>JAMJFZ010001796.1:11562500-12015000 GCA_026225945.1 Cricetomys ansorgei
TTATACTACCCTTGAAAGAATAGGAAAAACAGTACTTTCTGTGGGGCTTGATATTTGCATGAAATTTTGGTTGAGAAAGACTGAACCTGAGTAATTCTAAATGCTCCACAAATCGCTTTCTAACCTAACCCCCTAGAACTTTCTGCTTCTCTACATTGTCTGTTTATCACAGCTACATAGAGAAGGCTGTTGGGAGTTGAATGAAGCTCCTCCACACATTCCAAGGCTCCCTGAGTCTTAGCAAGTTTTTTTTTTTCTCTCTCTCTCTCTGTGCTCCTCAACTTCATCTACTAGACCACAAAGAGATTGATCTAGGACTTCCAAATTCTCTTCAATATTTAATAACTCATCTGAAGGAAGAAAAATTCAACCAGATGCATAAATACTAGTGAAAGAGGGACTTACAGGGGCTAACGTGCTTGCGGCCTAAGTGTGAGATGTGCACATAGATCTCCAGAACCCAGGAAAGGCTGGATGCCATAGCACGTGCCTACCATCCCAGGACTCCTACCACACGACGGGAAATAGGGTTCCTACTGCATGATGGGAAGTAGAGACAGAATTCTCAGATGCTCATAGGCACCCTGCCTGCTATACTCAGCAATAAATAAGAGATGTGTCTCAAACAAGGTAGAAGGCGAGGTCTGACACTCAAGGTTGTCTTCTGACCATATATGTGCCATGGCACACACATGTCTGCACTCACAGGTTACACATGTGAACATGCACACACTCATAATGTGCACATATCATACATGCCTATTAAAAATAAATAAATAGCAGTTAAAAAAAAAGAGCTGTGGAGAAAAGTGGAATTTAACATTACAGATAACGAGAATATTATGAACCAGTGTGCAGAGGTGTGCAAATTCAGGGACGTGTGTTTAAGAACCAGCAAACTTCTGCATTCATTTAAACACTCCCTGGTCCAGAGCCAAAGGAGAAAGCAAAGGGCCTGAGAGCTTCACTTGCCTGACTGAGATCCCTAGCAAACAACCCTTCGGTGGGAACTTTAGAGACAGTCCCTTAGCAGAGTTTGTTTGACTTTTTACTTTCAGACTTGTTCTAAAGGCTTAGCTGAAATTACAGCCTCGAGAGTGCCTGCTTAAATTCCTTTAACAAGGAACCCCTCTCTGTAGACACAAGTTTGGGCCTGTCCACTTACCTCAAACAGGCCATCCATCTGCACTGTTTGCAGTGGCCCCGGGCTACAGGTAGTTTAAGTGCCGCTATCAGATTGCTTCTCGGTCTTCTCCCCTAGACTCAATAGGTCTGATGTTGTCAGCATTTTTTAGACTCCACAGCATCAGTGTTAACCATTTCTGTACCAGGTAGCAACTTTTTCCCGCTCCATGCTGTGTCCTGGATTTGCTCCTTCTGTGAGTCCAGACACTAAAGATGGGACTTATTGGCTCCAGGTCCCCTTTGCTTCCCTTTAAAATTACTCTGATGATCATATGTCGAGAGCTAATGACAATTGTCTGCTAGGAATGCTAAGCGTGAACTTGCATCAAGTCAGGGGGGGACTGATGAAATAAACCTCAAAATTCAAGACACCCATCCTATAATTAAGGACTAATGTATGGCCACAACAGGTCAGGGAGTCCCACTTCTGGGACCCATAAATTAAAGGCCTCCTAAGAAAGATTCCTTTCTTTCAAAGAGTAATTTTTAAAGCAGTCCATTAAATAAGTATTTATTGAACATATATGCTATGCTGAGCATCTTGCTGGCCACTAGCATATAAAGGTGCATAAGAGAGGTGCATTTCTGTCCTCACAGTATTCACAGGAATCTGGGATGGGGTTGAGAGGGGAGCAAGAGATAGA
The DNA here is from genome assembly GCA_026225945.1 of Cricetomys ansorgei. Lineage (NCBI taxonomy): Eukaryota > Metazoa > Chordata > Mammalia > Rodentia > Nesomyidae > Cricetomys > Cricetomys ansorgei. The sequence goes on from JAMJFZ010001796.1 coordinate 11,564,330, forward strand.
AAAATACACAGGCCATTGTAAATAATCTGAAGAGGGACATCTCCAGACTTGAGCCTAGTTCTCAGATGGAGTGAGAAATGACTGTAGAGTCTGAAAGGAGAGACACAGAACTCCACACAGACAGAACAGAGAGTAAAACAGAGAGTAAAAAAAGCCACCTTCAGGGCTCTGACATGACTTCTTTTTGGCTGCCCACAGAGCAGAGGAGTGATACATAGAGGGAAGCCCACAGAAAAGGGTGGCATAGGGAGAACGGGGCACCCTGAAAGACAGGAACAAAACCAATGGTTCCTCAGTGAGGGATCATTTTGTAGTGCCACAAATCAGAGTTGCTACTACCACGTAATCTAAAGATGCAGCCAGGGTGCTGGTCACCTACCACATGCACAAAAGCATCCCCAGTGTTATTGCCTCCAAGGTCATGGTACTAATGTTCAGAACCCCAATCTTGCTCTAGCTCAGTGAGAGGCACTAAAAGGAGGGCAGCCAAATCAGGTCAGCTTATAATGTCATTTTAGGTTGGTGTCCCCGAATGTTTTAGAAAGAGCATGGGATAGGAGAAATTATTTATTTCAACCACAAAGGAAAGAGATGCGCTATACATACCCCCAAGTCTACAGCCAGTGGTCCAGCTGTCTCAGCAGGGTTAGAATACAAGAATGAAAGGGTTGCCATGGGACTTTACAGGCACTGCTTTTTCTTGGTTGGTAATGAATATGAGGCTGGAAAAAAATGAGGGGAAAATAGCTGTTTAATTTGCTTCCATGTGTAGGTCATCATTCTACTGCAAAAAGATTTTGGGTTCAGGTCTTAGCTAGCTTTCGCAAACAACTGTGAGATGTAGATATTTTAAACACACACACACACACACACACACACACACACGATGTGATCCCACATATCTGTGAAGCGTGCCTTGGCTTCCTTATAACAGGTGGAGGTCCTATAAATGAACAATGGACAGCTGCTCACCCTGAAGATATGCTCCCTAACATCAGCCCAACTTGGAAAACGTGGTTGTCTTTACTATTAAGGTCAATATTTTGTGTGTACACACACATACTTATAGAGGTCCTTTTAGTGCAGGGCGGAACTAAAAGAGTGGTCTTTATCCACCTATTCCTGCTCACTTCTAATGCCCTAAATAAACCATCTATTTATAGATGTTCCTTGGTAGCACTTAGCTGTGTACCAGGCAGGCCCTGAACTGAGTGTTTCGAATGTTTGTTCTCACACGGTCTTCACAATTTGGTGAAGCAGCTATTTTTTTTTTCCAGTTTTGCCATCAAGAAGACTCTAGTTCATTGGGTTAATGTGTCTAAAGTAGTGAATTGTTTTTTCAATCTAGATTTTAATTCAACAATAAAAGTTCCTCTCAAGACTCCTGAACTTGACCCCTAAAGCCTATTTCTAGTCAACAGCAGTGAGTAATCCAAGAGGCCATCTGGAGCAGGACTCTCCTCTGAACACCTTGCCTCTTGAAAATAAGTCTGACACCCTTTGAATGCTGGCCGTCTTTATGTTGTTCAGAGAATGCTCAGCCCCAGAAGGATCCACTTGGCCAAGCATTGGTCCTTCACAGCCACACACACACCCATGCCACCATCAGCCCTGTTCTCTTGATGTCAGTCTACAATGGGTATCTGGCATCTCTGTCCAAAGATGACTATGGAATTCCCTTCAGAAAGCTCATAAAGTCTGTATGTTGTTTTCACAGCCAAGTCTTGGGTTCAAGCATAGAAAAGGCAGGGCTTTGTCGGAGTTAGAGGCCCAGAAGAGATCTGAAGGCACTGTTGGCTCCCTGTCGTGGCCACGGGATGTTTTCTAGCCACTCCACGGATAAGGACATCTTATCAATGTTGGCACTTTCACATGTTTTCCTGTTTGGAAAGCATGAACTTCTCCTGTAGCTGGCAACTTATCTCAGGAGTATAGCCAAATGTCTCAAGGCTTCTGAACACATGAGCAAAAGTCCACTGGGATTCATCTCTTCACAAGATATTTGCAAAAGAACTCAAATGACTGGCCTACCAGAACACACACACACACACACACACACACACACACACCACATGGAATAGTCTATTTTCTCCTCCTAATCAAGAATTTATTTGCCTAATTCTCATGGCCTAAGCCCTAGATAAGATCACATGACACAGTCTGAGGTCATCTAAGAGTCAGCTCATCAGGCAGTGCTGAGTGGAGTCACAGTTCCTGGGAGACAAGTTGATCCAAAACTTCACGTAGGCAACTTCCTTTCAAAATTCTACACTTGGGCATCACGGTGCCTGGATGTATGTATTTGTTTCTGTTTCACATGAGATGGGGATATGAGGAGCACCCATTTTCCAGCTACAAACAACAATACAACTCAAAATCCACCGCTAGAAATACCCTGCAGGGAGACGTTCAGGCAAAGGTCAACAAGCTCCCTCTTTCCGCTGGTTCCCTCTCTAGGACTGAGGAAGTCATACTTGCTTCCCCCCTGGAACACACAAAAGTCAGAGTGGTTTCTGCCTCCCTCCTCGTGAGACTATTGCATTCATCCCCCATGGCTGTGGCTGTTGTAGCAAACGAGTACATGTGTGCTGGCATAAAGCAACGGAAGTTTGTCCCCTTATGATTCTGGGGGCCATGAGTCAAAGTGTCTGTAGGGTGCAATGTCCGTGAAGGTTCCTGGGGGAGATCTTCCACTTGCCTGCTCTGGTGGCTGCCACCATTCCTCTATGTGCAGCTGCATCACTTCAACACCTCCCTATGTCTCACTGCTACAGTATCTTCTCTGTGTCAGTTTTCCTTCTTGGTGTGTGTGTGTGTGTTTGTGTGTGTGTGTGTGTGTGTGTGTGTGTGTGTGTTGGGGAAGATGGCTATGTGTATGTGTTCATGAGTACACATGCCCGTAGAGGCCAAGGACAACTTTGAATATTGTTCCTCAAGTACCATCTATCTTCTTCATTTTTCAATGGAGTCTCTCATTCATCTCGAACTCTCCAAGTAAACCAGGCTGGCTGACCAGTGAGCCCAGGCACCAGCCTGTCTCAATCTCTTCAGTGTTGAGATTGCAAGCAGATCAAGCATGTACCATTGTGCGTATTTTTCGAGTGGGTCTAAGAATCAAATTCATGCTTCCATGCTTGCAAGGTGAGCACTTTAGCAACTTCACTATCTCCCTAGCCCAGAGACTCCTATAGGCCTTCTGCCTCCCACTCTCTTTCCAGACGGGGGGTTGGGGGTAGGGACTATAGAGATGGCTCAGAGGTTAAGAGTGTGTACTGCTTTTGCAGAGGACCTGTGTTCAGTACCCAAGTGCCTGTGAATCTGCAAGGGATCCAATGCCTCTAGCTCAAGTACTGCACTCATGCACACGTACACACACCCACACACACACAATTAAAAATAAAATGAATCTTAATAAAATAAAATTTTAACTGGTCATTGAAACCAGGGCTCTATGCATTCTAGGTACCACTGAGCTTCAACTCCAACCTCAGCTCTTCATTAGAAGGATGTTCTTTCATTAGAAGGAATTTAGGACCCACTAGAAAACCTAAAATAACCCAGCTTCTTATGCCAAGACGCTTAACCCTGTCTTGGCTGTAAAGATCCTTTGCAAATAAGAAAACATTGATAGGTTCTGGGAATAAGGACTTGATACCTTTGAGAACCATAATTTAGCTTACCACAAGCACCCATTTTGTGGACTGTTTCTGCAAATACACGTGCTAATGATTGTGTAAGGGGCCTCTATTCTACCCACATGCATTGCATTTGTATATTTTGAATATTTGCAGAATTTAAAGTCATCTTCTCAAGCACCTGAACTGTACTTACATTTACATCTTTGGGGCTCCTTAAGCTCAGGACCATTGACATTCAGGACTGGGAATTCTTGTCACATCAAACGGCCCGGGCAATGTCATATGTTTGTGAGAAGCCTAGTTAGACTTTCAGATATATAATTAATAGCTTTTTAGAATAAAAAGAGCCTAGGCAATGTTTTGGACCTTCTAATATCCCCCAATTCTTTGTATACGTGAAATGTAAACATATTTGGTCACTCCAACACCAGATGCCAACAGCGTACAGGAGAAAAAACTACCTCTACACTATAACCAGCCATCCCTCCCCCCCACCTCCCTGGGAGACAAAGTCACCCACCATAGAGAATCAATTAACTAAACAAATAAAAACTGATGCAAAACTGGAAGGGCTCAAAAAACCATGTGGAACTGTTAGGGAAAATCTGCCTTGGGTCCGAGGCCTTAGGCCACAAGGACAGCAGTGGGGCTTCGGGAGGACCTGTGTGCACCACTGCTGATAGGAGGCATGGTATGACAAGACTGTCTTCTTGCAATAGTCCTGCCCAGCCCTGTCCTTTCAAGCCTCAGGGCCTAGGGCAAAGCAACAGGACCTGGCATGATCTCCCATCCCCCATTCACCCTCTAATTTATTTTAATTATCCTCTCCCCCACCCCCTTAGTCTGTAGGCTTTGCTTAGGAGCAAGTGACTCTCTCAGACAGCCAGGAGACAATTGTCTGGCAAAAGGAGGCTGTGAGGTCCCTCTGCAGAGGTATTTTTTACTTTGAGCATGTTCCTACTGGCAGCAAAAGCCAGACAAACCAGTGTGTACACATGTACACTTGCATGTGCGTGTCTTTTTCCCTTTTCCTCTCTTCTTCCATGTTTTCCCCTACACCCTCAGCCTTCCTACCTCAAGGATCCTTTAGCATGAGCAGTAACCATGCCTAAATCAGTACTTCTGTGGTAATTACCAAGGACCTCTTCTCCCCAAGGCCAGATTGTCACTCAGGCAGATGCAAAAGTACATCTCTGACACTTTGCTTCTGTGGACCTGGGATATTGACAGAAGGAAGCATGGACAGGGCTATTAAACCTGGCTTTCCTGTGACTGTGTGGGGGAGGATGCCTGATCTGTAGTCCTGCTGATAAGTACGATCATATTTGGCTTTCTAAAGTTTGCTCTAAATATAAGTCTGGTGTGCACACAGCAGAGATAGCGATCTGGTGCATGTATTGCATGTCTACATAAACAGAGCCGTGGGCTTTACATAGACCCTTATCAATGACAGATCTATATGGAAAGATAACGGGGATTTTACAGATGGGAGGAAAAAAAGATACGAGGCTTTGAAGTCTCTGAACCAAAATGAAACACCAAATAATGCCCAGCAACGAGGGATATTTTTCTCTCCTCCCGGGCTGGTGTTCCCTCAGAACAGTGAGACCTCACTGAAAGGAAGCAGAGTTTATGTTCTAGTCCAGAATCACTCATCGAAGAAAGAGGATTTGACCATTTCCTGCTGGATTCTCTCAATTGCTGGTCATTAACACTACCGTTAGTGGGCATAGACGACTGAGTTCCGCATGACCTCCTGTAACTATCCAGAGCAACGCTGGCACTGAAGAAGTTTTGAGACTTAAGAATGAGTAAATAAATGCAGCTAAACGGAACTTGTTGCCCCCAGAAGACAAAGACTAAGATTAGAAACAGAACAAATAAGAAGGAAAGCAAAACAAAACAAAACAAACAAGCAAAAAACATGTGGTAAGGAGACCCAGAGAAACAGAAAAAAACAAAACAAAAAAGTGCAAAATCAGTCAAACCAGAATGAGAAACTGTCTCAGGATACTGACTTACCTGCTGGGTTGGGGACCTGCTCTCCTGCGCTGCACCAGCATGGAGATGGGCAAGCCTCGTTTTGAAGGTGAGTTTTTCAGGCCTCTTATAACAAAAGCAGTGGGGGGCGGGGGGCGGTTTACAAACGGGGATCAGAAGGTGACTACAGAGTCACTGTACAGATAGCCAACCCACAGCACCTCTCTTGTGCTTGCCATCTTGCAGAGAAAGACATCCCATTGGTTTGCGTGTGTTTTAGTATTTTAAATGCTTTATATCCTGGGTTACCCTCTGGGCTTTTTTTTAACTGAGCCAAAATCTATAGACAGTGCAACATGTAGCTCTTATTTACCCAGTGCGGGGGTTTGGCAGACGTATATACCAATGTAACCACCATGCCAGCAAGGCTGCAGAAATTGCTCACTTTCTCAGGAAGGGCCTGCAGGTCAGTCATGTGTTGAATCTGGTCTTGCCCAAACTGCTGCATCTCTACTCCTGAGTATTTTCTCAGTGATGCCACATTAGAGGCTTTACCAGAAATTATCAGCAGGACTACAGATCAGGCATCCTCCCCCACGCAGTCACAGGAAAGCCCAGTTTAATAGCCCTGCCCATGCTCCCTTCTGTCAATATCCCAGGTCCACAGAAGCAAAGTGTCAGCGATGTACTTTTGCATCTGCCTGAGTGACAATCTCTTTCCCACTATGAGTTTTCCTCTCTCCCTCCCTCTCTCTCTCCCTTCCTCTCTTCGTCCTTTCCTCTCTTTCTCTCCCTCCTCTCCTCCTCTCTCTCTTCCTTTGTTATGCTAGGAATCACCCAAGACTTGATTTTACAAATGTGGAAAAAAGAGACCCAGAAATACATAATACTTTGTTCACAATCCGGAGTTCCATTATGACCATGTTAGCCAGCAACACAGCGTTGGTGTTAGTATAGCTTCGCTCTCAATGCTTCTATTTATTGCCTGAGTAGTTGGAGGCCTCATTTCTGAGTCTTTCATTTCTTGAGAAAGAACTTAGAGTTGGGTGGGTAGGGAGGGTGAAAGGGTCTGGAAGGACTTAGGAGAGGGGAAGCGTATGATAAAATACATTAAACTTTTAAAACAGTTTTCATGCCTGGTCCCATTTGTCTCCCCCAGCCCATTCCCGTTCATCCCCTCCTCATCCCGGTCAGCCCCCTCCCACTTCCATGTCTCTTTTATGACTCAGTACCAGTGGATTGCTTGGGGAAGGGCTTTCCATCTAATTTTATTTATTTTGATGGAGAATATTTGATTTGCTTAGAATTGCCAAGTTTTAGAGCTCTTACAGACATTTCTGTGCAAGCATTTTTTTTTTTTTTGTGATCCCATGTTTTATTTTCTCTTAGATAGAGACCAAAGAATGAAACCAGATAAGGTAAGTTTGTGCCTGACTTTATAGGGCCAGACCCTTTTCCCGATACTGCACATCAGTCCTGCATGAAGATTCCCACTGCTCTGCGTGCTGGTGAACATTTGGGTGATACCATGGGCCTTTTGAACTTTAACCTTTCTAGTGTGCATGAAGTAGTGCATATATTCAGGAGATTCTGATCTGCATTTTCTTGAAGACTATTTATATTAAACATATTTTCTTGGACTATTTCTAAATCTTCTTTGTTGTTGTGTCTTACAGAGTTTGGGGAATACTTTGTAGAATTCGTCAGCAAAATAGTTCTACCCCAGTGTTTTCCTTGGGGGAGGGATTCTGATGACAAGTTAGTGTTTTAAATAGATATGTGGAGGGTCAGTCAGATCTTTCTAATTCATTTTTTGTTAATCCTCATAACAATTCATCTCTGCATTTTTAAATGAATATATCTAAATTTTTAATTTCAAATATAATTGCCTCATTTTTTTTCCCCCTATGGATTTCCCCCTGCCCCTTTCTAGGCTTTTTTGTGACATTGTCTCTTCATTCCTGATAATAGTAAATCATTATCCTTTCTACTCCTGGTTACTTTTGCTTTAAATTTAGCCAATTTAACTAATCAGTAAGAGAAATTTTATTTCCTCTGCTTAAGAGTAGTTAGCTTTCCCGCCCCCCCAGCTTTTAAGACAAAAATTAAATCGATTTTAATTTTTTCTCTTTTCTCAATGTGAGCGTTTAATGCTTAGCAGGATCCTGTGACGCACTATGTTAATATATCCTGTACATATTTAGTTATTGTACGTGTGTGTGTGTGTGTGTGTGTGTGTGTGTGTCTTCATGTTCATGTGCACTATGGGGGTTCATTTACAAGTGTGCACATGCTTCTCCACCGTATTTTTTTTTTTTTTAGAAAGGACCTCTCCTTGAATCTGAAGCACGCTAGCTCAGCAAGACAACTGGCCAGCCACCCCCAGGGATTCTCCTGTCCCTGCCTCCCCAGCACAGGGATCGCAGGCACCTGGCCAGCTTTCGCACAGGAACTGGGGACCAAAGCGCAGGTCTTCATGCTTGGGCGGCAAGCACTTTACCAGCTGAGCCATCTTGCTAGCTCTCTGTTTGCTGTTTTTTAATGTCAGTTTGTAACATTTTAGTTACCAATTTCACTCATTGATTGTCTAAAATGTCTTGTTTAATCACTACAATGATTTTTTTTTTTTTTTTGGTATCCTGCCCCAGAACCGCTTCTGTAAAATCCAAATCCTTCGGAAAACTGTGGAGACTCATGGACCAGTGTTTGGTCCACCTTGGCTCTTCATTCACTTAAACTTAATCCACTCTGCTGTTGTTTGTTGAATACTTTCCAGGCTTCAGTCAAAGCTGCCTGGTTGACAGTGATGTTCAGAATATCCAGCTGCCCGATCACTTCATATCTTCCTGATCTTTCAGTTAATGAGAAGGAGGCATTAACAATTTCACACTGCAATACAGGATTACTCTGTTTCTACCCCTGGTTCTGTCCCATTTGCCTCTCTTATTTTAAAAGACATTTTTTAAAAAGGAAAACGAGCCTTTACAGTGGTTTTGTCTTTTAGAGATGTGACTCACCATACTGAAACTGATGAACTGGCTTTTGTCTTTGACAACCCTCCTGTGCTAAAGAGACCACTCTTTAGTCTAAATACATCTGCTCCTCACCTCTTCCTTGTTCCTTGAATGGCAAATCTTTTCTCTACAGCCATTCGTTCAACACATCTGCGTTTACGCTAACATATACCTCTTCTCTTTTTACCCAGCTGCTAATCTCACGTTTTAATTGAATTATTTATGCATTGTTAATTAGTGCAACTATCGGTGTTCTTGAGTTCACTTCGCTCCTGTTTTCCTTTTAATACTCCACCACTTTTTGTCCCACCATTCCTCCTCTCCTTCGTTGGCACTGTTAATTTATTTCTTCTTTCTACTGGGCTAATTGAAAGGGTCTTTTAAAAGCATTCTTTTTGTTCTCCATTAGCTTATAAACTGTAGACTTTGTATTTTTAACTACTGTAAATTCCTAAACACTAGAATATGAAACTAACTTATCACAGTGTCTACAGTTGCTATGCACCTCGCAGGAAGTATAAAGATCCCATTAGCATAACTGAACAATTCTCTCTGTTTTACTCTCTTTCCTTCAGCTACCTTTAGTGTGTATCTTACATCTACCCACACGAGAAACACTATAATTAAGTAGTATTTTTGTTTAAGTAGTTTGTGGTCTTTTAAGTAACTAAAATCCATGGATTTATTCTTTATAGTACTTTTCACTTTGGAGTTTTTGAAACAAGGGTTTCACTATGAAGCACAAGTTGACCTCAAACTCTCTATGTAGTTCAGGTTGGCCCCAAGTTTTCAGAGATCCTTCTGCCTCCTGAGCACCGAGATCTCATGCATGTTTCACCATGCCCAGCTCTTCATTCTTTCTTTTGATTCCATTTTTATTTGAGAGGTGCTTTTAAGCCAAAGGGGCCCCCTTTAAGGTTTCCTCTGAATCAGACGTAGGAAGGGTCGCTCCTTTCCCTCTTCATGGGTGTCATGTTTACTTTTCCCTCAAGACTCGCAGCCCAGCACTGCTCATCGCCAAATCCTTAAAAGCAGTTTCTTTTCCATATTTCATTGTCCTGTCTCGTGACTGTTGCCACTGATGGTCTGTCGTTTGCTGGACTGCCACCACAAGACAGCACAAACTGGGTGGCTTCACTGACAGAAATTTGCCCCACAGCTCTGGGGTCTGGAAGGGCAAGATGGGGTAGACATGGTTGGCTCCTTCTGAGGGCTGTGAGGGATATAATCTGTTCTTTGCTACTTTTCTGGCTTCTTGTAGCTCAGGGCATCCTTGGCTTGCAGGAGGATAATTCCTTATTTTTACATCAACTTGTTCCACAGGTAGTCCTGCTTCCACAGTTACCCCTCAATCATGGTGGACTCATCTTAACTTGGTCTTCTGCAACGACCTCACCGAGTTGTGACACATTCAAAAGTGCTCAGAGCCTGGACTTCAGCGCCACTTTACAAGGTGCCAGCCAGCCCCGAAAAGCCAAGTGTGACTTACTCTGTCTGCGTGGTTAGAAACAGGAGACACACTTGAATGTTTTCTCTCAGCGTCAGTCAGCTAGAGACTTTCTCAAGGTCAATGCGGCTGGGAATCATGTTGATGGATCCATCATGTAGATGGATCCCACGGAATCATGGAAGGATGGAGGATAGAGATAGTAGCTGAGAAGGTTTGAGATGATGGATAGTACTGAGAAGCCCAAGGTCCTCCAGAGGAAAACAGTCTGCGCTGTGGATTATATTGATTTCTACAGACCTACAGGGTACATAGGGACTGTTAGAGTCACCTGCTCACTGATCTAAAACAACTCAAAATCTTGAGTACTTGCATGAGCTGAACCTGGGCCTCAGCCACAGACAGAGTAGGTGCAGGGGGTGCAGCTCATGTGGGGTTTGCATTCACATGGACGTTTAGAGTCCATCTACCTGTTTAAACTTTGACTGGACTACTATATTAACAAGCTAAGCAAAAAAAATCTTTTGATTGTTCTTATTTTTAATTGTAATGAATACCGTGCAGCTAAAAGTTGAGAAAAGATTGTGGGTTTTTTATTTTTATTTTTAATTCATCTCCTTAGTTCATTAAATATTCTTGAACCTCACATTGGGCCGGAAGATGTAGATGGCAAAAGATTAGTTCATATGTGGAAGAGGCAAGTTGTTTACCAGACAAGGATCGAGCTCACGATTTCACAAAAGTTTTTGTTGTGGCGGGTGCTGTTCTAGTCAGACCTGTACTCATATTAGCTCCTCTGTCCCCTGAATGAAGTAAGTGATGAGTTAAGGAGGTGGAAGAACCTGCCCAAACTTGGCAGCTGGTTTGAAAAAGAGCCTGGGTGTGATCCACAGCACTGTGGCTTCAGAATGTGAGGAACACACCTTATTTTAGGGTACTGTAGATGCTACGGATTCTCCTCTCGGTATCACATTGTCCTCTCTAACTTCCTACTGCCAAAGACAATGACAGATTACGGTTCCCCATCCTCCCCTGTGAAATCATACGCTTCATGTGGAAGGTCCCTATAGCTTTATGTTTATCGTAGCGGTCTCACGCCTTTGATTATGTAGTAAAAACATGACAAAGTTTGGGTCTATGAGTCATGGAGAATGTATAGTAGAGACTTTGGGAAAATGGGTCATAGCCTTTAAAAACATAGATAGCCACGTTGGCGAGACTTTATGGGAGTAGCTTCTGATATTACGAAGAGAAACAATCTCATAGCAAACTCCCTGCTCCTCCGGATCTTACAGTCGTCCCTCCTCCTCTTCCATAGTGTTTCCCGAGCCTTAGACACAGGATCATTCTGTAGATGTGTCCGAACACGCCTGACAAATATAAGATGAAAAAGGAAGACGCCAATGTACAGGCCAAAGCGGATGATGTAAAGCCCAAGGCTTCAAGCCTACGCAAAGAACTATAGGCAGCAGAGGAAAGCTCGGTGCTATACAGACGGTCTTCCCAGGGAAGAACGCACTAATCGGTTGTCCAGTGCCGAAAGGTCAGCCCTGAAAACATATTAGGAAATGTGTGTGTCTGTGTGTGTTTGTGTGTGTGTGTCTGTGTGTGCGCCCGCGCGCGCGTGCACGCACACATTCAATAACAATTACTGAAAACAAGGAGGCTGTGAATTTGAAGAAAAACATGGAGGAGTATATGGGAGGGTTCAGAGGAAGGAGAGGGAAAGAACAAACACTGTAATTATATTTTAATGTCAAAAAATAGGTAGGAAAATTAAGCAGAAGCTGTTTCCGGAAGCAGTAAAGTCTGTAGTGGTACATGGAGCTTGACCAGCCAGCCTGTGACCCTGAGAGGGACAAGGCTGTGGGCAATATCAACAGACCAAGGATCACAAAGCAAAAATGGGAGCAGAGTGTAACAGTATATAAGAGCCTCGAAGTAGATCACTCTTACAGTAACGCTAACTTTGAACATCTTGTCCAGTGTAAATGGGAGTGCTAAGTGTTCTTATCTATGCCATTTAGCATTAGGTCTGCCTATAATCCTCATGAGCCAGTAACGAATTCCCAAAAGTGTTTTTTTTTTTTCTTTTTTTTCTTTTTAACTAAGTCTTCTTCATTCTTTCTAATATGTATCAAAATATGTCTGTTTTCTGCCTGTTAATTCCAGAGTGTATATTTTGGGGAAAGGAGTAGGCATGCACTTCTTTAAAACATCCAAAGGCATCTGAAAGGTTAGTAGTTATCTAAAGCCCATGATATATGTTTGAACCCCACTTTTCTGTGTTTGCACATTCAGAGCCCAGAGACATCCATCAAGCCTGCTAAATCCTCCTTTTTAAAATTGAAATTCAAGTAATATTTAAGACTGTGTACGTTGGCTGCAGATTCCTTGCCATATTCTTCCTGGGAGTTGTTCACTGATGGCGTGAGAATCCCTCTCTATAATAAGCAGACTTTTCTCCTCTTAAATAGCTGCTTTTTAAGGCTAAGGTTCTAATATTAGCCTGACATCCTGCTGAATAAAGCATTGGGTTTTTTTGGGTTTTTTTTTTTTTTTTTTTTTTTTTGCACAGGCCTCTGGGTCTGTATGTATCGCTGCACTTTTTCTCAATGCCTTACAGAAACAGAAACTTAAAATAATGCCCCCCCCACAACTCCCTTCAACTCTACGCAAGCACAACAGAACATGAAGTACTGGCTTGGGGCTTTGGAACCGGGAGATTTGTGTTGAATTTCATTTTCCTTGTCTAACTGGAGTTTCCTTTCTCTTTCTCTTTCTCTTTGAATGTGAGGCAGGGAATGAGTATTATCTTTATAAACTTGGCTCAGTGGTGGTGGTAGTGGTGGTGGTGGTGGTGGAGGTGGTGGTAGTGGTGGTGGTGGTAGTGGTGGTGGAGGTGGTGGTAGTGGTGGTGGAGGTGGTGGAGGTGGTGGTGGTAGTGGTGGTGGAGGTGGTGGTAGTGGTGGTGGAGGTGGTGGTGGTAGTGGTGGTGGTGGTGGTGGTGGTGGAGGTGGTGGTAGTGGTGGTGGAGGTGGTGGAGGTGGTGGTGGTAGTGGTGGTGGAGGTGGTGGTAGTGGTGGTGGAGGTGGTGGAGGTGGTGGTAGTGGTGGTGGTGGAGGTGCTGGAGGTGGTGGTAGTGGTGGTGGTGGTGGTGGTGATGGTGTCTCCTTACCCAAGGCTGTGTGTGGGCATCAGGGAAGTGAGATGTTAGGGGTGGGGCACATGAAAAAGGTGAATCCAGTGAGCTTACAGATAGAACCACATCCTTCATGGAATGTGGAGAGGAATATTCTTTCTGTTTGGAGCATCACACAGCTTTGATTTATGCCAAAGAGGAGGAGCAGTGGAGGATGGGGGGCTGGAATGGGCAATGACTTGTAGGAAAAGTTCTGGTTTGTGGCAATGGGGGCACCACCAAACCTTCCGATATTTAATTTTGAATGTGGAAGCTCACTTTTTGTAGGAATTGAAAAGTGGGATTGCACTAGACTTCCTTAGATGGTAGAGAAGAATAAAGAGATTGAGTTAAATGCAAACCAGAGAATATTCCCTGCTTCCTCTTCCTATGTAGAGAATAAGCATGCAGGTCAGGAAGTGTGTCACTGAAGACTATGCCATCCACTGGCAGCTACAGAGGCACTGTGGTAGAGTGAGTCCAGCTGTGTCAGCTTAGGGTCACCTCTGCCTTGCATTCCCCTTTCCATAATTGTCATTACCAGAGTATCCTTCCTGGGGGCTTGCTATTAAGATTAGATGGTTATGGTGACACACACCTTTAATCCCAGCACTTGGGAGGCAGAGGAAGGCAGATCTCTGTGAGTTCAAGGCCAGCCTGGTTAAGGCTATAGAGAAAGACCCTATCTCAAAATACAAAAATAAATAAATAGATAGATAGATAGATAAATAAATAACAAAGGAGAGAGAGAGAGAGAGAGAGAGAGATGGGATTTGAGAAGATTGGTAAAAAGCTCAGTGCCAGCACAGAGTCAGTACATCAGTACATTTAGCTTCATAAAGGCTAGTGAGACTGCGCAGTGGATAAAGGCAGTTGACACCAAGGTCAACAATATGAGTTGGATTTCCTGAGATCCATGACGGAAGGGGAAAATAAATTCTCATAAATTGTTCTCTGGCTTCCACATGTGCATCATGGTGCACACTTGCATATGTGCATGCACACGTAATGAAAACAATGAAGGGTAACAATTTTTCATTAGCTCGGGTGAGCCCAGACTCAGGAGAAAACCACGAAAAGCACGTGCCTGACCTAGTCCAGCTTATCCCTTTACTCTCACCCGCCCCTCAACATACCTCATTTAACATCAAAATAGCAGAGACTCTTCTGAGGAGAAAGGAGCATCCAGCCTTCAGCCTGGGACCCCTAGACCCAAGGAAACAGTAACACAACTACCATGTTTCTCTTCCTGTATTTTGCTGGATTTCAATTTCCTCGAGGTCTTTGTTCTGCTATGAACTTCTGTTCCTGTCTTAGTCCATTTCTTCACTGGGAGACTGTCACTCGTCAGAAGCACTGGCTTAAGTGAACCGCACCTGGAGACTGCCACACTCAGGGGATGGATTGTAACATCTGTCTTCCTGCTAATGGACTTGGTGAAAAGACTAGGAGAGACAGCATTCCTTTTTGGTAGGGGAGGTGGAGATCATTTGGTGGGGAGGTGATGAGAGATACCTCTACAGGCTGAGTTGAAGGCCTGTATCTGTGCATCAGATAGCTCGTGCCTGGCAGTGTCCACACATCTGCGGGGATTTGCCTCTGTCTCCATCACTGCCTCTCCTAGGTCAGATAACAAAGGCAAGTCATGTCTCAGAAGGCGAACACTGTTACCTGACTCTCCTATTAAGCAGTACTTCAGGTTTAGCTGGAGGCACAAGCAAAGAGACGAGAGGAATTATCAGAGAGCAAGCCCTTGTAGAAACAGAATACTATGAAGAGCTGATAGGGGCACCAGCCTCATGCCAAATGCAGATTCATTAACTGTCCACTGCCCACTGTGAATTGTAATTCTTGATCTCAACTTACACATGGGCAAGAAGCCATAGCATAGCCAGCATGCTCTTGTAACTGAGCCGTTGGTCCTGGAAGCCTCCCACCCTTCAGCTTTCAGAGGAAGGCTAGATGCTTGTGCAAAGCAAAGCAGTGAAGTACCTGTGTGCAGGAGCTTGAATCCCATGACCCCTGCCTCATTGCAAATCCCAGTGGCAGCCAAAAAAAAGTGCTGTCCTTGCAGGATGGGTAGAAAAGGAGAACGAAGCTCAAGCAGATGAATTCCCCAGGGCAGGTTGGAAGAGAGGCTCATCACTTGGGAGGGAGGAGGGTTGGACCAGAGACAAACCCCAGCCATCATCATTATCCTGATTCGGTGGCAGTGTGTGCTGGTAATTGGAGCATTGAGCAGGAAGGAAACACTTTCCTCCAACCGCTGTTGGAGGAGCTAATCTTCTGCAGACTATGCATTTACATGGAGGACTTAAGTCTTTCTTCCTTGAAGCCGAGGCAGTGGCCAGTGGCTTAGCTACTTCCCAGGGAAGAATGCAGACACAAAGAAATCCATCAGATCCCGAAGTTTGAAGGGAAACACTTCCCTTCCATATTACCTGTGGTTTCGAATTGTTACCATCTATGAAAGTAGAGAAGGAAAATTATAATAATTATTTTTGTGAGAGCATCAGTGGGCAGGTAGAGTCAGAGCAAGAAGGACGGAATTAAATTGAATAGAGGTAATTTTGTCTTTCTTGCAATAAGAGCAGAGTGGAGAGGTCAGCAGTGAGGTCAGGGAGTGGAAGCCTGGCTTGAACTGACTTACTGAACAACTAGTTCTATGCCACTAAGGGCAGAACTATAAAGTAGAATAAGAAGAAGGTGCTGTTTCCTCTTATTCTTTTTCTCTCACTGTTTTTCTTCTTCTCGTCTTCACTAATTTTCACTTTTAAGTATTGTTTATTTATTCTCTGTGTGTGTGTGTGTGTGTGTGTGTGTTTGTGTGTCCATCCATGCATTTAAATTCTTCTTATCACCCATTCAGTGTCATTAAAAAAATCTCTGGTTCCTCTCCTATCCTGTACATTAACACTTTCTAAACTGGCCCCATGGCTGCCAAGCAGAGGACTCCAAGAAAGTAGCCCATGGAGAAGCTTTAGTGTCCTTTAGTGTCTTCCTTCCAGTGCCAGTCAGCTTTGAGTTTTCTCCAGTGCTGTCTGATAAAGGAAGGATTGAAGGGAGCTGGGCTTGTGAGCTTTTGGTTGATGGAGAGCATAGAGAAAAGAAAAACATGATCCATCAAGGGAAATGTGTGTTCATGGACTGATTTTTGGCTTTTGCTCGCTCATTATGGTGGGGATGCTTCTGAGATTTGCACCATGAAGCCTTTCTCTGACACTAGTCTCAGGGTGAGCATGCCCAATTACAAGTGACGGGTATTCACTAGGTCCATAAGCTTAGATTATTCTCCTAAGCCCTTCTAAGCACTCAATGCTTGAGTGAGTCCATCGCAGACAGTGACCTATCTTTGCCCACACTGTCCTGTTTCCACAGATATAGCTCCTTCTAGCATTGTCCATCACAGAAGCATTGACATATGAAGAAAGAGATGCATGAAAGGATACAAAATAAGAAAGAACTCTCCCTTCAGACCTCAGTCCTAGGCACACATCCTAACTCATCAGAGGACACACATAAAGTAAATGCAAGTTTGCATTGCATCTCAATCAAACACCATGGAATACAAGGACAACACTGGCACATTTAAAAAATAAACACTGATTAAAGACAATGATTGATCTAAAAACATCAACAGAACCCAACCTTCTCTCCAATGGACTCAAATGTGACGAGTATGCTGCACAGGGAGTATATGAAAGACTTCAATTCATGGCTTCTTTGAGCCGACATTCAAACTATATTATGATCCATCACAATTATAATAATCCCTATTTATATTTGAAGAAAATGGAGCTTATAGAAAGGCTGTACAAACATTTCTGAAGTCACCCAGCTAGTGATGAAAGAAAAGTTGAAACTTAGGCAGTGTGTCTGGAGTCCTACTCTCTGTGATTCTGCTGCCAAGGAAGTGCAAGCCCATTGAAGTTTCCTTCACTGTGCATTGCTCACAGCTGGAAAAAGAGCACCTTCTACCCTGACAGGACTGCCAGGGAGAACTCCTCCACCCTTCACTTCCTAACCCATGACTCCTCCCAAAGGAAGAAGATTGAAGAGAGATGGGAGACATGAAGCTCATCATCCATTGTTCCATGTTCCTTCTGGATTGTCTTCATCACAGTGAAAGGTCAAAACATACAAGTGTTACTGTCCACTCCACTCTAGCCCAGGAATCTCTCTGCTCTGGATACAGTAAAGCTACAGTTTCCCTTATGGCTGAATGAGTAAGCATAGATTCTGCAAATCAGACTCAGCTTAGGGTCCAACAGTTTCAACATGAGAGGAAGTGTAAGGTGTCCCATCTACTTGACTTTAGATCCAATATGCTTTCCAGTTCCATGGCATAAGCATTTAATCTGATACTCTCTAGAGAATTCCTGGGTCTATATCCAGTGTAGAATGTAGTAGTTAGCCTACTGTGTGGACTCACTCTGGCAAGGATATAAAGTTGGCCTGAAAATCATCCATCATTTTATAGTATAGGGGTCTTTGTACCAGCCTTTAGCTATAAGCCACTAGGTCTTATGATACTTAACAATTCACAATGATAAATACCATACCTTAATAAATGGCGGGGAACTGACCAAGCAGAATGCAACAACTCAGTACACAGGAGAGTTATATTTCAGGGTACTTTTCTCTATAGGCTTTAGGGGGATCAAGCAGAAGTCAGCCCTAGGGTAAAAAGAATGACCTCGCACAGATATTGCTTCACTTGTTCCTATGTAATTAAGGCTCTGGACCAGCTTGTTTATACACTGTCATCTGACTTTGCACTTTTGGAAAAGGCGCTCCAAACATCTCTCCAGCCAAGCAGATCATGGGCAGAATATCCAGGTTGGACATCAGACAAAATCCTTTACATGGGAGTGAAACTTCAGATTCTGAGTTAGGATCCTTTCTTATAAACATGTGGAACGTCATAAAATTTTAATGTCAGCCCATTCTACTCAAGAAGATGGATGAATAAATGTATAAATTGGGTTTTGACATTTGCTTAATAAAAACCAGATCATTAAAATTAGAAAAGTTCGCCACATAATTGTTTCATGTTGTTGCCTCTGGCCCCTTTCACAGAAAGATGAGTGTTTTCCTTAACATGTGACCATGACATATGACACAATGGGTCTATTTTGGATGGAAACACTTGGAGCATGTATACAGTGGTTAAATCGACTGGTCAGCTGCTTCTAAGCCAGGGTTGAGAATAGGTCTTGACAACCTTACATTCTATTTCAAGGTTATGACCCATTAAAATTATTTAAAAGTTTTAAAGCCAGGCTTCTATTTTGAGGACGTTCATTGGAATCCATTAACTGTATGTGATTGTTCATTTTCATTCTCTAAGTTTTCCTCTTGCTTTTCCCCTTTGTAATTTTCTTTACTCCCATTTTGAAAACAAAAAAATTTCCTTTGTCATTAAGCAATAAATCAGTGATGAGGTTGAGTAACTTTTCACATTGATATAGAACACCATCTAATCTAGTAGTTCTCACATAAGAAGGAATCCACACCAGTCCCTATTTTTAGTGGGAGTGTCTCCTTCCAGACCCTGGGAATTTCACTTTATAGAAAAACAATTAACCCAGAGGCTTATTTTTTGAAAATTTCTGACAGCCTGACCTGCAACCTGGGGGTCAGGACTTCAGCTAGTGAAATAAGATTCAATGTAAATAAAGACAACAGTTGTCTGACCTCGAGTGTTTGCAATCAGTCCCTAGGCAAACAGAGAACTGGGCTCTCTAATTATTCCCAACTGGGTGGGCCTTTCTTTGGATCAAATGGCCTCTTCTGTAATTTCTGCAGAATGAGCCATGTTGCTGGGAAATCGGTAGAGGATCGGGGAAGTAATGACACAGCAGGAGCTACGGTGTGAAGAGTCATGGGATGAGCCCTGCATCGGGAGGCACAGATATGGAGCTTGAGTATTGATTAAGATGAAGTGAAAGATGCTTATATTCTAGGTATCTCTGCTCTGAGAAATGCTGGGGAGAAGGATAGCATCCTGAAAGATTTTAGAATCATTTAACCTGACGATTTTCAACTGGTCTTAACAGTTTGATCTTTTCTTTGACTCCAACTCAGATTTCAGATATATTAAACAATACACTCAAAGTTGCTGTGGGAAAAATCCCAAAATAGAACTTAAGACAAACTGTGTCTGTCCAGTTCCCTCTATCAAAAGGTACCTGAGATCTCCCTGAAAGCGTTGGCCTCATCAACACAAGGTATAGTTTGAGAACCACACATATCTCAGCAGATCCAGCAGTGGTCATCTCTGCAGGGCCCCTGACTCTGCTCACTCAATGGGAGTTCACAGCATCTTTAACACCTGCCTCACCCCCATAGTCTATCCGAGGCCCTTCTTGCACCTTTAGATATTCTGCGTATGGAGGACTAGAGCGAGAATGACTTCCTGTGGTCTGAGCATCACTATGTTTATGCTCTGTAGATAGTGTCTTTGTTCTTTGGGGGTTGGGAGCCCTGATTGTTTCATCTCCAAGGTCTCTGTGACCAATGCAAGAGCAACTAGCTTTAATAAAGGAAAGTGATAATAGCCAGGATAATGACACCTGGGTTATTAATAATAAAACAATAATAAGGACCCTGGGTATTGAACTAAACTTTGAAGTTAATACTTTAGAAGTAGATCTTAATTTTGCTGAATACTTACTAGGTAGAGCTGTTCTGTTTAGTAGAAGAGCGAAGTCTGAGGGTTAATGGACAGAGCAAGATCACACAGCTAGTAAGCAGGGAACTAACTGCACTTGATTCCAAGCTTGTCTCAGCTTTACCACGCTGATGGAATGCCATGGTTCTTGATCGAGCCCAGTGTTGTCAGATGCTCACTAGCGAAGTGAACTTCGGAGGAAGGAAGCAAATGGACCACAGTGAAAATGGAAGGATCTGAATGCTATTTGGTAATTTTTTTCTAATAGCTGCAATTCTACCATTACCACCACCCTAAACTCCATCTATCTTCCCTTCTCTGTGGCAACTCACATACTGACCCAGATTTCCCAATTCTAGCAGAAGGTGGGTGGGTACTCTCTGGATTCCTGAAGGGTTTGTACTACTGGAACATACCCACCCAGGGTTGACCCCCTCCCCAAGTGACTTACACACCAGAAGCAAGGAGACCAGACAAGCAGGAGGAAATGAGGTCATAAAAAGAGATTTGTATGTAGCACAGCCTCTAGCACACAGCAGGTGAAAAGGGACTTGGCTTTTTCTCTTCCTTAAAATGGTTCTTCCTGGGTTAGACAGATGGGTCTCTGTAGCTCAGGCTATCCATTCTAGCATACTTGATGAATCATAGACCAGTGAGGGAGAGAGAGAGAGAGAGAGAGAGAGAGAAGACCTGACTCAAAAAGACCACAACTACAACCACAAAAACCATAGATGGCAACTGAGGAAGAACAAGGTTGGTCTCCATGTGCACTTACACACACGTGTGCATTCTCACTCCCCCAACACACACAAATTTCTTTCTGCAAGTTTCCCACAGTTTCTTTCTCAAATGTCTTCCTCTTAGCCTGGGAATGTTTTGGCGCTACTCAAAGTTTATTAGAAAAGGTGCCTCCCAAAAGGCACCCTTGAGCACCCTACCATTGTGGTCAGGAATAGCCTCCCTCCTAAAGCAGCTCGCCTTCACTCTGCGCTTGTACTTTTCCCCATTACCAGCTGGCACTTCCTCCTTCCATGTAAAGTCCCAAGGATGTGGGACTGTTGAGCCTCCTTCTTTCGTTATTAATGGAGCTTGAGATTTGGTTTCTTGCTTTGAAATGAACACAGAAGGTAGGAAAAGAGATTTGTCTTGCCGTTCAGTGCCAAAAATATGGTTAGATCTTAGAGAATAATTTCCAAGTTACTTTGGACTGGAATCAGAATACACGCTTGAAGTAAACGGAGGAAAAAAAATCTCCTGAGTAGGAAGATGTCAAACACTGGTGCCTAGCAAAGCTATTTCTTGAGTAAGTAATAGTCCCTTTTGTGTGTTAGGCAGAGTGGAGTTCATCAGATGTTTTTCCTCAGTATCCTTTGATTCTAACACACTCCTGAGCAGTTGTGGACATCGCCATTTTAGAAATACTTTACACTCCTCTATAAAGAGCACAGAGGTTAGGTGACTGACTCTCACGTAGTCATTAGCCTGTTTGTGAAACAGCCATGGCTAAAAGCAGGTCCTCTGAATTGTGGACACTATGTAAAAAAGTGGGTTGATAAAACACCTCGCCAAATGTCTAATACATTTGTGTACCAACAAAGTGCCTCTTTCCTTGTTTCCTGCCTGGATCCTGGACCCATCTCTCTCTGTTCACTGTGCTGGGAAATAAATGTAAAGAACTGATCTGAAGACGGGAGAGGGAGGAAGAACATGGCTCTTCACCTCCAGGGACTAGTTTGAGACATGCTTCCACGATAAGCTATCATGGATCACAAACACAAACAGGACCTTGTCTAACAAAGAGCGGGGAGCTGCCTCCTGTCTGTACATCTGCTTCCTTTCCCCACTCCTTGGCCACCCTGTCTTTGTGATTTCTTCATTATTTGTGGCAAGAGAATGGGAAGTTTCTAGGCTCCATCTTCTGGTTAATCTTATTCTCTCTGCTCCGGTCCATAAAAATCTCTCAAAGCCTTGTCAGTCTGAAAACATAAGGCAAACCTGGCACTTCGTCCTTCCTAGGCCTGCACACAGGTTTCTGGACTGTCTGCTTCAACCTTTCCTATGAACTTACCCAGCCACCATTGCCTACCCAACATAATAGAAAGCTTGGTCCTCTAAAGCAGGTCCTCAGGCAGATTAGAAATGCTTTCCATGAAGAATATGAACACCAAGATACCAAGATATATCTCATCATCAAAGATTGCATTTTTCCCTTTGCAGCATAGACTGTTTGACCAGGTAAGACAGCAACTGGCATTTCTTCTCCCAAATAGTCAAAAAAAAAAAAAGTCTAACCCATAGGAATCGATATCCATGCTAGTGAAATGTCATTTCTTACATTGTTAGCTCCCTGGTGAGTTAAATAAACTGGAGAAAGCATTCTGGAAAGTTCTGTCTCTACCTTCTTCATGAATATTTAAAGAATTGAGAAGATGTGAGAGTCCTTTTGACCATGACCCTCCTCCTCTTACTCCATGTGCAGTTCAGAGTGTTCTTTCACGGATTGGTTACCGGATCACACTTGCAGCCACTGTCTTGGAATAATGTCATTAAGAATCCTAACTAGGCCGCATGGTGGTGGCACACTCCTTTAATCCCAGCACTGGGGAGGCAGAGGCAGAGGCAGAGGCAGAGGCAGAGGCAGAGGCAGGTGCATCTCTGTGAGTCTGAGGCCAACCTGGTCTACAGAGTGAGTTCCAGAACAGCCAGAGTTACAACAGAGAAACCTTGGCTCAAAAACAAACAAACAAAAAATCCTGACTAGTTCCCAATCTATGAAAAAGCTTTTCTTTGTCCTAACAGTGTGATATATACTGTGCTATGTTGAAGATGATCATGTCTGACCCTCAAGTCATCCTTGAAGCTGAATTTTACTCTTGTATACATGCATGTGTCCAATACTGTATCATTTTTGTGTGTATATCTGTGTGTGTGTGTGTGTGTGTGTAGGCCAAAAGTCAGCCCTGGGTGTTGCTCCTACAGAACTGTCCACATTATTTTTGAGACAGGGTCTCTCACTGTCCTGGAGTTTGCCAATTATTTGAGACTTGCTAGGCAGTGAGCTACATGCAGTGATCTGCCTGTCACTCCTCGGCGCTGGGATGAGTCCTCCTGAGTTGACTGATGCCGCTCTACTTCTCTCCTCTGTTCATACCATATTTTGTTCCTGTATGTTTATCTCCTTTAGAACTTTATAGTCTCCACGTCACAAACAGCATCCAGGAACTTCCATAAAACTACCCTAGAAAGCCAATTTTTATTTTATTTTGTTTTGTTTTGGTGGTACTAGGGCTTGAACCTAGGTCCTCATGCATGTTAATCAGATATTACACACTAAGCCAAATCTGCAGGCATCTTATTTATTTATTTATTTATTAGATTAAACCACCACAGCTAGCCTAGAACTTACAAGGTAACCCAGGCATCGTTGAAATCTTGATCCCTTTGCCTTAGACGCCTGAATACATGGGACTCCAGATCAGGCTCCCCCCCCAGGTCAGACTAAATTTTAAAGTTTGTACTCAGTTCTAAGTTGACCTCCTTTTACAGTTCAGTCATGCCCACTACCATCCAAAGTTATCCTTATGTGTACTTGCATCCTTGCACGCCCCCGGAATTCTGCTGTTGAATCCTGGAGCCCAATGTGGTGGTGTGTGTGCCTGTGAGAGAAAGTTACATCATGAGGGTAATCCTCAGTGAAGAGGATCTTCACCTCCCATTTTCTGTATACGAGGACGTAAGAAGAAGCCTTGTCTTAGACTCCTCAGCCGTTAACTTGAACTTCTGCTGCTGACAAGTCACACAGACTACAGAATCAAGCTCTAGCGTTTCAGCATTTCAGACGCCGATAAATGTCCTTGGCATGACGCCCGTCACTGTTGGTCGCAGGGCATCCACGACTGATTGATAGCATGGCACATAGGCATACACTGAGGAAAAAGCACTTCAAAGACATTCTAGAAATCCGTAATAGCTTTGTCTGGGTGCCTGCTATTCATTTGACAGATTAGATTTGTATTTAACATTAATGGCTGAGAACGGCTCTAAAATTCACCTAGGCATTTCCAGATTCGGTGCTTTGTTACTCCCATGAAAATTTTCTCAGCAATATTTAGATTTGCTGTGGTCACTTGATAACCAAATTGTTACACTCAGTTTAGTTTAGTCATAACAAAACAAAACTCATAAAGCCAATTTAGTTTTTCATATTTATTTTCAAGGGAAAAAAAGGGGGGGGTCCTTCTAATTTAAAACCTCTTGCCCAGAACTTGCACCTTCCCATAAAAATGGTGTTTTCACAGTATGATCTTTGATAATGGCGATTTCTTAAGAGGTATCTCCCATATTACAGCTGAAAGAGACTGCAATTAACCTGTTATTATTATTTGGGTTTGTGGTGTTTTCTCCTGCTTCAATCTCTCTGGGAGGTGTGAGAAGCAGTGCTCTCTGGGGATAAGGGATAGGCAAGATGTCCTTGTTAGGACTGGGAGGTGTACTTCTGAGGTCTAGCAAGGGCACCCATGGGTGGAACATTCCGCCTCCCACCTAATCAGATGCACAAGGAGAGTGAACAACTGATGTCTGAGAATCTGGAGTAGACAGTGAAATTCCAAGGACACAGCATGCATTAGTTAGAGAAATAGCTATGACAGATCACAAATTTCCACAATGGCTCTGGATCGTAAGCCGTTAGAGATACAGCTCAGTCTGAGACTAGGCAACAACCGCTCTCCCCCAACAAACAAGAAACATTCCCTCTCTTGAAGGAAGTTAAACCCAACATGCACTATGCTGTGGTTCAGATTAAGATACTATTTGATCTGGGCTCTGGGTCTCATCTCTTCCTTACATGCCTCCTCTCTAGCCCAGTGTTTAGAAAATCATGTGTCTATTAGGGTTTTGCCAAGCCAGCAGGATGCTAAACATCTTTTAAGCATCTTGTCATTTTATCCTTCTAATATAAGTTATATACTCTAAGCTGTGCATTGCTAAGATCCCCATTTAGAGAACGATACTGTGCAGTTTGAGAGAGGCGACCATTGGAGAATCTTTATGGAGAATCTAGTGGCAGAGCAGCCAAGTGTTTATTCTCATGTTCTTCAGGCTTTGTGAAAAACACGAATGTGGAACTCCTTCGCTCAGAAAACAGAGCAAACTTATGACTGAAAGTAGTTAAATCTAAAGCTCTTTTTCCAGTTCTTTCTTGACTTGTCACAGTATGTTTATTTTTATTTTATCTTATTTCTGGCATCAAATGCTATTCTAAGTTTTAAAACTTTACATTGTAGACAATTAGCATTGATTTCACCATTTTGCTTAATATAGTTATCCCTACATATCTGTTGGCTCTGTATCTGTGAATCCAACCAAACACAAATTGAAAATATTCTTGAAAGGAATTGTTGGACCTAAGTATATCCAAATTTTCCTCATCACAATTTCCTGAACAATTGTCTAATGACCTTTACATTGTGTATGTTATAATGAACCCAGCATGCATTTAAAGTACAGAGGAGGAATGTGCAGCCGCCATTCAGCTACTAAATCATTCTACATAAGGGAGTTGAGCATCCACTATTCATGACGATGTCCAGGAAGCAATTCTCTGTATCACAAGAAAAACTGTATTATACAATGGCACCTTTAGACAGAAATAGTGAGAGCATTTCACTCTATCAGGAACCATTGAGATAGCACAGTTTATACTCCCTAGGATGTGCACTTGCATGCACATCATTGTCAGCAGAACACTTTAGTTCACTTTTATGTATGTGCATTCTATGAGCAGCCTCTCCTTTAATTTACTGATGAGCAAAGAAGGACAGCTATTAAGAGGAATTACAAAGGGCATAGTCTCTCACTTTCTGATCATGTCACCCCTTTTGGTGGAAGGGGGTCAACTATTACAGAGAAAGAGTGTGAGTAATGAACTTTATGATATGAACAGAATTCTAATTTCTTAGAATTCTGTTGACGTCACTACAGGGAAAGCAAGTTCTGGTTTGGATGGAACTATGGGGTTGCTTGGGACAACGAGTGGGTTCATTTTTCAGTTGTAGACATAACACCCTTGCTTGTACTTGGCTTTGCCTTTGAGTTTTTGCAGGTCCATCAGAGTTCTACGCTCATGGGGTCTTCCAAAAATCACATATGCAAATAAAGCACCCTAAAATAGCAATGAAGACAGGCTTGTGTTGCAGCTGTCTCCCCTGATCACACACATTCCGTGTTTCCATTGGGCTTCAGACATAAAACTCAAAGACATAAACAAGATAGAACTATTCAAGTTTTCAGTTTCCAGATGGCACCAGCAGAGCATTAAACCGAACAGGGAACCTTCTTCAGTGGGGGCACCCGTGACACAGCACCGGTCACACCCTTGTAAATTTGGCCGTGGCCAAGACCCACGCTTGAGTCTATGTGAGCCCAAGCTTACCTGCCTACTCTCCTCCGCTATATTAACTCCACCTGAACACAAACGACCACAGCGTTAGAGCTTTCAGACTTTAGCCTGTATATCCTACTTGTAGTGAACGGTTTTAAAATGTGTCCACAAACTATTTAATATGCTTTCCTTTAGGAGATGGAGTATAGGTCTGGGTTTCACATCTAGCTCTACTCAATCCCAGCTATGACAGCTAAAAGAGATGGAGTTTAACTCTTGTTCGACAAATAAACTGTGTGTAGTGACTTACTCATAGCAAATATAATGGGAAAAAAATGAAACCCATGAAAAGCCTTGCGACTTCAATGCTCTTCCTCTTGGGTCACTTGCTCTGATGATAACCTGCTGCTGTGCCAGAAGAATATATAGTCGACATGCTGTATAAGGCAGAGCCACTGGGGCATTTTGGATGGGCTCAGTAGATATATGGATGAGCCATCTTGCAAACTGGTCCTCCTTAGCCATTGCAGTCGAAGTAAATCAGAACTGCAGCTTCTTAGGAGACCTTGAGCCATAGCCTCCCTATTAAGCTCATCTTGTATTCCTGACTCAGACATTCAGAGCAAGTGTTTCTTGTTTTAAGTCTTTAACCTTGGGGGTAGTCGTCTATGCAGCAAGAAATGACTAATTTACTATTATTTTCAAGTAGGCCTATAATCTTGACACAATCCTAAAAAATCTAAAGACATGCCCAGGAGTTTTCCTGATCGTGCGGTACATCTCTAAAGATGTTGAAATGAGCCAAGAAGAGTCCGTGTTCTAAAAGGGCATTGGAGGAAAATAAAGCAAAATATACTTAATTTTTATAGATACCTTATTTCTTTTAGGCAGGTACAATGGCACCAGAGCTCATTTCTAGCCTTGATAACTAGGGATGAGAAGCAGTATCCATGTCTGTCCATCCTCTCACTGAGTGCAAAGCATAAGAGTTGCTAGTCTGATTGGTTGCCATAGCAGCAAGGGATACAGGAGCCCTATGACCTCACTCTTCTTCCCACTTCAGACTCCAGCTATTGTTGGAAATGTTGGAAGAACAGTAATTCTGTTATATTCCTTACAGGCCTCCAGGCTTGCAAGGCCTCCACCACCCACTGTGATAACCATCATCATCAGGGGCCCTTCGGTACACCTGTTCCACCCCTGCCTCCTCCCGGCCTCTTCAGATTAGCTTCCTGGGATTACCTCTTAGAGGCCTTAATGAGATCAATGAATGAAAACCAAGACAGTGCGTAGGTATGATATGTTATGGAGACATGCTTTGCCAGTGAGTAGGGTTACTGTTCCCTATAGAGGGAGGAAGCCCAGATTTTCTCCCTATTCTCACTTCTGTTATTGCAGTCTGGTCAATCACAGGCTGGGTGCCTTTGGGTAATTCTGTCTCAAATGCAAATGTGGTATTTTCTTACTGTTCACAAGACTATTTCTCTTATCACTCTGAATGTTCTTCAGGTTGACTTTGTCTTACAGGACTCATGTTAAGGCTCCTCCTTGAACTTGTGCATTCATTAGTTGGGAGAAAAGCAGAGTTCTATGCTAAACCAGCACTGCAATTATATATATATTCAAACTAGCTTTGACAGAATGGAAATTTTTTTTCTGACATGGAGTCATTCTGTCCATGGGCATGGTATGTCTTCCGTTTTGTTCAAGTCAACTTTTGTGTCTTTAAAGCATCTTTTGATGTTTTTTTCTCATAAAGACTTTAATTTTTGCATACCTTTATTAAATATTAAATATTAAATATTAAAAGAAAATATTCTTTGGGTCCTTTGTCATTTCATTCTATCATTATCAATCTTCTGGATGGCTTTTCTGTGTGCCGGTTTCACATTGTGATTACCCTTTGAGTTAGCTTTGCCATTGGCTCTAGGGCAGAGATCTTATGACCTACAAGTAGAAACAGGTTTGCTTTTCTACTTAATGTTCTAAGAGAGGGCTAATGTTCTAAGAGAGGGCTAATGTTCTAAGAGAAGGCTAATGTTCTAAGAGAGGGCTAATGTTCTAAGAGAGGACTCTAATCTATTTCTCTTGTGATTGTAATAGATTATACTTCTATACTTCTAGTACAGAGAGGACTAGTAAGAAATAGTGAATGCCTTTGCTTTCTTTTGGCATTAATAGCAATTTCTTCAGTGTTTATTAATTCTGATACTGAGTTTAGGGATACATAGCTTATATCGTTATGTTAGGTTAATCACAAATTCAAATTTTTGTACTTTTAATTAAGAAAAAGCAATCAGTTATATGGAAAGTTTTTTCTTACCATTTATGGAAGGTATGATATTTTTCTTAAAATTTTCAGTAGACATATATTTATGCATGGATTTTCTAACTTCTAATTTCCTAATTGTTTGGATCCCCCCACCAATAAACCCTACTTTATCACAAGGTGTGTTTCTACATGTTGGTAGATTCTATTTATTAAAATCTTGTCTAGAAACTTTACACACATTGTTTTAAGAGGTTGTAGCTGGGAAATTTCTTTCCATGTTCTTTCCCCATCAGGTTTAGATTTCAATGTCCTATCTGTTTCAGGGATATATTAGTGTGTTTCTTCTCGTTTTAACTTTCTGGAACAACTTAGGGACAATTTTACCCCTCCCCCCTGGTTTTTGCAAGCATGATAGAATTTCTCCGGTCCCTTCTGCCCTTGCTGCCTTCCCCAGGAAATAATCTGGGTCTGCTACATCACGATTCTCATCCTTGGTAACTTTTTTCAGTGTGTCCACGGGAATGTGTGTGCTCAGACCTTCCATCTCTATAAACTGTATATTTCTATGCAAAATGGTATAGTTTGTCTAGCTTTTCAAGTTTATTTGCACAAAAGAGCTATGAAACCCTATCATTTGTTTAAAAATTTGTACTTGTTTCAAGAATGTCTTTTTCCAATTGTACATGTATCCGTTTTTGCTTTATTCTTTCCTACTAAAAAAAGTTAATGTGTGTTGCTATTCTCTTCGCAAATCAAAGAGGAGGAGAGGTTGGATTTAACTAGATCTGCTATCTTTCTAGTTGTTGACTCTTTCGTGTCCTTTTTTTCCTATTTGATCTTGTTCTTCTATTACATCACTATTACACGAACACGAAGAGCCATCCTCAAGGCCTTTACCCATCGCCATTCAGTGAGCTGGGGGCTGGATAAAAAACGCAGCCCAAAACATGGGCGCTTGCACTTGTGGGAGCAGTGAATTTTCGTGGGCCAGACATTTGTTTTGCTGCTGCCATTGCCTCTAGACTCCTCCGCCTTTAAACACACACGCCAGTGACTTAGGGAAATGTCTGCGCCTTCAGCTTCAGACTGGGGCTGCATCTCTGGTTCTCTTGGACCAGATTCTTGGGCAGAGTAGTCCCAGTGTCCCTGGCTGTCCAGATTGCAGATGAACTATCGTCTGAGTCACCCCAATCAATGCTCCCTGATAATTATGTATTCATTTGAAAGCCCCATGTCTCCGGTGAGCCCCGACTAACACTTACTTTGCCTATCTGATTTGCACAAAAAGTCACTCTCCATTATTTAAATGCTTCTATTTTTATAACTTTAGAGCTCTTATAATTTGACTGTGAAGTGTGTTGTTTTGGCTGATAGAAATCTATAACCATTGTTCTCGATTGTGAGCTGTGTCTTTTGCGATTAAAAACCGACCTTCACACTTGATCTTAGCCCAAAGGCTGAGAAGTGGCGAAAATGATCTTGCTGACCACACTGAATTTGTCGTTAAACTCTTTGTCCGGCATCTCTTTCTCTAGACTTACTTTCTAAATGCTCCCATTTATGGGAGTGCTTTGTCTTCCTCTGTACTTACCTTCTCTGATTCACTTTGTTTTAGAGTTTTTATTTCAAAAGACAGTATATAGTTGGGCCTTGTTTTTTGGTTTTTTTTTTTTTTCCAGTTAAAATTAAAAAAAAAAAATCTTACTGGTTGAATTGTTGTTGATATGATTGATACGCCCTGCTCAAAGTTTGTCATATTTCTAGTTTGTTTACAATGTGGGCCCTAGGGAGTATGTGGCATAATGTTTCCTTCTTCCGCATGAGTCTCCTATTATCCTATGTCTCAATCTAATGCCCTGAGAAGTTCATCATTCTAAAGTTACACTGTGCATTTTCTTTCTCAGAACAGTTTCATCTTTTAAGCATGTGCTCCGGAAAGGGCTCCTGGGTACAAGATTTCTGGGCTCTTCTGTGTTTAGGGCTATTTTTCTATAACTCCGATATTTAAAGGATTCTTTTGGCTTACCTTTGAAATCTATTGGATTTGATAGGATAATTTTTATTCTCTTGTTTACTTTCCTGTGCTGCTTTAATGCCCCTGATTATACGATCATTCAAATTTGGTCTTCCTTTGGCACCTTGTAATTTAACCAATTTTGTATATGGATTTCCTTTTTGTCTTCTGCTTTCCTGGTGCAGTCAACCCAAATCTTGCCTTCTGATTTCCCCTCTTTTCATGTCTTAGGCGTTTTTGTTTTTTTTTTGTTTATGTGCGTGTGTTGCATTTCAGATTCAATGTGGGACGTTACAAATAGTGTGTGCTACTTAAGGGTCTTCCGTTCAGATGGGAGTATTGCCTTACACGTCTCTCCAGCTTCATCATTGTTTGGTTCCAGACCAACTTTCATCAGCCGCTGTGCTTTTGACACCCGTTTTGGTTTCTTTTGATAAGAATTTGTAAGCACAAAGCTGGGCTGTGTCTCTACATTTCTGTGGTGGAGCTGGTGATTTGGAGGATTTATCAGATACATTTGAGAACACTCTCACCTGTGTAATAAAATATGGTTTTGATCCTGAATGATTTTGTTGGGGGGAGGCAGTGGCAGAGAGTGGAATGGTGTATAGGTTTCCATATTAGAG
The DNA here is from genome assembly GCA_026225945.1 of Cricetomys ansorgei. Taxonomy (NCBI): domain Eukaryota; kingdom Metazoa; phylum Chordata; class Mammalia; order Rodentia; family Nesomyidae; genus Cricetomys; species Cricetomys ansorgei. Next base: position 11,595,557 of record JAMJFZ010001796.1, read on the forward strand.
CTTATTTTAAAATTTATATTTAAATTACAAATTATATATACTATTTTGTACATAATTATAGTCATGTATCAAATGCCACGTCGTAATCTATTTCATTAATGACTTGGTTTTCTTTTGCCTGCAAGGAGCTCTAGTTTCCCCCCTTTTCTACCACCCTTCCCCTGCAGCACTGCCTGGCTCCTTTCATTTTATCCACTAAGTCTCCTCTCTGTCTGAAGTCAGTGCTTTGAACTAGCAGCACACACCCCTCCACAAGTTCATGTGTAGGGTAGATTCTTTTCTTGCTGGTTTTTGTTGTTGTTTAAATTGGGGAGGGGGGAACACAAGCTGTCTTCTTTTATTCATATTGGTAACCCCTAAATTCCTCTTGACTTCTTTGGAGACTTGTAGGTATGACTTTGGAAATAGCTCACTAGAACTTGGAGCTCATATTTCCATATATAAGAATTCTAAGTTGAGTGAATTTTTACATTAATTCTAAGTTTGCCATTTAGTTATGATGGAATATGGATTTTTATATTAATTGTGTTTTCTTCTTGAGTATTTTTAAGGCTCACTGGGAATTTGGGGTTAATAAGTTAGTCATTGACTGCTCAGCTATTAAGCCTTTTTAAGATGCATTTTTACATAGATGTTCATTTCCGGAACGCATCATGCACAGTCTACAAATAAATGAGAATCTTCATTTCATTAACCTTGCCAGGAGAGAGGTGTGATTTTAGTCTTTCAAATTTAGACATGTGCTAAAAAACTGTTTTGGTTAAATAACAAGTGAGAAAATGTTATTTTCCCCAAAAGATATTTGTCTGAAATAAAACAAAATATTATTATCCTTATAAAATAAAACTGAAGGACAAAAGAACAAGCATACAATTTAAGTGAATTGCAATTATAAACTTTATGATGGCGCTATCTGACTTCCATTGCAAGGGTGGCCTTCTGTCAGAGCACTCAGACTTGCGCTGTGAGGACAGTCCTTATCTGGGCTCTAGTGATACGAAACAGAATCTCAAATCTGTAACTGTGGGTAAGGAACATTCTCTTGGAGTCTTTACCTTTCTCAAATTCTTTCTCTATTCTGGTTTTACTCCAGCCTCATAATGTATAAAAATTAATAAATTGTGATTCAAGATGGTGGAAGGGCACCTAGCACAGCAAAAAGAAAGAAAGAGAGAAAGAAAGAAAGAAAGAAAGAAAGAAAGAAAGAAAGAAAGAAAGAAAGAAAGAAAGAAAGAAAGAAAGAAAGAAAGAAAGAAAAAAGGAAGGAAGGAAGGAAGGAAGGAAGGAAGGAAGGAAGGAAGGGAGGAAAAACTTTGAGAAAATCCTGAGTGTTTGGACAGACACAGCTTTGGTGACAGATCTGCATGGTAGAATGGGATGGTGTTTCTGGACCATGCAGCTCAAAAGAGTCAAGCAGGGAGCAGAGACTGGTGGACCAGCACCTCCACAGGGCAGGCCCATGGAACTTCATCAGTGTCTGCAAGTGGGGGGCTCCCATTCTGCCCCCTAGCCCATGGGTCCAAACTGCGGTGTGGAGGAATGAGCCAGGAGAAGAGTCAGAAATGAACAAAGGAGATGGAAACCACAACAGAGAGACATGGGAGCAGGCCTGCCAGGCACCATAGCTACCTGACAGGCCAGGGCCCCCACTCAGTCCATGGGTGCTGCCTGAGACATGGAGGAGGCAAGCCATGAAAGGGGGTCTGGGATGGGGGTCAGAGCCTCAAACAGAACTCAGATGGTGGCAAGCAGTAAGCAAAATCTGACGGGATTATGGCCACTGCATATCGACTCCACTAAGGTCACCCTGGCTCCTCACGTATTCATGGTCTGGGAGAACTACAGTGGTACCTGGCCAGGTAGTGAATTAAAAGTGGTTGTAAAGACACAGGGTCAGTAGTATACCTGGAAGGTCAGCTGACTGTGAGTGGAGAGGAAGGATAGGGGGGTGAATGGAAGACACTAAACTGAAGACAAAATCATGAACGGGATGGAGGACAAGGGAGCTAGGCATCCCTGAGACAGAAGGGTGCTTGGGATGCCACACGGCTGAGGCCACAAACTGGCCACCCTATCGTGACCTGCCAGGCTGTAGCTGCCACTCTGAGAATGAAGCACGTACACTGTGAAGAGAGGCAGAACCGAGGACCAGGCAGACAGGGGAACGGTGGTGAATAGCACTAGGAGACACATGGCTGGGAAGCAGGGACAGACATGAGTGCATACCCAGGGCAGACAATGGATGGAGAGGATCTTGCACTGCCACCAGACCATCCTAATCTCTCCACTGCCTGCCAGGCCAGTTCTGCCACTCCCATGGCCATAGCTGCCACTCACATTGCCCTCCCTGATGGGTGGGGGAGAACATGCACTGAGCTGCCACATACGAGGGGGGCTGCAGGCACAAAGTCCAGGGGATGAGGGCAGGGTAGGATACAGCAGTCTGGAGCTAGACCAGGTCCTGTCCCCAAACTAACTGCTAAACTGCAAGATCACCTTGCTCCTGAGCAATGACAGGATAGCCCAACTGAAGAATGTCTCATCTTCTGGACTGAATATCCACACAAGTGCCTCTTCACTGCCTTCCAGGCCAATTCTGCCACTCCTGAGGCTGTAGCTGCTGTGTATAGCACCCTGATAGGGTGAAGGAGATCATGGACTGTGGTACTACCCACAGGCTGCAAGCACAAACGTCAAGGAGGCAGAATGGACAGTGATAAGGGTGGTAAGGGGTGTGTGTGCAACAATCAGAGCTCAAGCAAGTCCTGACTCTGATTGCTCTGCCAGACCTGAGGATCACCCTGATCCTGAACAAAGGTAAGATGTCCCAGCTGAAGAATACTCTATACTGGGGGTTGGGTCTCCTCCTTTTGAAAGGAGCTTAGAAACCTCAAAACACTCATGTAGATAGGACAACTAGAGATCAGTCTGCATTGCTGACACCACTGGAATTCACTGAGTGCTTGAACCTAGCTCCATGGGACACCTGTTCTGGTGGGATGTCTGGTGCCTGCCTGGAGTCCAGGGGCCTGCATGAAGTCCAGATACCCATGCTACATCTAGGTGCCTGTGAGATGCCCAGGTATTTTCAGGAGGACCAGATCCCAGTGGGATAGCCAGGTCCCTGCAGGAGGGCCAGATGCATGTAGGAGGCCCAAGTGACTACGGGAGGTCTGGGAGCCTGTGAGATGTCCTGGTTCTCATAGCGTATCCAGGTGCCTGTGAGATGTCCAGATGTCTGCAGGTAGGCCCAGTGCTGGTGTGATGTCTGGGTGTCTGCAGGATTCCTTGAATCCTGTGGGATGCCCTGATGCCCAGGGGAGGTCCCTGGTGCCTGTAGGATGTCTGGGTACATGGGTGATGTCCATGTGCCTGCAGGATGTCTGGGTGCCTGTGGGATATCTGTGTACATTTCTGGGTGTCTACAGATTGGCCAAGAGTCAGGTGTCTCCAGGATTCCCTAGAGCCTGAGGAATGTCCTGGTGCCTATGGTATCTCCACCTGTGGGATGACCTGGTGTCTATGGGAGGTCCTGGTGCTTGCAGGATGTCTGGGTGCCAGTTGGATATCTGGGTGCCTGCAGAATGTCCAGGTACCTGTGGGAGGCCCTGGTGCCTGTTCAATGTCCTGGTGCTCACAGGATATGGGGTGCCTTCCCAGTGTCTGGGTGCCTGGGTGATGTCTAGGTGCCTGCAAGCTTGGACAGTGGGACCCAACTTCAAGTCATACTTCATTGTGTTTGGCCTTGGGCTGATATGGACCTGGTGAATGTCCATCGTTGGAGCAGTCTGCTGCCACCAGAATCTGTGGTGATGCCGGTGATCCATGCTCCTGCCACACTAACTGGACTTAATTTTCATATATATATATATCTCTATATATATATCTATATATATAGATATAGATATAGATATAGATAGAGATAGAGATAGAGATAGATATAGATATAGATATAGATATAGATATAGATATAGATATAGTTTTTTTTGAGGGCACAGGGTCAGGAGATGGGAATAGGGAGGAATAGGAAGAGGGTGTTATCAAGATACATTGTATGAAACTCAAATTATTAATAAAAGCATTATAAAAAATTAACAGATGTGTATTTATGGTGATTGAAATTCAAGGAAAAATTATAAACAGCATTTAAAGGTTATTTTGTCTTATGCTAATTTAACTTTATAAATGTAAGTACATACAAAACCCAAAATATTAAAATGACTATTATATACCTTTTCATGAAGACATACATTGTTTATTATTGAAAGTTTGAAAGTGTGTTTTCTAAAACTGCATAATGTTCTTCCTAGATTTATTTCACCCAACATAGACTTTTGACCCCATTCTTCTTGGTTTATGATGTATCATGTCCTGATAAATACACTGTTAGGGCAGGGGGTGGCTTGGTGAGTCAAGTGCCACACACATGTGAGGATCTGATTTCAGATCCGTAGAACTGGTGTAAAGCCCAGTGGAGGAGTGCGTGACTTTACTTCCAGCACTTCTACAGAAAGATAGGAAGCATAACAGGAGAAACTTAGGAGGCTTGTGGGCCAGCCTGCCTGGTATATGAAGGAGTGGACAACAAATCGTGTCTCAAACAAGGTTGAGATGAGGAACAACACTTGATGTTGTTCTCTGACCTCTACTTATGCACCATGGCATACACACCTAAGCGCACGCGTGCGCGTGTGCACACTCACACACACACACACACACACACAGGGAATCGGGAAATAAAATGCATAATAAATTGGAAATACAATAATCTGGAAATACAATGAGCACGCTTCGTCTGTCAAACATGTGAAGCATGACTTGCTTATTCTTGCATTTGCAGGTCCCTCGGCCTTTGCTCAGTGCCATCAGAGAGCAGTGTACCACAGGTCATTGACTCCTGTCCTAGTTAGAGTTGCTATTGCTGTGAAAAAACAAAAATAAAACAACTACAAAAAAAGAAAAAAAGCATCAGCAGCACCATGGCCAAAAGCAAGTTGTGGAGAAAAGGGTTTATTTGATTTATGCTTCCACATCACTGTTTATCATTGGAAGACGTCAGGACGAAAACTCAAACAGCTCCTGGAGGCAGGTGCTGATGTAGAGTCCATGGAGGGGTGTTGCTTACCTGCTTGCTCCCCATAGCTTGCTCAGCCTGCTTTGTTATAGAACCCAGGACCACCAGCCACAATGAACTGAGTCCTCCTTGATCAATCACTAATTAAGAAAATGGCCCACAAGTTGCATACAGCCTGATCTTAATGGAGGCATTTTCTCAATTGAGGCTCCCTCCTCTCTTAAGATTTTAGATTGTGTCGAGTTGACTTAAAACTAGCCAGCACAGCTTGAAAAAGATCTGAATCCAAATTTCAGAGTCATGTATCATCTTTGCGCTGTCAAAAAGTTATAAGTCTCATCATCTCACCCAGCTGCAATCCTGAAAGCTGCAATAATATCCTGCCTGGTAAGATTTGCCCACTAGAGCAACAGTTGTATGGATGTGATGGGAATAACCAACCACTTTTTAATTGGAATTAAAGTATGTCTCACAAGATAGTACTCATATCTGACATTGTCAATGAGGCCAAGAACACAAAGCTAGCTAGGTGATAGGCCCTAAGGGAAAACCAACTACTATTGTTCTGATAAATGGACATAGCCATAACATGATTTCTAATGACATATTGCTATACTCAGAGATCCGTGCATTGCTCAAGTTTCATCAGAGAAGCTTCTTCTTACAGTCCATGGCAATTAACAGAGAGACCAACAACTGGGTCTTTGGCATACTCACATCTATGTGAGATGTCTTTATTATATCCCTCCCTTTAAGGCTTGGGGATCTATGTAGATGATGGGTGGGAAGACTTTAAGCCAGAAGTGGTAGAGGACGTCAAGGGAACAACATTTAGCAGGCACAACAGGGCAGATGTGCTTATGAGTTCACAGAGACTGTGACAGCATGTACAAGATCTGCTGGAGCTCAAAGCTGACAAAATCCCAGCATGCAGGAGGGAGAGAGAGCAAGTGAGCATAAAGTCCCACCATTCACCAAGGTTCTATTGGCATTTTATTTCTGCTAGGTAAGGAAAAGCTGATTTTGTTCAGTAGAGTGGTACTTGTTAGTGTTGACCATTTCAGGATGGGCCCTATCCCCAGAAATATTCAGAGAACACGAACTGGGAAGGAGAAGAGGAAGGGAGGGAGTGAGAGAGAGAGAGAATATGAAGTGGGGTGAGAAGGAAGGTAGGAAGGTAGGGAAAGTATTTAGACAAAGAAGTTGTGGGAGAGGCATGAATATGATCAAGATGTATTGCATTAAATTCTCAAAGAATTTTGAAAACCATTTAAAAACATGAAACCATTATTTTAAAAGGTTTTTGAGTCAATCAAGTCAGGGGCTATTTACATTAGAATAACCCAGAAATAGATTTTCCTGTTCACTTGGCTCATTGGACATTATTAGTAATTGTTTCACCTTTATAAAATTAACATCTTTCACAATCCTTGTAAAAAATTTACATTTTGAATAGATGATATACATGACTCCTTTGAGCAAAACCTAATTCTAACATCACCATTGGGGGTTAAAATCGGATTACTTGACTGATTTTCCAAACGAATAGACACTGTTCATCTTACTGATATTTCTGTGTTGGCTGTAATAAGAGCCTGGGAGATCTCATGATTTCAAACACACTGATATTCAAGGTTTGCAGGCTTGATGTTAAAGACGGAGATGGATGAAGCTGGGTAAAGATCTGGTAAAGAATATCAAGGCAGATGCCTAATTTATGCACTTCTAAAATACGTTATTTCAATTTAGCCCGTTTCTTGAATTCTGGTAAAGTCGTATCTTGTCTATATTCTGTAACACCTCTTGTTTCTTTGAATTATATACGTACGCCATATTCGTCGAACACTAATGATCATTACACACAGGGAGATGTCTGAGGAGCTGGTTAAGCACTCATCTTTTAATCTGTGGTGGAGCCCACAGTCAGGCATACTTGAATCTTGTAAAAGGGGTTTGTGATGGAAAAAGCAACTCCGCTAATGGATTAGACATTAGAAAACTCTGGATCAAAAGATTCTTTCGTCATTAAAATGCCCGGGAACGAGTGCTGTGCTTTCTTGTGGCAGGCGCCCAGGTTAATTTCTTAAGGATTTGCATTGGGGAAAGATTGGCAAGTTAGCTATTTGAAGCTGAATTTATCTCTAAATCACTTTAAGAAAAGAACAAACACCTGGCTGGTGAGGCCTAAAACTTGAATTTAATGAATAGAGCTTGGTGAGAGTTTATGCTCTTGTTTTTCTGCAAGCCTGATCTAAGTCAATGCCTGTCTGATCACCAGCAATTAGTGGCAGGCAGTGAAATTGCCTTGGGTACAAAGTGAGGACCTGTGCACACACACACACACACACACACATATACACACACACACACATACACACACACATACACACACACACATACACACACACACACATACACAACACACACACATACACACACACATACACACACACACACACATACACACACACACATACACACACACATACACACACACATACACACACATATACACACACACACACATACACACACACACACACACACACACATACACACACACATACACACACACATACACACACATATACACACACACACATACACACACACACATAGACACACATACACATACACACACACACATAGACACACACACATACACACACACACACACACACAACTATGAACTATGTCTGTACTGTGTGCATGGTCTGAGCACTGGTGGACATACAGGCATGAAGAAAAACTGGTGGACCATCTTTCCTACTAAGTTTAATATATTCTTTGGAAGATAAGCATAGAATTCCTACCTGTGTCTGGTAGACAACGTACTTTAGGGGTCATTTCAGAATTCTTAAACCTCTTCTTAAGTTTCTGAAAATAGCAATAAAGAACTCAAATTTGAGACACTAAGCCTTATTTAGGGAAAAATCAAGTTAAGAGGCTGAGAGACAGGGAGATGAGTCTACTTTCATAATTACTGTCTCTGGCAGGAGAAACTGGAAGCACCTCCCTGCTGCATTCCCAACTGGGAACCACTAATGGAAATAGTTCTCTTGGAAGCAGCACTTCCCCCAGCAACAGGGAAAAGCAGCCATTCATCACCACAGCTACCCATGTGTGATAATGGAAGCCCAAGTAGGGTGGCTGGGTTTGGTAAACAAAGAGACAGGATGCCCCATGAAATTTGAATCTCAGATGAACACTGAACAATTTTGGAGGGATAAATATGTATGGCCCATGCAAATGTTGAGGTTTCCCTGTATCATTTAAAGGACACGTTGCATGGGGCATGCTCATTCTAAAGTTTAACCATTATTTATCATCATCTGAAATTCTAATTTATTGTGTGTCTTGGGTTTTCTTGGCAATTTTAAGCCTAGTACTCCTTGCCCAGGTTTCACTTTAGAAAGGAAGGAAGGAAGAAAGGAAGGAAGAAAGGACAGAAGGAAGGAAAGAAGGAAGAACAGTTTAATAATAACACATTAACTAGACATCAAATCCAGATTTCTATATCTGAAAGAATACTATTTTATCAATAAATATCAAATTGCATACTGTGAAAAAAAAATGATTCATCAGCTTAATATTTGTTATTAGAAAAATGTTTTAAGACAAATATATATCTTTTGACAATCCATACTTTATGGATGTACACAAATAAAACTGTAATCCTGTCTACTCGTTGTCCTCCCACTCTGTGCCCTCAGAGTGACAACATTCACAGCTGATGAAGGCTCATGTGTATTTGCTGTGATCGTGAGTTTACATTATTATGCACACTTCCCTTTTTAGTTTTTTATTAAGTTTATTCTTCAATGATTTAATACATGTATACAATGCATTCTAGTTACTTTCTTCCCAAACCCTATTTAACCTCCCTCCCACTACTGTTAACCCCCACTCTTCCCTTCCTGTCCCTCTCCCAGATTGATGACTTCTAGGTTTGCTGGGTGAGTTGTGTATTCTAACCAGGACCCTCTGTCTGCTATTGGAGTGGGGCTATACACTGAGGTTTGGTGAGCTCAGCAGTGGATGCACAACTGGAGGAAACAACCCCTCCTATCCCTGAGTCTGTATGAAATAGTTCAGCAGGCAGCAGTAGGACCCCCAAGTCCCTTCTCATCCTTATGTGGCTGCTGATGTGCCCATTCTTGTGAAGATTCAGTAAAGTCACCCATAGATATTGAGAATTTGTGAGAAATATTTGGCTTTCCTCCATTATAACAGAGTGTAATTCTATTGTTGAGATAAATTAACGTGATGTTGGACTACCTAGAAAATTATAAATTGTATTTGTGATTTGTATTCTTTTGATTGGTAGTATGACCAAGACCCAAAGACATGCCAAATGACCTGAATATATCCCAGGAGCTGAAGATGTTTTTCAGGAGTATGGAAAGAATTGCTTAACTTGTTCTTCTCATTGTATTTATATTTTCTGTGACTGTCTTACACTGTACTTAAGGTATCTACATGGAAGCAAATGTGTGCAATGCTCTGTGAGTGAGCATGCATTTATTTGGGGAGGCTTTTTAAAAAAAAATGATTACTTTCTTTCTCTTCCAAGACTTGTTAGAGATTTCCTGAGCAGGAGGAAAGGAGCTGTAAGTGTTACTTCCCTGATTTCTGCAGCGTAGAGCTTGATGTCTGCTGTGACTTGGGCATGAATGGTCTCCACTAAAACTCCGGGTGCCATTTGACTCCCAAAGTGGCATCATTAAGATACGATGGGAGTCCTAAGAGGTAACTGAAGAGGGATCAACATTTTTCTTGTAGTAATGGGTTTTGCTCTGGTTAGGGTGGAGAATTACAGAATTATAAAGCAAGGCTACCTTGCGCTTTGCCCCTTTCACACATTTTGCTCCCCCCTCTCGCCACACACACTCCAGGTGCTAATGCAATACAAGGCCCTCACCAGATGCTGCTGTCATGCTCTTGGGCCTAGCCTCCAGAACTCTGAGTCAAAATAAACATTTATTCCTTAAGAAGTACTCCTGTCAGGTGTTCTGGTACAGTAGTAACAGGAAATATCATAGATTCAGACAATGCTCTTACTCCTGAGATGGTGTGAACATCCTCTCTGTTAAGGTCAAAAAGCCTCTGACCTCCCTACATGGCTTTTCCAGTACTTTCTCCTCCTCATTTCAGTGTCTGGCTTGGAGAAATACAAAAGAGAAAGCAAAAGTGAAATGTGAGAAAAGTTAGGTACCAGAGATCTGGCCCAAGGGATGATTTCTCTCCAGTTAATTCTCATCCAGTTGAAACCAATATGATCTCAGCATTGATTATTGGTTTGGAAAAAGAATCATGGGTATTTGTTATGACTATAACACTTTCTTTAAAAGAACATCTACTCAAATATTTCTTTCAAGGGTAATAAATAATAAATTGACTGTCTGATAAAAAAGACATTGGTGACATCCATAAGAATTACAGAATGGAAGCACAGATGACCACATAAGTCATAGAGGAATATAATAGGATATAGCTTTTTTGAAGAGACTTGTTCCCCATCCACCAGGCTCAAATCCTGGTGAACACACACACACACACACACACACACACACTTCCCTGGGCCTCCTCTCATTCCCTTTGCAATGTCCCTTTGTTCACATCAGTTACATACCTCCTCCACCAATTCACTCACGCAGTCCTACACTCTTATGCATCACAAAACAGTTACTGAACTGACAACATGTTCTGCAGAAGGCCCTAAAGCATAAGGATAGTCAAGTCTGCCTACCACACTCTGGGCATCTGGATTGGATATTTTAGGTTGAACCTTATACATTGACATCAGATGGTTGTTGGCTTCCCAAACTGGCTAGGTTTATACAGTCTGACATCTTGTTTTCACATACACACCAATATATTCTGAAGTCCACAGCAATACAGTTGTTAAGTGCCACTCTAGAATCAGACATTATTATTTCTAAGTTTGGAAATTTATCGAGATGGGGTTTCACTGTTGCCTGGGCTGATGTTGAACTCCTGAGTTCCAGTGAGTCCCCTACTTCAGTCTCTCCAAGAGGCTTGGCTTACTTTTGAAAGCCTAAGTGAATTGTAATTTAATTCTCTGAACTTCATTCTACCCGTATGAAAATGAAAGTACTTCATGGAGTTGCGAGGATCGAAAGTTTAATCTTCATCTAGAATTTCAACACGTTGCCCACCACACACTATGTGTGCAAGATTATTTTAAAGTATCATCCCAGTCTCTATAAAAGTCCATGAATATATATCCCCATTTGCAAAGCAACAAAACTAAATCTGTCAGGACAAAAAACAAACGACAAAACAAAACAAAACCTCAGTTAATAAAAATAAAGCAGTCAGGAACTTTGTGGTCTGTCTGTTTCGAAGAGAAAAGCCAAAAGGCAGGGAGGAGGCAGGTACTCCGTTCGATGGCAGGACACCAGGCGACAGGTGGGCCCCTGTGGCTCCCTTCATGTTGGGACAGGGTTTTAGAGTCTAGAGATCGCCTGTTTATTCTGAACAAGAGCCAAAGCTTGGGTGCCATTGTGAAGAGTACGTGTTGTATTTCATGTTTCCGCGGGGGTTGGGGGGGCGGGGGAGTGAGGAGCAGAAGAGCTACAAGGACTGATGGACAGATAGATAGAAGTGCCTAGATTTATGGCCCAGCAGATGAGTAGCGCCAGCTCTCTGGTTGGGGTGCAGCATGGATTTAACACAATCCCTCGGAATCAGGAGCCAGAAACCATTGGTATTATTAGCAATCTCATGGCAGAATGATTGCCCTGGTGTCTGACTGTGCCAAGGTAGCTAAGCTTCTTGGGTACTGCTTTCAGAGAAGCGCCTTGACTTTGTTCCTACATATAAACTGTAGCGTGCTTCTTGCATGATCACCTCTGCCATACCTCCAACCCAGGCATCGGTTCACAAGACACAGAGTAAATAAAGCAAAGGAAAAGGAGCTACGTTGAACTAGATTGGCTGGTTGACCCCCCACCAAAGAAAAAATTGGACTTAGAAGTGCTAAAAGGGAGCACAAGGTCAAAATCAGAATCCTGGGTACAGAAAGGGGAATCAGCTCCCACCTTCGGTGCTGTTTATTTGTGTGGCACAATGCCTGCCTTTGTTGCTTCGGACCTCAGTTCACTATCTGAGAAACTGCGGAAAGTCTGCCTTATAGGTGTTATGAGATTGAAAGCAACTATGAACGTGCCCAGTGCACCTGACTTCATTTTCCTGTTCTCTGTATGCAGAAGGTCATTCCAGGAAAAGCCATCAGTTGGGCACATGCAGTCTCCGGAGCCAGCAAAAGCTGGTCCCCTTTACCACCCCCCACTCCCACCGTTAGTCCTCTCTTTTTGGCTTTTCCCCAGAAGGCCTCAGGCTTCCAGGCTGGCTGCCAAGCCAGGAGAATGCTGCAATTGGCTTTCAGGGACTCCACCCCCACCACACTTCTCTCCCACCTCAGGGAGGCAGCCTTGTTCCCTGCCCCACCCTGGAAGCTAAGACCTGTGCTGGCCCCAGCCTGCTGTGCCAGCACTTGCAATAGGATTTGTCTCAAACCACCGACGGCAATCTGTTTATCTGTGGCATTCAGGAGAGCCAATGGCTATGAAAGGATCTATGTTCCAGAACTCTCCATGATCCCTGTCAGACTGTCAATCAAGCCCTGTACCTAGAAGGAGACCTGGGCTCTCTCTTTCCAGTGCTTCACAAAGTGAACCACCCACTAGCTATGACGGGAACAAAGGGAACCACGCACTAGTTATAATTCGGTAATTCAGTCTAGTCTTGGACCTTACCAAAGATGAAAAAAATTTTGAGGAAAAAGATTGGAGATTTAGAATATCAAATTTGATGAATGCTTTTTTTATTTTACAGTTCGATGTTTCAAGTTTCTATTGAAACACTTGATACACATGTGTATAAAGGGGCATAGATGGCAAGAAAGAAACTATGGCCTAGGGATTCTGATTTGCTTAACTATGCCTGTAGCATCTTGGAGCACAAGAACAAAGGCCATTCTTCAGTAGGCTTTTCAGTGTGCGTATTACAACTGAGAACACGCTGAAGCCAGCCCACACCAGATCAGAAGAGTCCATTTTTCATGTTTCCTTCTAGCTCCACATCCAGTGACTTCCAGTTTCACTTGAAATCAGGGCTGTGGGACTTCTTCAATCACAGAACTCAGTGGTCAGCAGCTGACAGGTAGAATAAGCGAATAATCAGGGCTTTCCTCTTTCTCTTGGAGAGACAGTTTTTAAAAAACCGAGGATCCACTGCTTACAGCCCTCCTAATATATGTGAATGAGATCTAAGTGACTTTTCTGACCAGTTTTCTTTCAAGCAAGAAATCTCCATTTACAAGTCTACCATTTTGTATTCTTTTGGAAGACCTTGTGTATTTGACAACTGCCCCCTACGTTGTCCCCCCCACACACACCTCCAGCCTTCCCTCTTTCTGGTAGCTGACTTTTCTGTAAGTATCTTTAAGGCATTCCCCTCAGAGGGACAGACATCCAGGCAGCTGATGTACAAATCCCAAACTTCCTGGAAAGAAACCTGTGGTCTGACCTGTGTGAACAGTGAGGCCAACAGATTCTCTGGTTCCCCTTGGACTGCAGACATTTCCTGATTGTCCCCATCAGCTGAATTCCCCTAACCTGTGACTTTCTCTATGTATCATATTTGCAGATGACAGGAGACAGCCCTTGGGACAGACAAAATACGCATAATCTTAAGGCAGCAAGGTCAAAGGCTAAAGCAAGGGTCCTTCTCTTCCCTGCCTACAGTCCCTCCTGTCGTCCTTGGGAACGGTGGGTCAAGTGATGCCCACCTCCTTCTGACTCAGAGGGCTGGCTTTCTTTCTTCCCACAGCAGTCCTTTCTCCAGCCCAGTCAAGCAGCAGATTCCATTTTCAGCTGAAGAAGAGGGGGTGGGCAAATACTAAAGGAATCTTTTCAAAAACCCTCCACCTGACCGCTGTCTGAACAAATAATGAATCTCCAGAAAAAGCAGCTCGCTGATGGGTCCAGGCTGTGCCTGTGGATTTATGAGGTGACATCAGCTTGAAGAGGAGGTGCAGGGCCTGAGCTGTGGGTGACACACTCCTGGATTGTTATCACAGGGCCAGCTCCTGAAGGACACCAAATCCCTCCCCCAGCTGAGTGTTATTAAAGTGGCAAAGATGGAGAGGAGAGCTTTCCCAGATAAATCAGCTTACTTGCTCTGGGCTCTCTTCCCATTACCCAGCCTACTGGAAAGCACTCCCTGGGGGAAGGAAATGAAGGACTGAGAAGTACTTGCAGGTACATGCTTAATGCCTTAAACTCTGGCTTTGTGTTAACAGCGAGTCATGGGCTGGGCTTTAAAGAAATAGATGCATTCCCAATCTGACCAATTTAAATAATCCCTGAGAGAGAACTGAAGGGAGGATTTATGTCCTTAGTAACTAAAAGGCACAGCAGAGCTTAGCCTGGAGGCTGGGTCTCTGCACTCAGCATCAGAGAGCAATTCCAGGAGAAGATCCACATAAACCCTGGTGTAAAGAAATTACTGGAAAAGAGAGGAAGAAGAAAGAAGTGGATGTGAGCCCTGGAGAAGGGTGGCAAAGCTTTTGTCCTGGAGACAAGAGTAGATGGGGAAAAAAAGGCAGGGAAGACGAAACTGTATTTCTACTTTGCACTTTAACATGTGCAACATATCTGTAGAGCTGTGTTCATACAGCCTATAGGTGTGTGGTCGCCATACCTTAGCGTGTGTCTTTCTGCTGATAGGCTGTGTGAATACTTGCTTAGCTCCAGGAAATGCAAAGGCAGAGAGATACACTTATATTTAGCATTTCAAAACATGTATTAATTGAAGAGAAAAAAGGCCTCAGAGGCCACCTGTGGGAACAAAATAACAACACATTGTGACCGAACGGGTTTGAGAGTGGTGACACTTTTCAGGGAAAGTGAGGAAATTTGATCATCTGAAGAGAGCTTGTCTCTTGAGAAGGGAGAAGAATAAAGGGCCTATCAGATAAGGCTGGATCATCTGTGTCTCTTCTGGATAAGTTGGAAGCACTATCAACTCCCTGAGAAAACAGGAAATACCCAGCCATGTTGTGAGCCCTCCTGTCTAAATAAACTATGCAGCCATTCCCAAAGGGTAAGAACAGCGAAATAGGGTGTCCTCGCATAGTATGACCAAAATGTGTCATGAGAGAGAATGTACTAGAATCAGGACAATGCTTTGTCTGGTGAAATATAAATAGAAGCTATTCATTCATTCATTCATTCATTCATTCTTCATGTATCTGAAGATTAAAATAATGAACCAATTGATGACTATGTTGAAAGCTCAAGGCTCCTATACAGGGTTTGGTAGTTCCTGGGATGAGTTGAAGGGAAATCTAGCTAAATGCATCCTTTTCCAGAGGCACATTTTCCATATCAAAATTCTAACACCTGATTTCTAGGCTTGCTCTCTGTGAGGATACCATGTTTAATAAATTAATTTTAAAACATGCATTATCCTGGATACCTTCTTTTCTCCTTAATAAAATACTTTAAATTTGTTGTCTTAGAAAATTTCAAAAGTGCAGTAAATTGTTACTAACTGTATTCACTGTCTTGTACAGTGGGATTCTTGAATGTGCTCATCTCTTCCAATAGAAGCATTGTCTCCTTCGACCAACATCTTCCAGCCCCAGAACTCCAACACACCTTCTAGTACAGCTCCTGATAATCCACTTTGTACTCTGCTTCTATGAGTTTTTTTTTTTTTTTTCAAAAATCTCACATCTAGATGAGATCATGCTGTGTCTGCTTCTTTGCTGGGCTTATTCACCCAGGTTGTCACAATGTGAGGACTCCTTATGTCCGAAGGTGAATACTCTTCCATTGCTTGTATATACCGCATCTTTGTTAATCCATCTGTGGACCAGCACGTACGCGAATGGTGTATCTCAGAGATGGTGAGTGATTCTGCAATCAGTGCAAATGTGTTTGTATATGCACTAGTTTCATTACCTTTAGAGATGTATCCATAAATGGGCTCATGTGCTCTTAAGTTTTTGACTATACTATACACTATTTCCTACAGTACCTTTATTAATATACATTCCCGCAAACATCCCTTTAGAATGAGCCTTGTTCTGTGCTAAAGTGAATGAGGATTCCCCTTGACGGTAGGGCCTAATTAGTGACGAAATGACCCAGGAGAATGAGGTTGTAGACTGCATAAAATCACTTGGGGCTCCAAAGCACATGCTTGGCGCTGCCTTCCCCTTCAGTTTTATTTTGGATGGGCTTTCTTCGTCGCAAACCTGTCAGCACACTCTCCTGTGAGCCTAACAAAGGGACCGTCAGAACCAGAGATGTCAGAGCAGAGTGCACATAGTAAAGAGTGTTTGCAGATGTGGGCGGGATAAATGGGAGTGGCGGCTATCTGTGAGCCCCGACAAAATTGCTTTTTAGCCGAAGGATCTTACAAACTTCTTCTTGAGTCTGAACAGTGCTATTTCATGGCTCCATTGCAAGCATTTTCTCTCTGAAAAATCAGTGGCCCCAAACAGCATTCGGTGGTGGGAGCGGGGCGGGGAACCCTGAGCTAATCTTGGAGATTGAGGCAGAAACACTGGTCTGGGTTCGGGCTGGGGAGAGGAGGGAGGCATGGCTGCTCTGTTTAGAAAGGCCTGTCATCAGTAGGCACGGGCTGAGCACTCAAGTCTTCTGTCAATAAGCACTTTATGGGGGAGATAAATGGATTTGGAGCTGGGGGGTGGGAGGAGAGTGTCTGGGAAAGAATACAGGCATTATCTGAACCCTTCTCCCAAGCTGCTTCACTAAAGTGCTCAAGGACACAGACCATGCATTGAGGAGAAGCTGGGTGGGAAGGAGGCTAGACTGGCTGTCCCTCTTAGAAAACAAGCTCTAGCAGTAATAGGTAACCTGGGAGGGCTAGGCCTCCGAAGGTTGCTTTGTCCATAGAGGTGGCAGGGTCTGTGATGAAAGATAGTCAGATGAGTTCAGTCACTCACTTTACAAGAACAGAAATAGCTGGTCACCTGAACAAAGAGCATGAACGTTCATTGTAAAGAAAATGGGCTGTGATCTTGCCCTTTGACCCCCTGCTCTGCTCTTCTGTATTATACTGTGCCCTACCTTATTCCATATAAAGGAATAAGGCCCCACCAACATTAAGAGACATTGCTGTGGTATATGATCAACAAGAATCTGATATACATTAGATGGAGTGTTCAGTTGAAAAGAAGGGAAAGATTATTCTCAGTGTTTAAAACTGCTGGATGGAGGAATGGTAGAATTATGAATACACTGAGAAGTCACAGGGGGAAATACATCTGTGGGAGAATGTGACAGGCTTGGTTTGGGCCACTTTGCACTTGAGGTCCTCGGTAGAATGCAGTAGTAGTGAGACCAACCCTAATGGGATAGCATGCACAAGAAGGGAAATAAGTTCTGGAGACACATGCATGCTTATAGGAGGAGGATTGCTTCTCCCTCCTCCACCACCTCCCCCACACCTGTGGAGACCAGAGGTTTGCATCAGAGGATCTTCTGCTATTGATTTCCACATCATGTTTTGAGACAGGATTTCTCATTGAAACAGGAACTCATCATTTCAGCCAGACTAGCAGCCAAGCCCATGGAATATGTCTGCCTCCTCTCCACCAGCACTGGGGTTACACGTTTGGGTGCCTGGACTCTGGATGGATGTTGGGGATCTGAATTCAGATGCTCATGTTTGTGCAACAAGCCCTTTACCCATGGAGCCATCTCCCCACCCTCTGCCCTTGCTCATCCTTGAACTTCCCCATGTGCCTGCACTTCAATGCTACTGCTGAATCCTAAGCTGAAATCTGGCCCGTGTTTTATGGGACAGCTTGACTTGATACACACAGTTAAATGTCTATTTTTATTCCTTCAACTTGTCATAACGTCTTTGAAGAGCCAGTGCAGTGCCCAAAAGCTTTTTGGGTTCAAATCCCAACTCCATCATTAGCTGCATGTGAAATCACAGACATATCATTTTCATTCCACATCCACCCTCTGGATCTGGGAAAATGGAGATTATTAATCAGTAATGAGATAATATACATTTAATCTGGCTTCTGAAACATTCAAGCATGTAGGAAATTTGAAAAATTATGGCAGATGCTATTGGTAGCCCACCCACATCTCCACCCTCAAAGCTGCTTATAGAAAACATTTGTAATTCTCTACATAACCACAAGCATATGCTGAGTGCTCACATAAAGCAGACCAGAAGTGTCTGAGACATAATCTCCCAAGAAGCCACTCTCAGCCAATGATAGATGGTCAGTTAATGGATGGATACCCTTTGTCTGCAATAACTCTGAAGCACATTCTGTACTATGGCCAGTGTATACTCTGTTTTCTCCCGGAGTCCTAGAGCAGCTCTAACATCAGCTGCCCCCCAGGAACGGGCATGCAGGGCTCCTTTATCAGCTCACTCTCACTCTCCTGAGTGTGTTTCCAGAGATCACTTCCCAATGACACTATGTGAACTTGGCTTCTTGTTTCAGAGACAAGATGAATCTAAACCCATGGCAGGGCTTGTTATGAGCAGTGGCTTATTTCCCTGAACCTATCAGCATGCTTTGTTTCCATTAGTCTCCTAGTAATTTACCCTGATTTTTTTTTTTTACCCTGATAATGTCTGGAAGTCTGCAGAAAAATTAAAACCAGAATCCAAGTGCCAACAGGGCCTAGCACAGAACTCAGTGCAGAGAAATTATTTAGTCTGCCCTGGAAGATAAAGAAAGAGTTCAGAGTCACTCCATGAATATAGAAATAGAGCAAGGGCTATTACTGATTGGTCACTAGACATACCCTACCTTTTTGGGACAGATCTGAAGCCTACACCTGAAGCCACTCCAGATTCCCGCTCCTTGACCTCAGGACTACCTACCTCCAGTTGCCTTCCTGGAGGCATTTGCCATGACATCATCACTATCTTCTCCTGTCACTGCTCTTGGGTAACCCGCTTCTATTTTCCAAATATGGAAAATATTCTACAGAGACTGCATTCTGGGTGTGCCACTTCCTGAAGTCCTAGAGGTTCTCACTTTAATGGTATTAGCACATTCTTCATATCACCCCGTGGGGTGGGGGAGCTCACTGGATGCCTGATACAGTCATGGGGTGTTGTTTCTTGTAACAGCCAGTTAGGGAAATCTTCCTCCCCACGCTCCTGGCCTGACCTCTCGCTGAACTTTGCCTCTGGGATCTTGAGGTCTGTTTTGAGAGGAAGATAAATTCTAGACTCAGTGAACTGTGAACTAGTGTGAACTAGAGCTGTGGGATTAACAGCAGGCAATGGTGATACTGCTGGGTGATACTCGCAAACAAGTGCTTGGGAGCAGCTGGTGTCTTTAGTGTTCACAGCACTGCCCGTCAAGGCCGTCCTTCCTTGTCCTTTCTAGGGAGCGTTTCTCCAAGTTTGACCCATGGACCTTCTATATCAAAACTCTGTTTTTCTCCTCCTCCTCCCCCTCCTCCTCCTCCTCCTCCCCCTCCTCCCCCTCCTTCTCTCTCTCACTCTCTATTTTCTTCCCCCCCACTTCCTCCCTTCCTCTCTCTGAAAATTCATGCGTGTACAGGTCTATGTATACTTGTGGAAGTCAGAGGATGACCTCATGTATCTTTCTTTAGACCCATCTTTTTCTTTTTCCAGTATTTCACCAGCCTGGAATTTGGCCAGGGATCCTCTTATCTCTGCCTCCCTGGAACCAAGATTACAAGCACACAAAACAGTGTGCACTTGCTTTATCTGTTTATTTATTTATTTACCTATTTACCTATTTATTTACCTTTTATCTATTTATTTATTTATTTATTTATTTATTTATTTATTTATTTATTTATTGTAGTTTCTGAGCATTGAACTCAGGTGTCCATGTTTCAAAGGCAAGAACTGTATCACCTAAGCCATCTTCTTCCCCAGGCCTCTAAAAAGGCTCCAGATGCTGTTTGAAATATAGACTTCTAGCCTAGCTCAGGCACAGAGTCAGAACTCACTATGGAGGTATCTCAGACTGTACTTGAACAAGGTTTCTGGGTGACAAGGTGACAAAGTCACCAAGTTATCACATTGGAGACATGGTGTGCAGGAAGCCCTTGAGTCCTGGGACAGTTGATCACCCAGTGGGCACACCTGATGCACAGTAAACTTTACAACAGTATGGTACCCTGACACAGGCAATGTTTGCTTGGCAAAAGTCTCTGAGCCTTTGAAGCCAGAGTAACCCCGGGTGGGAAGCTTTGCCAGGCATGGTCTTAGGGAAAGTCTTCTGCTGGGTTTAGCATTGGCAGAAGTCACACTGTTTGAATTGTTACTTTACTCTTTCTTTTGAAACTCACGTGCAAGTTCAACTTGGTCCTGCCGTCATACTCCACAATTTCATTCTGTGTCTACATGGCCTTATTCTAGATTTACATGGTAATTCATTATCCATTCCTCCCCGTACCACTCCCACAAAACAAACATTACAGGGTCATCATTATATACTCCTGAACTGATCTGAATCCTCGCAAAGCAAATACCATATTGCCCTGTGTATTTAAATTTCAACAAATTGTATTTGTCTGTAGAGCTCATCCAACACTTGCTCTGCTGTTGAGTAGTGTTTAATGCTGTGTGGTCCTTTATTTTGTTGCTGTTTGTGGTAGCCAGCTCAAAGACAGCTCCCAGAAATGGCCGCCTCTTAGTCTTCATGTTCTTGTGCAGATCACGGGTTAGACTTATTTACTCCTGATGGATGGAAGGCAGCCGAAGTGATGAGATGCTGTTTTTTGTTTAGATCATAAAACCGTGGCTTTCTCTTTTGCCCTCTCATTTGCAGACTCTCCTGGAAGCCAGTTGAATATATGCAAGTTGCTTTACAGAAAACCTAGTATCAAGGATCAGAGAAAGGTCTCCAGGCAACAGCTAGCAAGGAATTGAGGCCTTCTGCCCAATGTCAGAAAAGAACCAAATCATGCCAACAGTCTTGTGACTGAAATTGAAAGCAAATTCCCTCCTAGCCTAGTTGAGATCTGAGATGAGCATAGCTCTTGCCAAAACTTGGTTACAGGTGTAACCTTGAGTCAAAGAGCCAGCCAGCTAAGTCATACTGGCTCCTGACCCATAGGGGTTGATAAAATAAATGTTTATTGACTTGAGAGGTGAATTTGATGCACCTTGTTGCATAGCCCTAGATAATGAATATGTTTATAATCATTGCATCATCCCCAGGGTATAACTCTACCACATTTTTCTTGCTTGCTTCCTACAAAAGGGCAGGTAAACATCTAACTCTGACTACCACAAATGTTATGAACACATTGAGGAAAACCCACTTCTGGACCTATGTATAGAGTTCCCTGGTATGTCTATATACAACCAACTGCTGGGAAAACTAAGGAAGAACTAGAAATCCAGGAACTGAAGAAACTAAGAGGGAGGATTGCAACTTTTAAAGAAGGTGATTTCCCCAGAACCATTTTTCTTTAAGGGTGGACAGTCTTTGAGAGGAAAGAAAGACCATCTTATAAATTGGTGTTTTCGATGGTTAATTAAGAAACACTAAGGTTGATCTGTGCGATAATGGGAAGGCTTTGTGTCTTATCTTGGAAGAACACTCAGCTTTATTCTTCCTACCCAGGCTCCAGGCTCAAGAAGCTAAGAACCTGGGGAGGGAAGTCTTATTCAAAGCTGAGTAGACACATCCACAACTATTAAAATGTTTCTCTGTTTGGATTTAGTAAATGGCCTCAAGTTCCTGGGAATGTGTGCAGAGACCCTGCATCCATGAGAAGACCTGCCATGTTATTTTTTACAGTAGGCTGAGATATATTTGGAAGTCACTGGACTGTGGCTGTCCTACATCAAAAGGCATTTCATAACAGAACACAACCATGCCCCATTTACAGTAATAGCATGCAGAGCTCTGGCTGCTGAGGGCAAATAAAATGTGTTCTTTTAACATAAATAGCCTCACCTTCCCTCTGAGGACTGAAGGGCCATGAAAGATTTATTTATGTGGAGTTTTGAAACATGAGGACACGTGCAAAAACATGTTAAACATATATTTAAGCATACAGACAGTCAGGGAGACTGAGAAGCACAGAAGAGCGATTGTCTTAAATAAAATCTGAATTCTAGAGCCTTCTGGTAGATAACATCGAAGAAGGGAATATCAGAGGCACAAAGGGCCATTAGAAGTCTTCTGATTTTAGGCACCTCATTATTTTTTTTGCTTTGTTCCCCAGTGATTTTTGGAGAGGTAAAGTGAGTATAAAATGAAAATTAAGTTCCTCATCTTAAATGTCTTAATATGCTATTCAGTGGTATTACGTATATTCCTAATTTTGTGTAACTATCATCACCATCTGTCTTTATCATTTTGCTGTTGTAAAACTAAAAATATACACCAGTTAAATAGTTAATCTCTCTTTACCCTCATAAACCCCAGCCCCTAACAACCACCACATAATTTTCTATCTCCAGGACTGTGACTAAGCTATGTGTCATGGCTCGTCTTGGTTGACAACTTGACATACCCAGGAAGAGGAAAACTGCTTTCAAAGAATTGTCTCCATCAAATTAGCATCCATTGACATGTCCATGGGGGCATTTTTTTATTGCTAATTAACACAGAAGGGCCCAGCCTACTCTGGGTGGTGGTAGGCGGATGAGCTTGGCTGTATTAGAAAGATAGGTATAGATAATCTCAGGAGAAAGGCAGCAAGCAGTGCAACCCCATGGTTTCTGCTCCGAATTCCTGCCTTGCTTCCCTCGATGATGGTCTATAACTTGTATGATGATATAAGTCCTTTTCTCCCCAAATTGCATTTGATCATGGTATTTATCATAACAGAAAGCAAGTTGGGACAGTCTGTGTATCAAATAACTGGAACTTGACAGCATTTGTTTTTCTGTGACTGGCTAGTTTCATGCAACATAATGCCCTCAGGCAACCGACGTCAGAATTTCCTCTTTTATGGCCAAATGACACTTCGTTGTATGCATGCACCACATTGTGTTTATCTACCCACTTGTGGATGAATGCCTGCCTTGATGTTATGAGCTATGCTGTTATTAGCATGTATACAGGGATGCCTTCAAGAATCCCTTCTCAGGTTATTTTTTTTCGGATATACATGCAGAAATAGAGCTGCTAATTTTCTTTTTTAATTTTTTGAGAAGCCACCATACAGACTTCCAGAGCAGCTGTACCATTTTGTATTTCCATCCACGTCGTACAAGACTCCTAACTCATCTGTGTCCCAGCAGCATTTGTTCTGTTTTCTGCTGTTTGTTTATATTAGAGCCATGCTAACCAGGGTAAAGTGGTGCTTCAAGGTGGCTTTGCCTTGTACCTCCTTGGTGCCTGAGGCTGTTAGCCATCTCTCCCTGCATTTACTGGCTATTTGTATGTCTTCTTTGGTGAAATTTCTGTTCAAGATCTTTGTCCATTTTTAAGCTGAGTTATTTTTTCTGTTGTTGAGTTTTAAGCCATCTCTGCACATGCTGAATTTGGAGCCTTCATCAGATGAATAATTTGCAAACATTTTCTTCCATTCTGTCGGCTGACACTTCACTGTTTTGGCTTTCCCTTTTATTATGTAGTTTTTCATTTTCTTCATTAAGTACAATTCGCCTACTTTTTTCTTTTTTTAACATCACTTTTTGTGTCATACTCAAGACATTGCCAAATCCAACAATATGAGTCCTGTTGCCCAATTTCTTTCTTAAGAGTTTTATACTTTTAGGTCACATAAGTCTTTAATACATACTGAAATAGTTTTTTTTTATATAGGAATAGGTTAATGTCCAGTTTCATTTTTTTGCATAAAGATGTTGAGTTTCTCAAGCATTGCTTCTTTAAGTGACAATTATTTAATTTCCTAAATCAAGGAGCCAGGCCCAGAACAGACACACAAAATCTGAACCTCCGACTCCTGGTCATTGCTTACAATTAACACAAATTTAAACGGTTTAGAAAGTAAAAACAATGTATTTTCTTCTGATGTAATTGAAAACAAGTGGGTGTACCTCTGAGGCTGGCAGGGCACTTAATGGCTTTACAATATGTCCACGAGCTCTCTGGAATTCTTCCCTCAAGACATAGAGCTTAATTCTTCTCCCATTAAATGTGAGCTGGATTTAGTAACTGGACACCTAAAGACTAGAATGTGACAGAAATGGCATTTTGTACTTTCTGAGGGTAGGCAGGTCATAAAAGGCATTGTGGTTTCTATCTTAGTATCTCTCTTTCTCATGTATGCATGCATGTGGGTCTGAGTTCATGTGTGTGCATATTTGTGAGCAGGTATGCCTGCTCTTTTGTATGTATGCATATGCATGCCAAAAAAAAACAACTTTGGGTACTTTTCATTAGGAGTCTGCTTCCTTGCTTTTGCAGACAGAGTCTCTCTTTGGGGCCTAGAACTTACTGATCAGGGTAGGCTGGCTGGCCAGCTATCCCCAGTGATTTGCCAGTCTCTGCCCCTCCAGCGCTGAGAGTATAAGCACATGTCACCACCCCCAGTTTTATCACACGGGTTCTGGGGATCAGACTCAGCTCTTCATGCTTGTATGACAAGCACTTTATTTACTGAGCTGTCTCCCCAGTCCCAACTTGTTTTTCTTAATGATTTCTTCAGGGCGGGATCAGCTGCCAGACTAATGCTTGGTCTGTTGAGTAGTCAGCCTGCCTCCCATGTCTAGCTCAATGGAAGCATATCTCCCAGACACAGGCTAGCCTTCTGGTGGCCACAGTCCTTGCCAACATCTTCACTGTGGGATCACAAGAGACTGTCAAGAAATGTTTATTGCTTACGCCATTAAGCTCTTCAGTATCTTCTAATGCAACAGATGTCTAATACAGAGAACTACTTGCCTTCCCTTAAATTGCCACCATTGAGGCAACTTCCTATGGTATTAACACGGAAGCTCATTAGAGGACTTTCTTTTTACCAAGACCTTGACCTCAGGATACATAGCAGAAGAACAGAGGAGTGAGGGTTTCCCAGTTGCCATCTAGCTGCCAGTATGTGGTCCGCAGCTGGTGTTCTTGGGCTACTTACTCCATCAGCCTACCCTCTGAGCATGGCCAGTAGGAAAATGTCTCTTCCCAGGGCCTGGAATTAGAGCTATGGGGAACATTCCAGCTCAAGGCCCTATTAAAACAGGCACCAGACCCGGGTCCTAGCTCCAGCTCCACCCAGGTCCGGATGTGTCATATTGGCCCAGTCCATTTTCCGTTGAAGGTCTGTGTTTGTTTACTAAGCATTTTCAGCCTGGGAGACTCATCAGTGACATTGAACAGGAAAAAATAACAAGCAAGTGAAGTGTAGGTAGAAGCTGGCCTGTGGAGCCATGAGGAAACACTGCTGTTCAGAGGACTCAACTGTCAGTGAGATGCCTACAGATGGTCTGGCTCAGCTCTGCCACTGACTGGCCCCAGAAGCTTGGATAAATCATCTCATTCCTGTCAACTTTAACCCCTTCTTCTTTAAGTAATAGCAATTATAGCAATTAACACTTATCTGTGGACTACATTAAAAACATTAGATAAAGTTGCGTGCATTGTCCTTAACACAGCTCTGGAATAGAGGGACTATTATTAACCAGTTTTACAGATGACAGAGGCTGAGAGCTAGTGAGTGATGATTCCAGAATTCAAATCCAAACCTTTAACTACTGCTGCCACAGTAATTCCAAATCCGTTTATGTTTGAACTAGAAATGTGGGTGCTTAGATTCAAGTGAGATTCTGAAAAGAGCAGGTGAAATGCAGACTATGTAGATACTAGATGGGGGCAGGTATTTAGTTAAACAAAGAACAGTGGAAATTGTTAGTAAAGTTACTGTCAGGACACAAACAGAATATAGGGATCACTGGTTCTGGAGAAAAGGGAAGATTCCATGTCTCTTTGAAGCAGCCACTGAAATGGGGGTCGGGCTGCAAGAGAACAAGGCAAGAGTAAAGGAGCTGAGATAGCATGCACATCTGCAGGGCTGGTTCCAGAATGTTCTGTAGTGATTGACAAAGATGTACCTCATCTGTACGGCATTAGTCAGGGTTCTCTAGAGTAGCAGGACTTACAGAATGAACCGCTTTATTAGAATCACTCACAGGCTGTGGTCCAACTCATCCAACAATGGCAGGCTATCACAGGAAAGTCCAAGAATATAGAAGGTGCTCAGTCCACCAGGCTGGATGCCTCAGCTGGTCTTCAGGAAATGCTGGAATCCTGAAGAAGTAAGCTCCAATGGCAGCAGATGGATGGATGTGCTAGCAAGGTGAGGGCAAGCAGGCAAACAGTAAAGCTTCCTTATTCTATCTACATCCTTATATCAACTTCCAGCAGAAGATATGGCTCAGGTTACTGGTGTGTCTTCTTGTCTCCAGATACAGATCAAAGGTGTGTGTCTTCCTGCCTCAAAGGTCTGGTCTAGAAGTAGATTCAAACCGAGCAAAAATAATCTCTCACAGGTGTGCATTTCTGAATTATATTCATTCCAGAGGTAGTTAAGTTGACAACCAAGAATGCCCATCGCATGCATACCACCATGGATGTCAACAACCGTGGACATGGACACCGACAGAAACTGGATTCTTACACAGACATCAGTGATGGAATTTTAACAATGACTGAACTATTCATTATCCTTAATAAGTCAGACAAGAAAATGTAAAGATGTTACGCTAGTTGGCTAAGCATACACATGTGAGTCAGTTTTCCAGCACTGTGACAAAATACCTGAGATAAGCAACTTATAAAGAGGAAAGGTTTACTGTGGCTCATGGTTTCAGAGGTTTCAATCTGTGGTCAGCGGGTATTGTAAGTGTGATCTTGTGGCAAAGTGGAGCTTCCCAGTTTGGGGTGGTTTGCACTGTAGGGCAAAAGCAGTCACAGTTGAAATATGATAGAGGACAAGAGCCCAACATCACACTTCTCAGTCACTCTCCCAATCACTTACCTTCATTCCACGAGGACTCACTCTCTAGCTGTCAAAACCTCCTGATAGCAACGTGCTGGCCATTAGCACATGGGAACTGGGGCACAGGAAGACCCAAAGCCTAGAGGATAATGATGAGACAGCAAGAGAGTCAGAGAAACAAATTGCTTGGGAAAAAACCTTTGAGGGCAAGCTTAAATTCCGACAGAACCAAAGTACATTTTCCTATTTCTGTCCTCCAGCTTGGGGTTCTAGAATATGTAGGTTAGTGATCAAATGGAAGAACACCACTCTGTCATGTTCTGGAAAGAGTTTTGCTTTGCCTCATGATCCCCAGGGTACAGGACGTCCTACTCTGTACAGGACAGAAACTCTCTGGTTTTCTGGATGTGGAAGTATATGTGCACATAGCCTCAGCTCTTCAGAGGTGGAGGGAAGGACCAGCAGTCTAAGGTCAGCCTTACACAAAAAGCTGTCTCAACGATGAGAACACAAACTACCATAGGCTGGCATACACTGTGTGTGTGTGTGTGTGTGTAAAGATGCCTAATGCTAATGTGTTCCCAAGATCTTTACGACTGACCACGACTGACCACAGGGCTTTTCAGAGAAAGATGCCTGGCCTGGAACACAGACTTGTTGACTGGTGACTCTGAGAAGCTAAGGTCCTTTTAGGAAGAGCGTTTACAGCTGTCTCACAGAGCTGTGAGAGGAGATGCTGTGAGGATCTTGTTTCCCCTATCTGGAAGAAGGGCTTGGGTGAACGCTCTGGCTCAGTGGTTCTCAACCTACCTAATGCTGCGTCTCTTTAATACAATTCCTCATGTTGTGGTGACCTCCAACCATAAGTTATTTGTTGCTACGTCATAGCTATAATTCTGCTACTGCTGTAATTACTGTTACTGTTACAATCAATGAATTGTAATCTGAATATCTGATGTGCAGTTAGTATTAGGCAACCCCTGTGAATGGGCTGTTTAACACCCAAAGGGCTTGTGACCCATAGGTGGAAAACCACTGATTCTGTGGAAAAGTTTCATCCTCAGAGGATGGAAAGGGAAAGAGTGGAGGAAAAGGTAGGGGCAAAACCTTGTTCTGGAGGCCTTGGAGAGGAAGGCAAGGTAAAGAAAGGTGTATGGGAGCCGTCCAGATGTTTCTGGGCAGCTAACCAGTCTGTGGACCTGACCCTACTCCAGCCCAAAGCTCTATCAGCATGTTTCCCTGTGCACTGTTGTCTGGACTCATCTGAAGCCTTTGTTTTCTGCTCAAGGGAGCAATTGGAACGGCCCAAACTTGAGTGCCAGCTTTCTTCTGGAGGTCGGTGGGTCACCTGCACAGCAGTAAGACCACCCATGGTGACAGTACACAGATGTCATGACCTCTGGCTCTTAGGCAGGCAAGCAGTTTGCTTTTGCCTGTGGTGAGCCCACTCTTTAATCTCAAATCTACCAAACTGCCTCCTCTCCTTTTAACACAACCTCCAAACTCCTCTGAGATGCCTTCTTGATGGTCTCCATGGAAACTGCCCAAATTTCTCCTCTCCACCTCATTCAGGACGGCAGTGCTGTGGGGGTGCTGCTTTTTCCTCCTATAGGCTCTCTGAAGAATAGCCCCTACCCTACTCCAGGCAGAGATAAAGACTGAGGGATGCCAGATGAGACAGGACTATGGTAAATTTGCTGAAAATCAAATGGAGACCTCTGGGGTTCACAGGAGCCACAAATCATCAAACTTGAGGCTTCCTAGAGTTTACCTGCAGGTAGAATTTGCTGAATTCTCCACGGGGGGTCACTGTCCAGGTGGGTATCAGCCAGGATTTTCCTGGTTCTGGAAGGTAGAGGAGGGGAGGTTCATTGGATTTCTCAGTGGCTGGAGCAATTGAGGAGCTGAGCGGCAACTGTGCATCCTGTTGGCTGAAAGAGTTAGTTAGTATCTGTCCCCTCTCCTGGGAACAAGCCTATCTCTCAGGGGTTCCCAGCTCATATTAAGATCCAAACCTAAGAGAGACCCTAGTCTCCAGGAGGATGCATATCACCCTCTACTCCAAGCCACAGATGTACACCAAGCACACCCATGGGAATCTTCAAAGACAAATACCTTAGCACCATCCCTACCCTCCAGAAGGCTCTGGCTTCCTCCCAGTGTGGTGTCAACAATAGATCTCCTATAAATGTTCATCCTTGGCTGGCTGGCAGAGGAATACAATTCTTCTTTATTCTTTCTTTCTTTTTGTTTTTTTGTTTTTTGAAACAGGGTCTTTATGTAACCCAGGCTAGCCTCAAACTCCCCATTTAACCAAAGATAGCCCTGAATTTCAAATCATTTTGCTTCCCCCCTCTGCAGTGCTGGGATTATTTTGGGTATGCTAGCCCAGCCCTCTACCAACTGAGCTACATCCTCAGCCCCTGTGTAAGGTTTTAAATATCAAAAGATATCAAAAGAAACTAAGGGTCAAAAAAGTTGCATAGCAATGACCAAGATCATGTACCCTGTGGGGACACTGAGGTGTAAAAAGCTCTGGCCTATGTGGTTTCTACAATATGAAGGGTCAGAGTAAGCTACAAGAAACTCTAGATACAGTGGAAGAAAACAGAAATGTTATATTTGGATTTTTTTTTTTTTTTTTTTAGGACAGGGTTTCTCTGTTGTAACTTTGGCTGTCCTGGAACTCACTCTGTAGATCAGGCTGGCCTCGAACTCAGAGATTCACCAGCCTCTGCCTCCCAAATGTTGGGATTAAAGGTGTGTGCCACCACATCTGGCAACATTTGGATTTTTTGAAAGACAAGATTGAAAACTTTACTAAACTGGAAAAACTAACCTCCCCCCACCCCCAGATATTTTTATTGTAAAATGCTGCAAAAGTTCACTGGAGATTAGCCTTTCTCATTTTTGTTTGTTTACTGCTTAGCCTGGTGCCTTGTGACACATGCTCTGTCTTGCCAGCCAGGCAGATCCCTCACAGTGATAAATATGATAGATTTTAAGAGTAACAGCATTTCAATGACATGAGTCCCATGCTCGGCTTTCCCCTGTGGCTCCTCTGTGAAGACTGGAAAAGAACTTCTGAGTATATCTTAAAGACTAAAATGAACACAAGACCAGGGACCCCCCCAGCTGAATCAGGAGAAGACAGTATCCTGGTGATGGATGTCCTCGTCACTACACTCCTGTGCCATGTCTGGTCTCCTTGGGAATTTGTGAAGGCTATTTGGTGCCATCCTATACTTTGCCCTACATGTTACCATTGCTACCCACCAAGAACCTAACTCAGAGTGTGTGAAGAGGCAGGGAGTGCAGGCTGATGCACACCAGGAAACAGGATCATTCCAGGTCCAAGGACTGGGTGGGAATCATATTTGGAGATAGGGATCTTGACTAGAATCCCTTAAAGAATCAGAGGTAAATTCTGGGGTCTAACACTCTCCAAGAACCTGAAAGTAGAAGACGGTGGGTACCATGGAAGATACACATACAGGGCAGCACTAGCAGGCACAGGTGTGTGAAACTATCTTGGGAAAATAGAAAAGTTGTTTAAGTCTAGTGCATTGAGACATTCCTCTAGTCTCCATTGCACAATCTAAATGGGCTTCTTGAGGACTCCTTTATACTAAGCATTTTGCAAAAGGCAGAGCTATAGCTTGACCCAAAGAGTTGAGGACAGAAGATGAACAGACAGACAGCATAAACATGAACTCAAGAACTGACCAGATCATTCCGAATCCCTGGTTATTTTCTCACTCTTCCTGTTAAAACCAGCTGTAAAAATACAAAACGCCTTTAGACATTTTCCTTCCCGGCAATTTCATCTGGGAGTTTGCTGGCTTAAAACTTCTAGAGAGAAGATATTCCGAGCAATAGTGAGAACCTTTTTCAAAGCTAGCCTCACTGTCAGTCTGCGTAAGGCATGCTGTTCTTACATCCTCGCCCTTGGCAGTAATGGCCAAGAACTTTTAGGTTCATTTCCCATTCCTTTCCACTCCATGAAACCCAGAGGTATGTTCCGGTACAAAGCCAGTTGGCACGTTTATAGTTTGACATTAAAAAAAGATGTGAGATAGGAGAAATAAAAATTCCCCCTGATGAAAAAAAAATAAGCAATATAAAAGAACGATGTGCGTGATCAATGTTAATCAAGTGGGCTTCGTGTTGCAGCCCTGATACCACAGCATCTGAAATGCTGATGGGGAACAGTGCTATTAGTGGGACACTTAGCCGAATACAGGAGAGCACACACTCTGCCTGAGAAGGGGTGAGAAGGAGGTTAGAAGGAAGAGGGGGGATCCCCAGTTTCTCTTTTCTTCCTTCTAAACAAAACGAAGTGCTGTAACAACCCCTTTGGTGAGTGAAAATCAAGGCTAATCCCAGGTATGTTAAGTAACCTGGGACTCAAGGGGTCTGGCCAACTGGCTGAGGTGGGAACTGGAGGTTCCCATATCCGCTCACCACCTTCAGCAGTTGACTCCTTCAAACCAAAAGCTGAAGCCCCTCACTGACCCAACCTCTCTCTACACACAGAACTAGGGATTAGTGGGCCTGTGTGAATCCACCTCTCCCAGACCCTTCAATCCTACCAGTTCTCCAGAGCCACATC
The DNA here is from genome assembly GCA_026225945.1 of Cricetomys ansorgei. Taxonomy (NCBI): domain Eukaryota; kingdom Metazoa; phylum Chordata; class Mammalia; order Rodentia; family Nesomyidae; genus Cricetomys; species Cricetomys ansorgei. Next base: position 11,627,181 of record JAMJFZ010001796.1, read on the forward strand.
TGGGACCCAGCTGAGCTCAGAGGCTGGAAGGGCTTGTCACACCCTTCCTCTAGGGGTTGCAAGAATGAGAGTCGAGTAATCACTAAAGAGGAAACCCCCCCTCTTAAGAGCTGAAGAACACATGGAGAGAAGAGTAACTAGCAACTGAACTAGCAAACGCTCCCCAAAGAGTGTTCATTGTTCAACCCTCTCTATGAGCCTATCCCAACCACACCATGCAGTAGTCCTGCTAGGAGGCAGGCCTGCTGAGGGGCAGGGGTCTTTCCTATAACTTCAAAACTGCCTTGTACAATGCCTGGCAGAAGTACAGATTTAACACTCTCTTGTTAAATAAATGCAGGAATGGGTGAACAATGCCTGGACAGCGTACTACACGTGACAGACACCTCTTATCTTGCTTTTCTTCTACCTCAGCTTTCATTTTCTTAATCAAGGCCTCCTGCTCAATACCCATCTCTAACACTGGGAAGATGGATAACAGGAACCTGAGAAGCTCTCTGTGCATTCTGCTCTGTTCAGGCTGCACTTGCTCCCAGGTGTATTCAACCCCTCAGAATGCTGTAACAAAGGACTACAAACTGAGAAGGCCTAAAGAACAAAACTTATGTATTTACCATGTTAGGATATAGAAGAACATATAGAATATAGAAGTATAATCAAGGTGTCCGCAGAGTTGAATCCTGGTAAAACTTCTCTCATTGGCCTACAGACAAGCTGATGCTGTCCATGTGTCCAGGGCCTATCTCTATGAAAAGAGAGGGAAGAGGTTGCTTTATTGCAGAAGTTCACTTTTAGTTATGTTTAAAGTGGCTGCTTTGTGCATTGTTGGGAAAGGGTCTGCCTAGATCTTGGCATTTTGTATTGTCTGCAGGTGATGACTTTATGTAAAAGATGTTTGATTCATCATGATCTGCACGTGCTATCAGTGAAACACCTGAAGAACTTCTAGTCAATACAAACCCCTGATACAAGAGGCTCAGGATTCCACTGTCGAGGATGGCACTTGCCACGACAGGTGGTTGCTTCTGCTGAGATCTGGCAGAGTTCGCGCCTATGAACATCTCTCCTTGTCTTCCCTGCTGAGCAACACAGCAGTGTACAGCTACAGTGCTTGACTCTGGTGTTCTCTAGATATCTGTAAGGACACCAGTCCAGTGGTATTGGGGTCCTACATTATGATTCCATTTAACTTCAGTTGCCTCATCAAGGACCTACCTCCAAATACAGTCACCTTGGGTGTTACAACTTCACCTAATAAGGCTGGAGAGAATGAGTTCAACCTACAACCCAGGGAAAGGGAAGCTGTCTCTGAGCCCCCAACTGTGGGTTGTCTCTCTCTCTCCCTCTACCCATGGGGCCTCGCTTCCATCCCAGAGAAAGTGACTAAGCTATCACCCCTTTAGCTTAGCCTCCTGGAAGGAAGCACAGGGTGTGGATCGACATGTCCAGGCGGGGACTAAGAGTCAACTGAACGCACAAAATTCCGGTTGTCAGTGGAACATCTCTCATGATTAATGCAAGGATCATTACATTTATGGTGTACAGGCAGTTGAGGGCCTTTGGTACCCAGGGATAGAGGTCATTGGTTAAGACATAGATACTGGAGCTATAAGCAATTCTGCCCAATGAGAGGGCCACCTTTTGGGAGGGGTTGGAGTTTTGCTGTGATTTGTGGTCTGTCAGTACAGAGGCTACAAAGGGGATAAGGGGTCAGGATCCTGCCAGTTCCTCTTGCCAGGGCTGAAGGTCTAAGCATCCTTGACCCACAGCTGCTGCATGACCAGTTCCACAGGGCACCACATCTCCCCATCTGTCTTTTATTTAAAAGGCCAATAATAATTGTTTTTATTTCTAAGGGGAGGAAAATATAAGTAGATTGGTAGCGATTTTGGCAGTGTTGTTTACCTGTTGCTGTAACAACTGGATTTAATCAATTAGGGTGTTAGAATATCAAGGCATATAGGCATTGGGGGGTGTAGTGGGCTTGCAGACCCCACTGGAAGTTTGGGGGGGCTACCAAAATATACCATATTTTACCAGCCCAGAGTCATTAGCGTAAAATAACATCCCTCCCACAAGTTTCCCTCTGTTCAGTGGTTAGCAAGTCCAGCACAGTCCCAGGAAAGAGGGGTTGTCTGTCAATGGAGAGAGGTGAAGCAGGCAGCAGTGGAGGTCATGGCTCCATCTGGTTTTTCCTGGAGGTCACCAGCCAAATGGTATGTTTCTGGACAGGCATGGCCGTACCACACCACATAGGGTGCTACTCAGACAACTCCAGTTGTCCCCCTCTTTCCAGCATGAGGTATGTGGAAACCATGGGCATGCTGCCCACAGCTGAGGGTCCACCTTCATCTGGCTACCTGCGGGCCCCAGAAATCATTTCCCAGAGGAGGACTGAGCCTCTGAAGGTGACTGAGAGAGAGAGAGATTTCTGAGGACCATGAGCAGAATTCAAAACGCTAGCTGGTTCATGTGCACATGTGCCCCACAGGTCCCTTTGTGGAGTGGGAAGGCACCCATGTGGGGAAAAAAATGAAGGCAGTTCATGATTCAGTAGTTCAGAGATCAGCTGGGATCAGCTCCCCACATATGTGCCACGAATATGGTGCATACTTGTTGCATACTTTCCTAGCTTAGTGTGTAGCCTTTAGACCTGCAGACATAATATGTGCAGCTTCCTTTGTTCTCATCTCTTGGGCAGGCCACAGGTGGAGGGACCTTATACCCTTGTTTGCTCCAGGCATTTCCTATTTATGCCAGGAACACCACAGTATTATTTACATCATTGTGCTTTCACCCTCGAATGTGTCCTGATTTGAAACAATAAATTCTGTACTCCCTTCAGCTATGAAATGCAAACATGCACACAGAAGTTGTGGGGACAGAGCAGTGGAGTGTGTCTACAACAATGAGATGGTTGTTCATCTGTCCCTCAGCTGGCTGCAGCTTGAACAAGGTACTTTGGTACACTTCCTCCCAGAGGAGCTTGCTGATTATGTATAGGGCACAAGACTTATGCTCCCCTGTCTCTAGAGAACAATACAGGAAGGTGCACAGATGTAGCAGAGTGCTTAATTAATCAAGGCCAAATGCATGGTAGGGGTGGAGGGAGAAATATGGCTTTGTCCACAGAATTCTCCCAACTATGGCGTCTCAGCTGTAGCATAGGAAATGCTGGCAAACCAGCTCAACGAAATATAACACAAAACAATGAAATTGTCATCTTTCTATAAAACAATAAACAAAAAAATATCTCATGAAGCTCTTTTAGTGCCTCCAAAGTCCCTTAGGTTAAGGACTGAGAAATAGCTTGAGGTATTTCTCTCTTCCTGATTTCAAGTCCCATTTCCATTTACAGTTCTGTCACCTGGCTTCCAGGGACAGAAGAACCGAGGAAACTTGAAAACAGGTGGGACTCTCTGGGCCAGCCGCCCTGACCTTTGACAGGCTCCATCAGCTCTCGCCTTGCACCTTCCACCTTGGTTCCCCAATTTCCTTCTCCAGATGCTGAGGCCTGTGTCCTGGACTCATAAACTCTTGACAGCTCTGCCATCATTCTTGGCAGCGACTCACTCCACGTGCTGATCTCCACTTCAAGGAAGTAGCTGCCATCAAGTTGCAGAGTAGGGTTCGGAGCCCTGAGTTTTCAGGGAGCTAAGCCATTCCCTCTGCTTGTAATGTCACCGGGTTGTTCCTATTGTAATTTCAGTGTTCTTCATATTTAATTCTTGAAAGTAAACAATGTATTCATGCAGAACGGCACTTAGAACATACTCAGTTCCTCTCTAGCTTTCCAGAGATGTTTGTTCTAATCTCTCTATACATTTCCTCTCAAAAGTACAAAATAGAATATAAACTATATATTGCCTTGAATTAAAAAAAAAAAAAAGGTACTGTAAGGAACTTCATACACGAGCACCACATCCATATATATCACTTCTGCCCTCACCCCTCCAGAAACTGCGCATGTGTCTACCCTCTCCCTCCCAAAATTCATCTCTTCTTTAATTATTATTGTTTTTCCTGTATGCACATATGGATATATACACACACATATGTGCATAAACATACATACATTTAGTGCTGCTCATGTGTATGCATGCCTAGGGATGACCACTTGGAATAAGACAACCAATGAAGGAGCGCTGTCCCTGGAGAAAACTGCTTCTTTCTCTGTCTCTGTCTGTCTGTCTCTCTCTGCAGCAATACCTCTTAATCTAGTATTGGAACTATGTGGAATTTTCCCTGTCCACTGTGGCATGTCAACGAACATTGTTATTATGGTAGTCTTGCTTAGGCAACCATGTTGTTGAGCATTTAATAGGTACATTTTTCCTGTTGTATCTAGAAGACTCAATCTAACAATAGCTACCTTTAAAATATATCTAATATATCCAAAATATATATACATACATATATATGTATATATGTATACATGTATATATGTGTGTGTATGTTTATACATATATATGTATGTATGTGTATGTGTGTGTGTATATATATATATATATAATATATATTATTATTTATATAATGACTTTTACCTGAATGTATGTCTATGCACCACATGCATGCATGCCTGGTGCATGCAAAGCTAGAACAAGCCATAAGATCATCCTGAAGTGGAAGTTACAGGGGCTTGTAAGCCACCATGTGTGTGCTGGGAACCAAACTGGGTCCTCTGCAAGAGCAGGCATTATTTTTAAGCATTGAGCCATCTTTCCTGTCTAAGGCACTTTTTAAAATAAACTTTTCTTTACAATAGCTTCAGATTGACAGAAAAGCTGCAATGATATTATAAGGAGCCCCTCCTTCCCTTCATCTCCTTCCTTCAGCTCCCTTTACTAAGATCTTGTTAAGATGTGTTTGTATCAATTAATGAAACAATATCGACACATTATTGTGAATGAAACTCATTCAGAAATTGTATTTTTTCATATGTGTGTATATTTATGAGGTGTTCACATGCGTGCACGCACATGTGTGTATTTGTGTGTGTGTTGTGTAGATCATAAAAATTTAAAGGGACTACCCACAGGGGGAAGGGGTCTTAAGTGGGGACAAAAGAGGGATTACATGTGATATGATGGCAAAATGGGGCTATTAGGATGAGAAAGGTGATCAGAGGGGGACAGGGGAACGGGGGCAGGGGAACAGGGGTGGGGGCAGAGGAATGGGGGCAGGGGAACGGAGACAGGAGAATGCATCCGCAAGAAGTGTGCACTAAAATGTCATGATAAAATCTACTTTGTGTGCCCATTTTTAAAACTAATTTTTTAAAAAAAGAGGAGAAAAAGACCATGGTTCTTGGTTTCGCACGTACTCTACAGAGACAAAATGCCTTTTTCACAACTATAAAAATGACCGAGAGTCTCAAGATGAGTCTGTGCTCCTCCACCACGAATTTACTCCTTATTTCATTTTGCATTTGGGATCCTCTGAAAGTCACTAGGTCCAGTCTGTGTACTGCATAATTAGATGGTTTGGTTATGCAGGTGTTAAAGACGGGAAACTAATGTTTGGAAGGCCAGAAGGAAGTGTTAAAGCGACCTCCCTCAGTCACATGCTCTCATATCTGTCAGGGAAGGACACTTCTCTGGTGGGTGTTACAGGAGATCTCCACCCACAGCCTTCCTGTGAGTTCCTCCCTGTGAGCTCACTTTCTGTTCAGCAACTGACTAGGAAGGAAGTCAGGACCAGGTCAGGCCCCATCCCTCTGTCATAAGCGCAGGATGGCGGGACTGCACGTCACCTTAGATGTCATCTGTTGCAAAGTCTTCATTTTACAGTGGGAGGCATGAGATGTCCAAGGTCACACAGCTGGTGAGAGACAACGCCTGTGCCAAAGTCCATGTCCTTTCCATTTTTAGCCTGAGCACTCTCCATGGTGCCAGCCTCTGCTTAGCGTCTGGCACCTACCTTCAGTGAAAACCTCTAAGTTTCACTTACACAGAGCTCCAGCTAATTTAGAAGACAGCAAGTCCAGCTGGGATGGAGTTTTCCCACCTTGAAAGAGCATTAACCCAATGGGAGACCTGCAATCAGAATCTCTCTGCTCTGCAACCAGGGACAATCAAGGGAGGTGTAGGTGTTGGCGTGTGTATAAATGTCAGAGCTGCACCTGCCTGTCATACAGAGTAGGGCAGCATAGTGATGTTAATTATTTAAAGGACATCTGAGCATTTTACTGATTACAAAGCCAATATAAATGTCTGCTTGTGGGACGTTTCATTTCTTTTTTCACTGAAAGATAGAAGCGGTGAAGTGGACAGCTTTCCTCCGGGCTTTAATCTTACCTCCCCACTCCTGAGTAGCCGCAAACCAGCTACCTCTCATCTTAACTTGTCCTGCATGCCTTCTTATTTTCTCCTTCCTGCTTTTCTAGCACTGCCCTGTGTGATCCAATCTGAATCCCTTTCTCTCCCAGAGCCTCGGTGCTTTATTCGTATAATGAAGAAACAACACCCGAAAATCTCACGAGTTCCTCTCTTTGTCCTGAGATTCTTATTTCTTCGGTAACAAACTAACTCTAGTCAGAGTGGGATGAGAGTCTGACAATTTTAGACTTGAAGATAAATTTAAATTGATTCACTCTCTAATAAAAATGTAGTCAGTTCCTGTACCAGTTAGTTTCTTATCAACTTGACATGAACTGGAGCCATTTTGAGAAGAAGGAACCCCAACTGAGAAGATGCCTATATCAGACTGGGGTGTAGGCAAGTTCGTGGGTCATTCTCTTGACTACTGATTGATGTGAGAGGGCCCAGCCCACTGTATGTGATGCCACACCTGGAGAGGTGGTCCTGGAAGGTACAAGAAAGTGTCTTAGTTAGGATTTCTCTTGCTGTGACAAAATACTCTGACCAAAAAGCAAGTCGGGGAAGAAAGGGTTATTTCAGCCCATGGTTCCATATTGATGTTCATCATAGAAGGAAGTCAGGACAGGAACTCAAGCAAGGCAGAAACCTCGAGTCAGGAGCTGATACAGAGGCCATAGTGAGGTACTGCTTCCTGGTTTGCTCCTCATGGCTTGCTCAGCCTACTTTCTTGTAGAACCCAGGACCACCAGCCCAGGGACAGAACCACCCACAATGGGCTGGGCCCTCCCATATCAATCACTAATTAAGAAACTGCCCTACAGGCTTGTCTATAGCCCAATCTTATGTGGTGTTTTCTTAATTGAGATTCCTTCCTCTAATGATTCTAGCTTGTGTCAAGTTGATATAAAATTAGCCAGTACAGAAGTAAACGGTTTGTTTGAATGTGTTGTGGGCTGGTAAGAAACTAGTGTTCATTGGTTGAAGCTTGGGTGGTTTCCAGTTAAGAAACTAAATGGGGAGAGGGAGCTTTTACCACCAACTGTGGAATAAATCTATCAAGATCATGCAAAGCTCTCTGGGAGGCGGGGAGGTTCAGTGAGGCTCAAAGAAGTCAAAGCAGGATAGGAAACCGTGGATTTTATAACTTCATAATGTGATCCCTAACTGGAGTCAGGGCCTCCCCATGGTCTAGTGACAACAGCAGGAGTGCCTGCTACAACAGGGCATCCAGGTGCCATTTACATCGGGATATGGGCAGCACCTAGGCTTTATTATCTATTAAATACTTTGGTTATTATACTGGGCATAACCACTGATACAGCATCATAAGGTACTTTGACTCAGTGCCATTTTCTCTACTGCTTCCCCAAGGCCCCTGGGATGCTCATTCTACCTGTTTATTGTATAATTATTTAGCCTGAAGAATCTCTTCCCTCCTTTATTCAGATCATAGTTTACCCAGTTGAAGTTAGAAAACAAGTGAATGAGCTAATAATCCACACCAAGTTGTTACTGTTACACGTTCCATTTGCAGAGGGGCATGCATTTTAAGAATAGGTTCAACTTTCATTTAAAGGAAAGGCTTGGCCAAGCGTGGTCCACAAGCCAGACTCACCATCCCTCTGTTTATTCACAGCTCCAAGTGAAAAACAAAGGTATTCCTGTCTTCAAATGCTAAAAGAATGCAAGCAAAGGGTAGGTGATGAACTCTATTGTAAAGACTAAAGTGTGTATCATACAGCCCTTTAATGAAAAAGTTTTCTGGACCTGGACTTGAAGTCAAGACTACCCAATGGTAAAACATCAAAGCATTCACAATAGGATAGGGGCTCTCAATTGGCTGAGGGTGAAATGCTAACTCAGAAGGAAGAACATATTAAACCCAGTGTAAGAGTTAATTTTGCCAACTTGATGCAGCCTAGAATCACCTAGAGAGAGAATTTGCATGAGGAATTGTCTATATTGTGTTGGCCTTTGAGCATATCTGTGAGATACTGTCTTAATTAAATTAACTGATGGAGGAAGAGCCAGTCCACTGTAGGTGGCACATTCCCTAGGCAGGAGTTCTGAACTATAAAAGATTAGGAAAACAGAGTTTACAACAAGCAAGCAGGTATGGACTTCCATTTCTCTCTGCTTCCAACTGTGACTGTCACTTGACTAGCTATTTCAAATTCCCTGTTATGATGGGCTATAAGTTTTAACCGTGAGCTAAAATGAATCTTTTCTCCTCTAAGTTGTCTTTTATTGGGGCATTGTATCACACCAACCGAAAGGAAACTAGGACAGTTAGGGGAGAAAGTTGAAACCAATAAAACAAAGAGGGTAGCTGGCAGCCAGTGGCCAGAATCCAAAACTGGAGAAACGTAAAGAGTCAGCAGTAGGTTAAGGTAGGAGGGGTGCCCCTGGAAGAGCTGACAAATACCCCTCAGGTGGGTGTCATTTTCTTTAGAAGTCCATAAAAAAATACAGGCAGATGCATGTGAGGTAGACAAGAGAGAAGAAAAATCATAGAGATCGGACCCACCCAAGGCCTTACCGTTGACCTCTTTCACTCTCACATGCTTGTAGAAAGAGGAGGATTGGAAAGTTTGGCTGATGATTTCAAATCAAAATATAGATAGTTTTCATCGAGTATTAAGTGCCAGGGAAATTGGCCAGGGATATGGTGTGGGACTGAGATAAAGAAAACACGTTACGGTAATAATAGGGTCAAGAAGGTTGAAAGATAAAAGTGAGTTTCCGAAGGCCTGCAGTTTCTCTCTGTAGAAAGTGAGACACGGACAAGAAGGATCTGCCTGGCATCTGGGACTCCATCCGGGCCCTTTTGCTCTCATGGAACCCGGACACAGAGTACTGGAAAGCCAGCTTCTGCCAAGTTTCATTGCCTGGCATTTCCACTACGTGCTCACATGCATCTTTGTTTCAGAGGAAGGGCTGGTGGGTGGGGTGTTCTAGTCTGGAACACAGTGGGTGGTAAGAGTTTCCAAGAGGGCAGAGACAGGCTGATTGGCCCAGCTGGTCAGGGCATGCTATTAACTAGAGCATGTCATATCCTAGTTCCCCACCACACCCAACCAGCAATCTTCTTTCTGGGGTCACAAATTGCAGTCCTCATCAGAAAATGGGGGGCAAGGGAGAGTGTAATGGTTAACTATGTACAAATCTACCTTCTCTCTTGAAAACAGAATTTGGCTGACAGAGGGAGGTCTCTTGACATTATCTATATATAATTCTATAATAATAATATATCATATAATATATAATAAAATTACATATTATGTATGACAACATATCATTGCTCATATGTAATACATATTTGTTTATATTGTTTTGTATATTATTTTTATATATTTAATATATAAAGCATCTTTAATTAGCTGGAGGATCAGTAGATAGTTAGATGAGCTAAGATGTCTGCCTATCACTGAGTTGCCAGTCAGGGCATCAGGGAACACGAGACTTGTGTCTTTAATTCTCCAACAGATTATACTGCACTCATGCAAAGGGCTGATGGCAGAGGACACAAGGACATCAAAAGACAGAAATGTGTGCATATTTCCCTTTTAAAACATTGATTTAATTGGGAATAGATGTATGTAGAGGACAGAGTACAACTTTCAAGAGTTAGTTCTCTCTCTCTCTAAGCTGTGGGTCCTGGACATCAAATTCAAGTTGCCAGGCTTGGTAGCAGGTACAGGTGCCTTTACTTGCTAAGCCCTCTCACTGGCCCCTATATTGGCCTTTTAACTGTGTGGGAATAAAGCCGAGGAATGGGCTCAGGTGTTAAAGTGATTGTCACACAAACATGAGACCAATGTGAGATCCCTGGCAAGTACGTAAAAGGCTGGGTGAGGTGGCACATGTTTGTAATCCTAGCACTGGGGAGGTAAAGACAGAAGTGTCTCTAGATCCTGTTAGCCTGATCTTGTCCCGTCAGTGAGCTGCAGGTTGAGTGAGAGACATTGCTTCAAACAACCAGGTGGCGAGCAATAGAGGAATACATTCAAGAATGACCTCTGTCCTCTCTACATGTGTCTGTGTATGTGTGTGTGTGTGTGTGTGTGTGCATGTGCATGTACACCTACACACACACACACACACACACACACACACACACATCTTTAAAAACCTATCAAAAATGCTAGTTTGGGTTTATTCTAGAAAACAGAACTGATGAGATGCTATCAATGCATTGTAAATGAATGGTGGTTATTTTAATATAAAAAACTATCCTGAGAGCTTGGCTCCTGCTATTTCCTACTATTTTATCCTAAGAGGTAGTCAATAGGGATATACTCCAAAGGCAGAGCCAAAACTCAGACTCCATATTTAAATCAGGTCGCACACAATCATCACTCACATGCTTTGGGGATTTCATGCCTGTACCAGACAAAGCCACCATTGTTTAAGGGGGGAAAAAATCACTAGAATTCTTTTTCTCAAGCCCACAGAGTCTTGGCAACACTGAGTCAAGGAACAGAATGGGCACTCCTTCCTGTGACACCTGAACAGGAAGTGGATTTGGCTGTGGTCTCCCAGGTAACTCAGGTGAGTGGTCAAGCCGGATACTCTTCACATGACTGTTGATACTGACATGAAAGATGGAGGGCCTACCCACGTGCGCATGGTGAGGTGATAGCTGCCATGTAATCTCCTCAGGGTTGGGATTTGAACTTTCAGCTCTTGGGCCTGGTGTCCTTCCAGCCAGTCTTCCAGGAACATCAGGCCATATCTTCTTCATTCTGTTTCCATCTTCTCCTATGGACAAGAGACTTGCATTTCAGGTTTTCTAAGACCCTCCCTGTTCTAGAAATGTGTTATGCCATGACATACTGTTCTGAGAAGAGACCATTTTAACTAATATCAATGGCAATCTCTCACTCTCAAAACAAAGCCTGCCTTTGCCACTACGTCCTACTCCGTGATGCCACTCAGCAGCAGACTGATTTCTTTGGAAGTGAGGGATCTAGGGAGACAATGAGCATTCTATTCAGGACCGGAACTCAGACTCAAATGCTCTGAGTCTGGCTCTCAGCCCCCAATGCACTATAAATTTTATCATTTACGCATTGACTTTCCCCAGCAGGAAAGAGACCAGCTAAAGTAGCATGTAATATCCTTCCTATTCCCATGCAGCTGTCTGAGGCTTCTCTTTCCTCTGGTCAAATCTGATTTGTATTTCTTTCTGGTTCATACCCCCAGAGTGCTCCAGCTTTCTTTCTGCCTGACTGTAACATAAATAAAAGTGTGTAACCTTGCAAGGGTAAGTAGACTTCCAGAGTCAACAGGGACTCTATGCTTAGGACAGGACGAAGCCTTCTAACTCCTGACTTCCCAACTTCGTTCTTGTCATCTCACAAATCCTTAGGAAGGCCTCCTGGGTGGGGGGTGATCTCCTTCCCACCCAATCCTGATGACTCCAGATACCTACCCTTTCACTGAGAGACTCTGCAGCTGTTTCTAGTTAGGTGTCTGTTTATGTTGTTGGCTGACCTGCTTATGTACCTTGTGTGTGCCTTGTCCCCTCATTTCTCCAGCTACTCTGGGCCCCATTAAATCCAACTGGAGTCACTCAGAATCCGAAGCACAGATATTACAAAGAAGTACAATGGTTGCTCAAATTCAGCAAGTGTTTACCAGGGTTCTGTTACATAGAGCATGTTCTCTGTCATTCATAAACAGGAGAGAAGACAAAATTGAACAGAGCTGAATGATTTTATGGCTGTCTCCAGATTGCAAGAGTCAATCTCCCCTTTTCACCATGCATTAAAAATAGATTGCAACATGGAAACGGGCATTGTTCCTGTCTCCTTGATGACCAATTTAAGATACATCCTTGACTACTTTGTCCAATGTGTGTGTGTGTGTGTGTGTGTGTGTGTACAGGAGTGCACACAAATGTGGATGCACATTTGTGTGTGTGTGTGTGTGTGTGTGTTCAGGAGTGCAAACAAATATGGATGCACATTTGTGTGTGCATGTAGAGGCCAGAGGTCAACCTCAGGTGTCACTCTTCAAGTGTAATCTATCTTGTTTCTTTGGACCGGATCTCTCACTGGGACCTGGATCTCATCACTTTGGTGAGGCTGGCTGACCAGGGAGCCCTGAGGATTTGTCTGTCTCTGCCTCCCCAGCACTGGACTTCCAAGTGCAGGTTTCTATGACCAGCTGTGATGTGGGTTCTGGGACATTGAACTCTAGACCCCATGCTTGCACAACGGGCACTGTTGTGACTGAGCCATCTCCCCATCCACTTTATCCAATTCTCACCACTGATTCTATAAACATGACACAGCTCAGGTCTGTAGGTAAGAGAATATGTGCTTGTTGCCTCTGAGTGAATCAGTGTCCCTTCAAGCCAAAGGACTTGACTAAGTTATAAAGAGGCTCTTTAACTTGCCTTCAGTGTCAAAGATCAGTATGAACATGGGGTGAAATCACCAGTATTCGTGGCAGGGGAGGGAACCTGCATCCACACCCAACACATCATCCTAAATGGTAGGCTTTGACACAGTCTCATTAGTGAGACATGTCACTGCCTAGATTTGTAATTAGTGCTGAAAAAAATTCAAATACTTTGCTTCTCAGAGGTCAGTCACCAGCTTCACTAAGGCCCTATAAACTAGTTTGAAAACCTCACTGTCTAGACACATGCTCTCCATTCTGCCAAATGGCAATTTTCTAATTTTACCATCCCTTCCTCATTTATTAATTGGCTTTTGAACATAAAAACTGGCTTTCCATCATTCTCATTTAGTTGTCAGTGGACTCAGCTTTTAGTCAATAGGCTACAATATTTAAAAATAATAATTTACTCCCTCCCTCTTTTTTTTAGGAAGGGTTTCTCCATTATAACTCTGGCTGTCCCAGAACTCACTCTGTAGACCAAGCTGTCTTTGAACTCACATCGATCCACCTGCCTCTGCCTCCCGAGTGCTGGGATTAAAGGCATAAAAATAATTATTTACTCTCTTACCCAATCCACCACAGAGTTGGCCAATAGACACTCCCACAGGCTGAAACTTCTGTCCTTTCCCCCATCTTTCTCTGGGCATCTCGTTATTTTTTAAAATAAAAAGATGCTGGAGGCTTGTCATTTACTTTTCCTCCCCTACCCATGGATCCACCATTTCTTCAAAGAATTTCAATTCCTCCTGGTAGAGAATGTGTTTAGGAACTGAGACTCCATGCTTGACCTGTTCATTGCTGACATGATTCGATAGTGTGAGGACTAGTAAAAGGACAGAGATAGAACATGCACACATAACACACACCTGTGCCTAGGCATACATCTCTACCTATGACCACACACACCAATCAGTCCTTCTCAAAGTCTGTGTTCAAAGTGCCATGAGCTCACACTGAGAGATTCCGTGCTAACTTGATCCCTCTCGATTCATTCTCCCCTTTATCATTAACACATGCATAATGCCCTTCTGTGAGAGTGAGTACACTGTCTATAGGGTAGGTACTTGTTTTTCCTCAGTGCTAAAGTTCACAGAGAGTGGTTTCAGAGTTGCTAGCCCATTCCATCCACACCTGCATGAAAAGCAAGGCTTATTTTAACAGCCTACTAAATGCTTAGAGTTTCACTTATTGGCAGAAGGCCACACAGTCAACAAACACCGAGTTAGTACCTCCTGTAGCACCAGGGCAACGCACAGGCCTTGTTTTCCTCTTGGATTGCTTCGAGGCATTTCCCTGAAACCTTGTCTAAGTCATCTACAGTCTCATTCCTGGGGATCTGGTACTGACTCAGGAGACAAAGTGCACCTCTAATAAAATTCCAAGTAAACACTCGGTGAACGTTTTCTCATTTCCCTGAAGTTAATCCAAGAAACCAATAATATAAATATCCCCATTCCCATAAACACAATTACCCACTTATTGTGAGAATGTTATCTCCCAGAGCTATCCACATTCCTTTGACTTCTCTACCCCCATGTTTAGGCAGGAAGATCTTTCTTCTCTTCCCGTAAACCCTAATCCATCTTCCTTACAAAGGCTCTCCAAAACCTGTTCCTCTAAATGCACAGCAGGGCCTGAAAGAGCCATAGCCACAGAAGTTTATTTCAGATCCATCGAGTTCTCACAGTCTCCGTCCTCCATATTTAAAAATATTTATCTAATTAAATTTATAAGTGAGAAATTGAGAAACATATGGAATTGAGGAAAGGAACGAAGAGGAAAAATGGGCCATTCATTCAGCTTTTCTCAGGTGCTGTTCCGGAACTGGGAGACTTGGCTGAGTTCTGATGGGATGCCATGCAATAAAACTGCTATAGGATGCCAAATTTAGGTCCAGTATGAAAAGAAAACAAAATCCCTCCTACAAGACAAACTATTTAGTTTGGAAATGGGAGGGACTTTTAAAAGTCCTACATTAACCCTTCACAATGAGAGTTTCCACGGGGCAAGAATAAGTCCACCTCTTGGAGAAAGGCTTAATGGGCGATGCAGAGAACTTGTAAAAAGCTTTCTTTTCCCTGAATGGGGATCTGTTTCTCCTGGAGGCTCTGCTTTCTCTTTTTGGATAGAATCCACTTCACCATATCCTGTCTAGATGGAGAAGAGACATAAAGTGGAGGAGAAGAAGCCAACGCCAGGTGCTAAGGAGCTTACATAATACCCTCTATTCTTTACTCCTTAGAATCCATCCTTCTCAATGTTGGCCCACAAAAATATTCAGCTCCTTGTTCCAGGTTAGCCCAATGGACTAACCTAGTTAGGAATCTGGGTAGATACTTTCTCAACCCATGTTAAGTTATGAGTCACGACGACTAAGAGAGGGGCCAAGCCTTCCCAGATTGACTTGAGTGTTGTTGTATTGTTCAGATATAGTCCAGTTAACTTTGATCATTGTGTCACTTTGATGCAATAACAATGTTTTAGAAGGTATCAGTCTATTGTGTCAAGAAAGGCATGGTGGCTGAAGCAGTTCATTCAGTGACATTGGGAGCTTATACCCTGACTTGTTCATGCCTTGCAGAACCAGGAACCAGAGTGCTTATCTGGAACTAGAGCTGATGTCATCTTCCAGTTCACCTCCAGCAATCTATTCCTGCTAGGGAAGCCACAGTTCTAAAAGTTCCCAGCATCCCCAAACAACTAGTCTCCAAACTGGGGATGAGCAGTCCAACATCTGAGACTCATTTCACATTCAAATCCCAATAGTCTATGTATATGGTTCTGTTCCATTCCCACTTTTAAGATGGTAAGTATGTGTCCCAGAACTAGGACAGACCTGGGCATGTTGTGGCAATTGGTCACCCTGGGTTGCAAAATTCTTCAAATGACAGTTAATAACCAGATAGTACATCTCTGCCCCAAGCTGCTATGCTAGATGGCATTCTAGTTCTTTGCAGTGTTCCTTCACATCACTATTTCCAAGAAGATGCTAGAAATATGAAGGGATCCTGCTCAATCTCCTCTTACCATGGAAAGAGCTCTGATGCGCCATTCAACATAACACTGACACAGAGCTTTGGTTCCAGGCACTCAGGTGATCTTCCAAGCATTTCTGGTGTTCCCTGCATGAGATTATGAGACGGATCAACATGGGTCCATCTTCCTATCCCACACAGGGAACACCAGAAAAAAATGTCTTCCGTGTTTCAGGTAACTATTCTAATACCAGCGCGTGACCCTATTTATGTCAAAATAACTGCATCACTTCATTCACAGGACATACCTGCTCATTTGGGTCTGGACAAGGTCCAGTTTAAGCAGGTTTGCTTTCAATACTTCTTTCTCATGACTTAACTGCAGGAGTGGAACCTCGTTTGCTAGACCCTATGGCCCCTTCCTTAGAGTGAGTTCCTTCTCAGCAGCCTCGTTCCCTTAGTCTGTGGTTTATCCTCATCTGGGAACAGTCTAGTCCCTTGGCCTGGGCTGGGGCAATGCTTGTGTCTTCATTCCTTCATGTATCCATGGCTACACAGATATGAAGGAAAGGCAGATCAACCAAAGCACTTGCCTACAACTCCTGAACTCAGAAACAAACCTTCTTATCTCAGAGTGTGGGGAACAAAGAATTGGAGAGAAGCCTTCTGCTAAGAATCGGTGCTGAAAATCCTCCAACCAGTCAAAATATGTCACTGTGGACAGTGATATAGAGCATGATCATCGTTGTAGTCAGCCTGGCCTACTACAGCCACAGAGAGGGTGACTTAAACACTAACATTAATTTCTCAGAGTTTCTGGAGGACAGAAATTGAAAATCAAGTTGTCAAGTCGATATGGTGCCTGGTAAAGATCCACTTTCTGCTTTGATGATGGTGGTCTTCAATAGGTTACTCTGTTGTAACTGTCTTCAAACCATGGCTGGTTCTTTGAAGAACATGAATCTTATCATCAGAATGAAATCTTCATCACATAAGGCCCCAAGTACCAATGCAGGAGGGAGGAGTTCAGCATATGATTTGGGGAATGGGGAAACAAATGCTTATTTCCTGGAAATCATTCAGGTTATGAGACCACATGGGAGCCTGATAACTTTATTCGCCTGCAGATTAATTTACAGTTATCTTTTCTGTGATCCCGACCATGTTCTGTCACTTTACCTTTTTACTAGCCAAATAGTATAATCTGAATTGGTTGGAAACACTTTCTGATAGAAGAACACCTTGGATTACTGCTGATTGTCTGGCGTGTCTTCAGTAATCCCTTGGTGCTGCCAGTTTAACCACTCACGTTCGTGATGATCAACATTAAGTGGTGGCAGCAGTATCAAGACCTAACACCTGACATTATCAATAATACATGATATTCCTGACACAGTGAGCGATTAACTGAATTGCATCTGGTAGCTTGAGAGAACAATGCATTTGTAAAGGAAAGCATATCATCTCAAGTGTCTCAGATAACTTATTTCAGGTCACATATAGAAGGAAACATGAGAGGTTTTTATATGGAAGGTAAAATCAGATCTACTAGAATGATCCGTCCGCTTTAGAAGCACGATTTTCAGGTTGAAAAGACACTGCAGATGGAATTCAGCATAGGTGCTCCTGAAAGCATAATGCCTTGGCGTGTCCCTATGAATATCTACTTTCTAACTTATTTAAATGTACATGAAGAGGTAATGGAAGCCAGTAGCCCTTGATGGATGCCCTTTGCTTTTCTCTTTGCAAAATAATTCGTGGCACCCTCTCTTAGGAAAATGAATTACGTTGTCAACAGACTCAGCCTCTTTGGAAAGGAATTCGAACAATCATCACTACTCAAGCAGACCCCCGAGGGTCTCAGATTGTCTGTCTGCACCCGGACTCCTCTTCTGGTGTGGTTAGTTCTCATAATCCTGACAACTCCATGGGTGCTCTCCCCAGGAAATTCAATTTTATCCATCTTGCTGCATTTCTAGATACATTTTGGCATCTTGTATGGCTTAGCTTCTTCATCTAGTCCCACATTTCTATCAGACATTTACTGTATTCAGAGTGAAAATGGAAGGGCCAGGAGGGAGGAGCAGAAATTCTCAGCAATCTCTGTGGTAGCCCCGCCCTCCCGGGCCCTGCTGCCGCAGCTCAGCCCTCTCCGGCTCCTCCCAAGAGAGCTTATCCGCTGCACTCTGAACTCTATCAATCTTCCTGAAAGGCTAGTGCTCTCAGAACAGTGTTAACACTTAGCTCTCCTAGAGAGAAAACAGATTCTGAACGGTTCAGAGACGGGGCTCTGGGGCCCCACACCGGTAACCAGACAAACAGGCCCACAGCAAGATGAGTTCCAGGTGGAGACAGTGGTCAGAGAGAAATGGGCTTTGCGAGCTCAAACTCTGGCATCAGAGCTAAGCGAAATAAACCCACCCAAAAGCAAAATAAGTATATACAGAAAACAAATCCAATCCAGGCAACCACCAGATAAATACCCAAGCCGTTCTGAGACAGCCGGGTTTACCGTCCGGACTCCATCAACTGCAGTGCAGTTAACTGCTCACTTTTTCAGTTCTTTTCATTTGATAGTTCTGGAGATTGAACTCAGTACCTCGCCCAACCCGGAAAAGCAGTCTGCCGCAGAACTACACCCTTAGTCCTCTTCTTCAATTTGAATAAATATTTGCCCTTGACTCATGGGTGTAGGCAGTACTGTAAATACTTAAAGAGAAATACGTATGTAGAATATGTGTTCTGCCAGTAAGGTAGCTAGAGCATTCATTTCACTTCGGTCACTGTTGCATTCTCTGACTGTCAGAGATGGTCTCACACAACCAGGAGGACGGCCAACCTCGGCCTTGTGGAGATCTTGCTTCAAGACCTCTCCTTGCTTCCCATCGTTGTCTCTAGATAAAGTCATTGTTCTGGAAAGAAGAAGGAATCGATGTCTACTCTGACAATCTTGGTGCTTGCCTTTCATATTATCCCTGTTCCTTGGTTCAAACCAGAGATTGACAGATTCGACAGTTAATGTTGACTGACAACTTGGTGGGATCTGGAATCACCTAGGAGACAAGCCTCCGGCCACACCTGTAATAAATTATCTTGATTAGGTTAACTGGGACAGGAAGACCCACCCTTAAAATAGGTGGCATGGTGGTTCCTTGGGCTGGGGTCTCAGGTCGCGTTAAAAAAAAAGAAATCCAGATGAGTGTGGACATTGACCCTTCTCTTCTTCCTGACTCCGGACACAGTGTGACCAGCTGCCTCAGGCTCCAACCGCCATGATTTCTCTGCCATGATGAACACTGAAACTGTGGGCCATAATAAACCTTTCTATCCTTAAACTGCTTTGGCCTGGGTATTCTGTCACAGCAAGGAAACAGGTAACTAAGACAACTGGATAGTTCTGCTTGCCTATAACCCATGCTTGTATCTACCTACTAGTACCCATAAGAGACGGTGTAACTTGAACTTTTCTCTAGGACAGGCAGTTGAATTGCCATCTAGCTTTCTTCTGAAACCCAATATCACAGTGTCTGTTTATTTTATTCAAACCAACTCTAGTTTGTAAGCTTCTTGGGAAGGCTTTGTGCCCAGAGCTATAAGGATAGATGAAAACTACGTCACTCACTCAGATTGAGTGGGTTTTCTTAAAGCCTCCCATGTCTCCCTCCCAAATGCCCAGTGCCACTTTATGACACCCATAGTTCACTCAATCCCTGCTCTAGTGTCTATGCTTCCTTGACTCCACACTCATAGACTGGCTTCAGCAGGCTTTTCTCCCCTATCATTCCCATTGGGTGACCTTGAAGAGCCACTTCCCCTAAGACAGACATGTTGACAACTCAGACTTCTGCCACAAGGGCTGACTCAGGTTTGGAGAATGTCACACCTGAAAAGAGAAATGAACTTCAGGTCCAAACTTCAACCACTGTGACCACTTGGCCAGAGCCAGCAGATCTGTGGATCTTCAGGTAACCATTCATAGTTTGGCCAGTCATGCCCTGGCGACTTTGTAAACGTCTTCTAACTATGGTTCCACAGATATATCTCATGATAATTTGCATCAAAGGCTTGCCTTTGTCTGTGCACATGTTCCTATGTCTAATGGCACAGCTTGTGGGATGGATATTACAAGACAGGTGTTCTGGAATATGGTCCTCCAAACGAAACAATCGCCATGATCAGATCAGCTGTGTCTGCTTGCAAAAGACCATCAGGAGAGGCCTGTGGGCGGTTGACATTTCCTGAGAAGAGGATTAGGGGGGCTCAGTGGGCCCTCACCTGAGGTTCTAGCCTCTCCTCAAAGCCATTTGTAGGCAATTATGTCTTGATTGCACATGGTGTGTCCAGCTTTCTCATTACACAGAGGAAAACTTCCCTCAGAAAGGAATACTTGTTACCTCCTAAGGCTTCTTCTGTCCCTTCATTATGAGAGAGAGAGAGAGAGAGAGAGAGAGAGAGAGAGAAGAGTGAGTGCTTATGTAATTGGTGAGGACTTGGTTACCATTGGGCATCACTGACTGTGTCCTAAATAAAGTAATTTCACTTCAAAAGCAAGACACTGTCTGTCTTGTGCTTTCCTGACTGTGTAAGAATGTATTTTTTTCCCAGAAATATTTGCATGTGAAAAACAATGGAGGAAATCTTTGCTCTTCTTTTCCTTGCTTTTAATCAGTGTCTGAAATAAAAAATAAAGCTGGGAGTGGTGTCACATTTGTCACACTGGGAGCCAATCAACTGAAAGAATGGGTGTCCCAGAACCAAAGTGTTGGCCTCCCACCGAATTCCCAACAGTGTGTCACCTGAAGAGCAATGTTGTTGCTCTAATATAATTTGACTCTTTGTTTTCATTTGGTTGGAAGGAAGGTAGATGCTAGGTTACTTCATACACACTGGCCACTAGAGAATCCTCACGCTGATTTCGTACTTGCTGCTGCTACTCACCACAGCTTCCTCCACCCTTCTCTCAAGGAGTTTTCCACGAGGGCCATTCATAAAGAAATGGCTCCTTGGTGCTTTCGTTAGTTCTTTTTCTCATGCTTAGAAACAAGTCTTCTCCTGTCCCTGCCTTCCTGACAAAGCAAGGCCCACCAGTCTCTCAAGGGAAGCACTTCCCCCCTACAGATTCCCCCAATAAGAATGTCAATACCTCAGTGGCTGTGATCCTCCCTCCTGAATGCTGCTGTGGGGGTGACATTGAAATGTAAAGTTTGTCTTTGCGTTAATCCTGGAATGAATTTTGACATCTGGTTTAGGAATCATTTCCTATGATCAAGATTTCATAGTGGAAGATGCTCCAACACAAACAGCGTCTCAACATCTTCTGACACCTTCTCCTTCCTGCATCCAGCCAGGCTCTATCCTGAGATTATCCAAGGCTTAGAATCTGATTCATTCTAGAGCCCTAAATATAATTTAGATTAAAGCCATGTACAATGTCAGATGTTTCCATTCAATATTGACCTTTTGCAATAAGATAAAAATGCAAGGATGAAGATTCAAAATTAAAAAAAAAAAACACCTGAGGGTTTAATTTGTATAATTTGATTCATAGATGGTATCTATTATAGGTCAACTGCGGATTAAAATTTCATAAAGACCTTTACATAGTCATATTCTTCCAGGAAATGTTCCTGCAGAATATTATGAGTTCAATACTGAATTGTGATATATTCAAAACTGAAGCTCAAATTTGTCCTATAATTTCTGTTAGCTATTGAGAAGATTCTCTTTCTTAGAAGAAAAAAATGACTGAATATTGACCGTCTATAAATGAAGACAATATATATTACATACATAATTTATATGTATATTAGCATATTATTAATATATATAATACATAATTTTAACAAAGAGGTTGGTGGAATAATGGACATGAGGGTTTTTGGGTACATTTTTGTAGCCTTGTTTAATTATCATAATAAAGGTGAACAATGACTAGAATCAACCAATCGCAACGTGTTTCAGAATCTTGTCTACCTTTTGGACAGGATAAAGTGCATTCGTTAGGTCATTGTTTCCTCTCCTAAACCATACATATCACCATAGAAACCACAATTTAGAATGACCACAGACCGATAAAGAAATGAGGACTGTGACAACTTCAGAGACAGAAACACATCTCAAGTTGATCTGTTCAATACCTTCATTTCTTTCCACTGGGACCATTCAGCAAATCTCTGTGCGATGCGGGTTGTCCTTTCTACGGACACGCATCTGCAGAAGGAAAGAGAAGCAGACACATTGGAGGTCCCTTGGTCTTGAAGCTACCTGTTAAAAGTTTAGAAATTTAAAAGACGTGAGCTTGTGGAACATTTACTGATTCCTGTGCCTGTTAAAACAAATCTGGAGAATTAAGCAGAAAGCTGCTGTGAAGAGATAGAGTGCTAGGGAAGAGTGCTCCACTCTTCAGAAGGAGAAAGCCTACCTCAAAGCAGTCACCAACACTTGAAGGTTTGTTGGAAGCCAGGTGATGTGGAAAATGTGAAGGACATAACTGAATATCTCATCAGTTTCAAGGTTGAGGCTCTTAATTAAAAACCAAAGAGCCACACATGGCAACCGGTAGAAATTCAGAGTGAATGGGTCTCAACCACAGCTGACTGAGCTGGAATAAGCAAATACTTGCCTGCTCTACCAAACAAAGGAAAGAACAGCCCTCTTGGTAGAAGTTTAGCTCAAGGAGAACCTGTGGTTCTTCATGTACAAAGTCTTACTCTAAAACAGCAGAAAAACATAGACAATTCAAATATCGAAGTTAGAAGTTAAGCACTTCAAAGTAAGTGTAATTAACATTTTCAAGAAGACAAAGAAAAAGATGGCAGAGAATAAAACATCAACATGTTAAAGAGGCAATCTGAAGTTATATATTTTTACTACATCAAATAAATGTTCTGGAAATATTAAAAAAAAAGGAACACATCTGAATTTAATAACTCAATAAGGTGAAAATCGAGATACCAGGATGGGGGGCAAATAATAGAAAAAAACCTGTAAGAGGCATTTGGATCCTGTCAAAAGGCCGAACACAAATACAAATGGAGTTTCAGAGGAAATAACAGAGAAGATGGCAGAGAAGCAATAATGGAAGAAATAATGGCTAAAAATATTCAAAACCTGACAAAGATCCCAAGGTTTTTAAAATCTCTGTGCATCTGAAGGAAGACAAATACAAAGCGTGTCCAAGCATAGGATGTCTAATTTGGGAGTCAAAAGCAGAGCAAAAACTCAGTGACATGGGGGTATTGGAGAGGGTGTGATGCGTGCCTTCCAAAGAACAATAAGAACGATAATTGACTTTTCAGTAGAAGTTATGAAAGTCAAGAGACAAGGGACTAGGAGACAGGCTACACGAAGCACTTAAAGAATGACATATCAGACAGAATTCTGTGCTCAGTGAAAAGACCCCTTAAACAAAAATTCAGAAATAAAGAAAAGAGTAGAATTTGGCAATTCTAGGAATACTCTATAGGAAATACCAAAGAATATTCCTCACACAAATAAAAATTATCCCGGATGATAACCTGGAGATACAGGAAAGGATAAAGAACATTGGAAAAGACAAATATGTGGGCAATTTTTCATTTTCAAGACAATAATGTCTTGTGGAGTCTAAAAATAAGAAAATTAAAATTATTTATCAAACTAATGTTTCACAAAGGGGAATAAATACGTTTAAGATATTCTAGATACATCTAGGAAATAGGTAAAAAACAGTATTTTCTTCTTTTATTGCCTGTGCCTGTGGATCAAACTCAGTCCACACACAAAGTAGGACAGCCCTCTTCTACTGACTGACAGTTCCTGCCCAGTGATAAAGACTTTATTTTCTTCATTTTAGTTTGTGGTACTGAACATCGGAGCCCAGGGTCTTCTACATAATAGTAGATATTCTACCAATGAGCTAGATCTCTAATCCTCTTATATAAAATTAAGAAAACAATTATTTATTTGCTTATTTAGAAACATAAGCTTACTTCAAACTTGCTATATAGCCAAAGATAACCTTGAACTTCTGATTCTCCTGTGCTACCCTCTCAGTGCTAAGATTATAGGTGTATGCAAACACGCCCAGCTTATGTGGTGCCGAGGATCAAACGCAGAGCTTTATGCATGTCAGGAAAGCATTCTACCAATTGAGCTACATCACTAGCCCATTAGTCTTTAACTGTAATAAAGTAATGCCATAGGCTATACATAGGGAAAAAAAGCATGAAATAATAAAAATTGTCTTATTGATCCGACATAAGGCAAGGAAGCATAGAGGAAGAGAAAAGAAGAGAGGTTAAAAAGTAAAGTTGCCCATGAGCAGATACAAACTCGACCCCATCAGTCATTACATGCAGCCTTGCCTGAGTTCTTCAGCTATTGTCAACTAGATGACACGATATGCACTCTTTATTTATTTTTAGTTACAAGAGTAGGTGCTCTTGGATCCATATATTATTAGGTCCAGGCTCTATCTTATCTGATGCGATGATCCAATTACAAAGTTGAGAGGTGAAACAAATCACCTCAACCCATGGAAATGCTCCTGTTCGGAACCAGACCCAGCGAAGAAGACTTAAATCCTTTGAGATGCTTGAGTACATCTAGTTGTGTCTCTTCAAGAAGTAGTCTAATCTAGGAGTACATATGTGTTTTTCAAGTAGAAGAACCAATCATGAATACAAAGATTTCAGAAGAACCATGAAATGTTTCTGGGAAATTAGACTTACATGTCTGCTCATTAAAGTAAACCATGTACGTTGACAGCCACCTGAAAAAAATAGAAAAACAACACACTGAAAATAATTTCCTGTCTCCCTCTAGATATGTGAAGATTTGAGAGCTTCCTTAAGAAAAGGTTTTCTCTATCCTCTTCAGAACTTCTTCTGTCACTTTGATTACTTTTAAATTAAAACGCGCGCGCGTGTGTGTGTGTGTGTGTGTGTGTGTGTGTGTGTGCACGCGCGCGCGCGCACGTGCACGCTGTGCGCACACACCCACCGCGCTAGGGATTGAACCTAAGGCTTGGACATGGTCAGCAAAAGTTCTACCTGAATATTCAAAGTGCCTCTGCTCTATCTGATAAGACCTAACTCTGTCAAGGGATACGCACTGCATATCTTCTAATGGAGAGCCCTGGAGAAGAGGCAAGAAGGATGCTAAGAAGGGGGAGGAGTGTAGATCCTTCTTGCTGATTAGGAAGAGTACAGCCACCTTCGTATTTTAGGGATAAGCTGCCCTGACCATGCAGGAGTCACACACTTCCCTCCAGCCAGGTTGGTATCTATCCAGGTCACAACCTTGTCTCGCATATGAGCCATGTTTTAGGAAGAGTAAGGATGAAGCCAATACGTGCCTAGTTAGCAGGCTGATCAAAATCTGTTCGGTCAGGACAAAAATCCTCTCAAGACAGTCTTCTAATTATGACGTTAAACAAGAAACCGGAGAACTAAGCCTGGGAGTGAAGCTCAAAGACAAACCCAGTTGGTATTCCAGGGGAAACTGAACTTGGTTATGTCTCATCACACAGCCTCCAGAGAGCAAAATGTGTGGGGTAGAGGGACAGGAAGAAGCCAGCCCCTTCTGAAAATGGTCAGTATCTTGATGAACGTGGGGCCAAGGAATTAAAGAGCACTGAAAGGCCATTCTTTTTTTTTTTTTTTTTTTTTTTTTTTGTTTTACCCCTGGCAGCTCCCTGATGCTGGGGCTCCAGGAAATATCACAAAGGATCTGTTTTTCTGAGATTGGCAGGTGTGGCTTCTTACGTGGAAATGATTGTGTCAGTTAGACTGGATTATTCCGGCTAATTGGCTGCATTTGTTATCTGAGATCTGAACATTGACTCACGTAGGAATTATTTTATTGTATGCTAATTTCCTGAAAGCCAGTAATCTCTGTACCACAAAAACCGTATGGTTTTGCCTTTATTTGGTTATTCAGGGGACATAACAAAATCTTGCAACCCTTCACAGAAGTCACCCTTCAACAGTAGTTTTCAATAGAAAATCTTCGGGCCAGCTAATTCTGGGGGAGGGTGCATTAGCTGCAGTTTAGTCAAGTTACAGAGAATCTGTAGGTGCCAGATACTTCTACCTATGCTGTTTCTTTGAAATGGCACTGCCTTTTGGATCAATTTTATTATTCCAGATTTACCAAGAGGGCGACTCAAAGTCTGTCAATTTAAGGCCATCCTGCCAACCTAAAGGATTTGAACCAGAAGTTCCGAATCTAAGCACTACTCTTCCCACTCTTTTTCTCATCTTTAGTCTTTCCATGTGTCATTACTGACAACTACAAACACCAACCTACACTGCCGAAAGTGCTACTTCCACACATCCTTGAAATCTGTGCCAGGTTACTTCATTCCCTTAGGGTATAGTAGTTCCTTTTGGGGTTGTTCTGAAATACAAGGATTAAAAGCAATGTATAGAGGAAAGAGATGATCTTGGCACAGCAGCAGGCAGCTGGAGCAGAACGTTGATTGGTTACATTTTATCCACACAGAGGAAGGATAGAGGGAGAACTAGGATACGGACCCTCAAAGATGGACCCCAGTGACATACTTTCTCCAGCAAGACTCTGCCTCCTAAAGTTTCCATAACTTCCCCAAACAGCACCACCAACTGGGGACCAGATGTTCAAACACCTATGGGGTATATTTTTCATCCAAACCACCACAAATGGCTTCCTTTGAAAAATAAAATATCGATTCCATGAAGAGTTTATATTTGATGTAATGAGTTTCTCCTACAAAACAATGAAGAAAATGGCAAAATAGGATGAAGATGGGCCTTGAAGTTAAGCAAGCAATACTACAAGGAATTCTGCTTTGAACTCTTCTTGATTCTTTTCAAATTTCAATAACTAGAAACTTATTTGGGGACAGGACAGGAAGGTCACAAACATGCTTTTGCCTTGATGGTGTGCAAGTGCTGTGATCACGTGACCTCACATTGTGCCTGCCTGTGACTACGAGCCTCTGTAGATTTAAGAAAATTGCTGTTTTAGACCCACATGCCAGAGGGCAGGTGGCTCTGATGGGTCAGACAGAAAGGCAACTGGAAAAACAAATTGGAACTACTGAAGGAAAGATGGCTCAAGGCTCAGCTTTTCCTGTGAAGTGGCAAGTGAATTCAGCATTCATGAAACTTTCCAGAGCTGGTTGGACTCCAGAGGGCCCCAGGGTGTGCAGTCTCTGCAGAGGCAGAGGCGACTCTCTTCTGCCATCTCTGTGCTCTAGCCAGAGCATGGATCGCCCTCAGACTCTGGTCTGGCCACAGTGCTACACCATGGAGAGGCCCATGTTCCTGTCCTCATCTGCTCTGCTCAGAGTGTGCCCTCGGTGCTGCTCCCAAGGACGCCAACCACTGCACTACCAAGAAATGTAGGCACCAGGCAACATAGTTCAAAAAAATAGAGGAAGCAGATGCCCCGAAAACACAAAAAGTTTTTAAAAGCCCATGCCCTTAAGAGTGGGGCACAAGAGAAGCATGGGAGCAAGATGGAGACAAGCAGGGGCCTTTCTGAAAGGCCATGCCCTTCTCTCTGCCCAAGCTACCATCTGCACTCAGAGACCAGTCTTCCCCGTGTTCCCCCAGCTGTGCCTAGTCACAGCCTCGAGGTCCTCAGAGGTCCTATCATTCAACCTCACCTTTCAGAAGGACAAACCAGATTCAGGAGAAGAGGGATTCCCATGGGCACACTGAATCAGCCCGGGCCGGGGAACCGATCTTGTGGGGCTCTAGCTCTGCCCACCGATGCCTTTGCTGCACTACTGTGACTAGGCTGAACTCACTTGCTGTGAACATTCCAACTCCCACCTAAACTCACTGTCACACCCTTTCTACTGCTTCAGTTTGCTTCGTGCATGCTCCTAGACTCACTCATTTTACTTCAAGATTCAAGAAGCCCTGGTACTGAGCGCTTCTGTGAAACCACAGGCAGTAGACAGGGTCTTCCTGCCAAGGGAAATTCGTAGTGGTGGGACTTCCACCCTCAGGGCAGCCGACGTGTCTGAGGGGTTCTTCGCTACCTCCCGATGAGCTTCACTCATTCGCTTCCTGAGTGTTTTATGAAAGCCACCTGTTCCTCATTTTCATTTTAATCTGTACACTTTCATTTCCTTCCCCTCTCAAGTCTCCCAACACCAGGTGATGTAAGCATGATTTGAAAGAGTCATTCTGTTTATGCTCATACTCAGAATGCTTTTGTGGGTACCTTGCAATGATCTCAGGGTTCCCAAGCATGTCTGAGGAAAAGTGATTGGTGCCTCTTTTCATGTTTTTAAGCCAAAACAAGCAAGGAAGTACATGTTGAATTCACTTTCTGAGAATCAAACATGACCGAAACCCTCCAAAAGTTCCAAACAAGACAGAAAGTGTGTGAAAATTTGACTGAGTAGCCGTAGCAGATTTTGAGGGGCATTTCTATGACAGACATGCAGAAATCAGATTCTGCCCCTAGATGGATCAAACTACCAGGACCTAATTTCGGAGTAATGAGCATAAACAGGGACTCACTCCAGCAAATGAAAAGCAACAAGGCCCCCAGTTTTCTCTTTCAGAGTCCCAGGCAGTACCATCTACTATCCCTTCCATTGTTTAAATAGAAGTTAGTCAGAACCTCTTCCTGCTCTTCCTCTTCCTCCTCCCCCTTCCTCCCTACTCCTCCTTAAAATCAGTTTTCTTCTTAGAAAACCAAATGAATCTGCCACGCAGTGCATCTATAGGCTACAAGTGGCAAAATGGAATCTATTGTTTAGATAAAAACAAGACTCGATACTATCTGGGTTATTTTCATTGGTAGCTAAGGACTTCTTAGGCAGGCAGGGGTCAGGCAGACTTGGGTGGAAATGCTTTCACCTAATTCAGTGATTTTTGAAAATAATTATTAACTCCTTTGATCATCTGATTTGTGTCTTCATCCATACAATGGGTGTGAGCAGTTTCTTGAATATATGTTACTTCACTTGTCCAGTGTGTTCACTGGTGGGTGGTCAAGAAAGCAGCCACTGTACATAAGCTGTGGGCTAGAGAATTCAGTGGAATTGGAACTCTCACAAATACCCAGGCAGATGCGTGAAGTGGTACAGAGCGCTGGTCAGTTGGTCACCTAGTTGCCTGCTCAAGTCAGAGGTAAGACTGGACATGTCAGAGCTCATAAGAGAACTTGAGGACCCAGGACACATGGAAGCAGAATTGGAACCTCCTAGGAGTGGCTTGAGTAGGACTCTGGAAACTGACTCACCAGAGAATCGTCAGTGCTGGTTGGTGGCCTTGGGTGCTGCTGGTCAGCTGAGCCAGTTGTGGGAAAACAAGGGTGAAAAAGCCAGCTGCCTGCCCGTGTGACCCTTGGAGAAATGTGACTTCTTCTACTGACTCCCGTCTCTCATACTTACCTGCCAGGGTCGCTTTGGGCTGATTCTCAACCATGTAGGGAGCAGATTCTGAGAAATTTGTTCTCCAGTCTCAGAATAATTGAATAACACCTAACATCACTGTCTGCTCATTCTTTAAACAGCAAAGCTACTTTGAGAAGCAACCCACCTACTTGTCGTCCTCATGGTTTGGGTGGGGCTGCTCCCCACCATATTTCTTGTGATGGAATTGGCACAGGGCTCCAGGAAATGGAATGCCACACAGCTATAGCCATTGATGAGTTCAAGAATAAGCTTAAAACTCAATCAGGCCAATGAGATGCTGTTCTAGAAATTTACCGGAACCCTACAAAAATTAATACTCCTTTTTCAAGGGGACAGGACAGGACATAGGCTTCGAACTACCTGTCTTCCAGCTTGCCACTAAGAGAAAGCTTGTTTGAGAAGAAAGCGGTCCCAGGAAAAGCTGAGCCCAGGGAAGGAGAGTAAGATCAAGTCTAATGACATCATAGGAATCATGTGTACCTGGAAATGAAGGCATAGTGCAGTTCAGACCCAGAAATATGCTTACGCTTACTTGAGGTCCTATTACTTGCGTTTGAAAGGGGCCTAGACTAGCACAATAGGGTTAGTGGATCAGAGAAGCAGTGGTTTGTCATATGGTAAATGTTTGTCCTCGTTTGCTTCCTGCTGCTGTGATAAAACTCTCTGAGCCAAACCAACTTAGGGGAAGAAAGGGTTGGTTTCAGCTCACACATCTAAGTAACAGACGGTCACTGAGGGAAGCCAGGGCAGGGACCTGGAGAAGGAGCCTTGGGGAAGACTGCTCACTTGTTTACTCTCCCTGGCTCAAGGTCAGCCAGCTTTCTAATACGTCCTAGGTCACCTGCCTAGGGATGGTGCTACCAACAGTGGGCTAGGCCTTCCATGGACATGCCCACGAGCCAAATCTGGTGGAGGTGATGCTTCCCTTGAGATCCTCTCTTGCCAGGTGAGTCTAGGTTGTGTCAAATTGAAAATAAAAACTAAGCAACGCGGTGTTCAGCAAACACTGGCTGTGTTTGTCTTTGTTATCATTATTGTTGTCCCGTAGAGCTCCCTTTCCAGTCTTCCATTTCTATGCCTCTTCTGTGTTTCGGGAGGGTAATGTTTATGAAGGGAAGTTCTTTATGGAGACACTGAGCCCTGCAAAATGACTATGAAAGTCTCCTTTCTGTCTTTCAGTGCCTGCAAGGTCAATTGACAGACAAAGTGGCTGAGTGGAGCCCGTGTTTTGACAAAGAACAGGCAAAGCAAGCACTTTCCCGGGAATCGCATATCATCCCCCACAGCTCTGCAGCTTGTCACCTTCTTGTGTCACTTTCTTGTTGACCCCAAAGATGCCTTTTCCTGGCTGCCTACCTTTGTCCTTGTCTCTTTTTTCATTGACAGTCTCCAAAGAGCTTGAAGTTCTCTGAAAAGTGACACAGCTAAAACCTCACCACTCTTTGGACACGCCAAGCAAGGGAGTAAAGAGACCCAGAGGAGAACCATTTCCTTCCATTTTTCTATCTGAACAGGAATTAGCTACACTTGGGAAGAAATGACTTAGTGGCAACCGATCTCCGGCTTTCAAAACATGAGAAGTGGAGCCTCAGGGAGCAGGGATCACGCAGTTAATCAGCCACAGGTGATGTGTCAGGTCCACAAGGTACATAGCACATAGCAGCTGCTCTTACTCTCTCCATTGGGTTCAGAGTAGGAAACAGGATTAGGAGTTGACAGTAATCACTTGCAAGGCATCCTAGGTACTGAGAACAGTTTAAAACTATCAGGTTAATAACAACAGTCATCAGAATACCTTCTTTGGAAAATGTTAGAAATCCAAGTGAAACGCCTTGCAGTTGTCTATAGCAGAGGGTGACTTTCAGATCTAATCCAAGACCAGAACATTGATTTTTTTTTTCAAATATAATTCCTGCATGTATGTGGTGCCATGACACCGCTGTAGGTATGGGGACAATGTAGGAGACAGGATGTGCCTTTCTTCTGCTTTCTCTCCGAGCTTTAATACTCTCCGTCTCCTGCTTTTTTCTTCTCTTCCTCTCTTTAACGTTTGGCACAGGTCATGAAATTATTGTTCTCAGTGGTGATCAACTCCAGGGTTAACTCTTCCTCCCACAAGTTCACTTCCCTGCTCATATGACTACCGTAGGATCCCATTCCTGAGTAACCCCCACTCTTGTCTGCTTTGGCTCAGACTCTGCTTGCGAGGCAGTCAAAATAAGGATTTATCACCTTGAAGTTTTCATTATCAATCTTCTTTAAAACCAGGAATTGAAGACATTTCCACAAGCGGAAGAGCTGCTGCTGCTGCTGCTGTTATTGTTGCCAAGGTAGTTGTTGTAGCCTCAAGAACAACTATATTAGAGCTTTAAAAAAAAACTTCCCAGGGCATGCAAGCTGTGGATCTCCTCCTTTCTGAGTCCTATGATATATAGGGCCAGGACAGATAGAAAAGTTTTATTGAATTGTTTGGTTATTGTTTTTTTTTTCAATACTGAGAGTTGAATCCAGGTACTCACACATGGAAGAAAGTTCTCTCCCTCTGAGGTACAGCTGTAGCCCTATCTGCTGTGCTTTAAGTAATTGGCAAATTTATAGCTTCAATTAGACATCAGGAGAATCCACTCAAGAACAAAAAGTAAATAAATATTAGCTAAATACCATGCCTTGGAACGTTCCCTAAGATGATGGAGACTGTATCAGCAATTAAGTAGCAAAGGGAAAGCAAAAAAGAAAAAATCTGTAGGCTCCAATCTTACACCTTACACTTGGGAATCTCTGAGTATCTAAAGACCTTGGCAATACGCCATTTATTCTTACTTGGGACTAAGTGGTAAATAAGAACCCAGAAATCTGTCTTTCCAACCTAGCACTTCCTCTTTGAAAAGAGCCAAAAGGCTGAAGACTATAGCAGGAGGAAGAGGCTTATTCACAGTCTCCTTCAACTGCAACATGGTCGATGTAAGTAAAATAGTCAAACAAAAAGAGGATATTGACCCATTTTTCTTACATAATATTGGGATTAGAAACCTAACCTAGTAAAACAGCTATACATCAGGCATGGCTCTCTAATTAAACAATCTCCACGCTTCACGCAGCAAAACAAGTGAATTTAGGAACTAATGGAATGCCACACACTGCAGGTGGAATGAGTTCCCCGAACCAGAACCCACCTGTCCTAGCCTACCCAGACTGTAGCATCCTTCTTCCATCTGTTCCATTTTCTCTCTCATGATCCACTTGTGAAGCAAGTGATACATCAAGCCTCCTGGCACTGCCTACGCTCCTCTGCTCAGTCCAGGACTGCTGAGGGCCACGCAGGCTGACTCAATCCCACGTCTCACCCCGTCCTTCCCTTGAGGACCAGAGAGGGGACCCCTAACAGGACACCCTGAGCTGGTTGCAGAGCCTCATTCCAATCTTGCTAGTGAAGAAACACTTTCTACGTCAATGAAAGCTACATCCTCCAATTCAACCGAAATGTCCTGTGAGGAACGGCTCCTTTCCTTTCAGGAGACTTTGCTTTCACTCTGGCTGTTGTGCCTCCTTCCTGATTCAACCTTAGAAAACAGTGTCTCCCGCTTCACATGACTGCTCTTCCAAGTCAGGTATTTCCCATTCTCCATGAGCAGTTCTCAGCATACCCCATTCGCTACTTCTCCAGATTAATATCGTGTCCGGGACCCTTCAAGATTTCCTTCAGTGATGAAGATTCCAAACTGATCTGTTTACCTCCTCTGCGGTCTTCCTATGTTCCTTCCCACAGATGAATCTACCCAGTTCAATCGATATGAGATTTTATTTGGGATCAGATTGAGTATGTGGACCATGGATGGGGTCTCTATCCTATGAACCAAACCCAAATTAGATCTCTTTCCATAAATCACTCTCAGAAAGGTAAAAAGCAAATGAATAAATATATATATAAATAAAAATAAATGTTGCAGTGTGCTTAATGCTTTCAGCTTCAGTTCAGTCAAGGCTGTGTGCATCACTAAAGACATTTGTGTGACCAGATTATATCAAAATGGCACATTTCACGAGCACTCACATCATGATTCCCAGCCCCTTCCATCACAAAGGAACCTAAGCCTACACAGTTTAGGAAAATCATAACTCTAGCCACAAACTGTATCTAGCAAGAGAACATACTGAGATCATTCCCCAAATATTCTGGTTTTTACAGAGAGACTGGGGATAATTCCTTTGAAATAGATTTCTGTGAGGAAGAAAAAAAAAAAAAAAACCAGGAAAGTTGCAATCTATTCAGAGAAAATTATATTTTAATAAAAAGAATGACAATTTCTTTATGAAATAGTGTTGCCCTCCATTGATTCTTATTTATGAATAGAGATGGGGTAACGTTTAATGAGACGTTTCTGTGAACGATGTATCACACTCCCTGCTAAGAATTGCCTTTTCTAAGAAGATTGTGAACCTGTACTGCGGAGTAGCCAGACAGGCATCTGCCGAGGAGAGTCCCAGGATGAGGCATGAGGTCAACAGCTAAAGGCCTCTAAACTTAATTTCCAGAAATGTGCTTCCTATGATAGGTAGCGTATCTGAGTGACACAAGGTGCTTCCATTGCCTAGGCTAGACCATGAAATCTTGAAAGACCATGAGAACATATTCCTCAATGTTAGGTCAGTATTAGAAGAGACGAGACAGAGGCCATGTGAGAAAGATGACAACGTCTAATGGAGTTCTAAAAGGCTGGCAGGTTATAAAGGGAGAGTCGTTAGGCAGCAAGGCAGTTTGACACCCTTCAGTTGCCTCAATGCCAAGGCACAGATGAACAACTGAGTCGATCCAACTCCCATGAAAAGAGCATTCTGCACATTACTGTCTGCCTAGTCTGTGATCCACAGTCCAAGTCATCCAAGATGTGCACTTCACTCAAAGGCTTGAACTGTGGATCGGCACAGAATCCAGAGAAATAAAGAATTCGGGTGAGAAACTGAAGAGCAAAAAAGCATGTATGTGAGAGAAGAGGCCAGACAGAGTCAGTCTCACCTGGGAAGGTGGCAATGATCCCTATTCATCATCTATCCTCTTTCCTGTCATCACAGAAAGATAAAGACTAGAGTTCTCTTCCCTAGCACACCAATTCTTGTGACAGACAAGTGGGAAATATAGTTTTGATCTGCCTTGACTTAGACCATGGCATGGGCCCTAACTAACAACTTGAAATGACAGGCCCCTTGGCATAAACAGAGCCATTAAATGGAGGATAACCTTAGTTATGGTCAGATTAGGAGTTCCTTGATGGCTTGGGACACTGATCTGTGTAACTAGACCAGGAGGGAGAAAGTTAAGTATGTTAAGTATGACTTGGTGTTGACACTGAATAAATGCCAGAGAGAAGCCTAACAATGGCCTGGGAGCTGGGGTTAGGAGTAGGCAGGGGAAACTGGGTAGATTTAAGTTCCCCCTGATGATAGAGCTTGTTTACAATCTCAGGAAACTCAAAGACTTTCACTGAGTCTCTGACATACAAAACAAAACAAAATACCAAATTGGATTGGGATTGAAGTTTATAGATGCCAAAGTATCATAATGGCCCTGGAATGATGGTGGAGAGCCAGCACGTTCCCTCCACTCTTACATTCCCATGCATTTTGTGATTTGCTTGATGAACAGTGAATAGTTTAGATTCCAGGGTTAAAACCACAAGAATTAGGTACAACCTTTCTGGCGAAGGGAAGGGTGGTCATTCTTACAGATGGCAAATGGAATCCCTATCTTGAGTTCCATTCTGATATTTCTGAATTTCCACTCAGGCATCTGGCCATCCTGGTATTTAGAGCTCAAATGGGTGGTATTTCCTACATATTCAAAGCATGGGTGCCCGACTGAGGGCCCTCTTCCAACATACATTCTTTCAGACTGTAGTCAACACTCCCTTTCAGGCTTTGCGTGAACTGAGCCAGCAGTAGGGCAATGTAGATAGTACGGGCACATGGTGTCCGTTTCCAGGCATTACAGGTAACAAAGCGACCCATAAGGTCACTGTAGCAGCTCAAAGCTGTTTCAAAAGAAAAGTGCCTTTTGGCTGCAGGAGTGGTTGTATGCACAGCTGATCAACATGTGAGCTGCAAAAGTGCCACCTGCCAACCCCAAATTTAAGCTCTCCTCCTTCGTACCCACCAGAGAAAGGCAACCAGATTGAGTTTCAAAACAGAGGGCCTTCAAAGAACAATAGAAGGGAGAAAGTGAGAGTTCACAGATAACCAAAAGATTTATTACTTAAGGTATTTCTATCTGCATATAATGTTGATATTTAAAAGCTTCATACTGAACAGATTGTGTGTATTTTTTTTTCCAGAAAATCACAAGAGAGATGTGAACAGGCCTGTTAGTTCACAGATGGTCCTGCAAAAGAGAGCGATCTCAGGAAATAAAATGAGCTGCTGGTGGTTACATAGAAAAGACTCCAACAGGCTGCATCCCCAAGGCCTGCCAGCAGTTGGCCGATCTTGACCAAAAGGCAAGTGTGTGCACTTTCCAACAGAAAGCTTTTTGCCAGTCCAGGCCAGAGGTAACAAGCAATGGAGTATGACAAGAGGAAAAGAACCGGAAAGACTGTGATATGCAAAAGCAGCTTGTGTCTAGGACCAACCCTCATCCATCTCAGGATGAATGTCTGGATGGCGCCTGGATGGCATCTGGCACTGAGGGGAGGCTCTGTGTGAGCCTTTCAGCCAACGTTGGCTCTGGAGACTTTGGAGAAAATGCAAATGTTTCTACTCTTTGTAGTCAGGAGACTATTTTTTCTTTACTCTGTTGCATCTGATAGTGAAGAACAATAGAAACTGAAATTCGTTCCATTGAGGTTTTCTATACAGAAAGGGAACGCTTGTCAATTAAGGCGGCCAGTACAGGTTTGCTAAATGAATGAAAGGATAGAAGAATAAATCAATAAACAAATGGATTCGCCAATCCATGCAGTAATTACTCCGCCAATGAATCGTATTCCTTTTTTTTCTAGATAGTCTTATATTTAATAGAGTGGAAAACTGGACTTGGACTCAGAGGCAGACTTTCTGCTTAATTTATCCTTCTGTAAGTGTGTGCTAAATACTTGGGCTGTCTGCTTCTACCATGACATGACAGGATGCTGGAGCTTCAGTGCACAGAGAAAAACACTTCTTTTGTGGATAAGAAGAGTCATCTAATAAAATAAAAAGTCCCTATTGGTGCAGCTGGCACAAAGGTATGCAGAATCCAGTAGGTGGTGTTTTACAGAGGAAGGTCAGGGGAGCACTCCCTGAATGTGTGGGGGCTTTTAAAGAAATCAACAGAATAAAGATCTGGGGTGAGCGTGAAATAGGAAGAAAGTACAAGAAACAAAGAAGATCCTGAGGCAAGAATGAGCAGAAATTGTCGAAATCATAAATAGGAATTGCCACTGTGGGTGGGCCAGGCAAGTGGGAAGGACACAGCAGAAGGGTCAAAGCGCTAAGTGGGGCTTCTTTCTTTAGTCAAAATATCACCGTGAGAAAAAAAGGTAACAGTTAATTTACCACCTGCAGATAGCTTGTAATGCACCAAGCCTTCTGAAACATCTTACTTAACCTTCAAAACATCCACAGAGAATGGGTAGAGTGATATCCAAAGCATTTAACAAGCAGTACATTACGGACATCAACCAATCAGATCGTACCAGTCTCAAACCCTCTGCCTGATCTAGTACAATACAGACTGTCTTGATATAAAGTACTATTATTGCTCCCCTTAAAAATGAGTTCAAATATGGAGTCTTCACCTCAAAATTATACAGGTGGCCATTTACATCAAACATATCAAAAGTATCAAGTAGTCTCCCACTTACACATAGTGAATTCTTTGACGGAAAAATAAGTAACATGGGCACTTCCTATCCACACTGTGGGTGAAAGAAGACTATGCTAACAGGATAGAAATCACAGAATTACTGCTCCGTACACTAACTAGCCACGAGAGTTTAAGGAAATGGTTTTACAGAAACGGTTGACTTCATTTGCAGGAAACTTCAGCAGACGGTAGTGAGTAGCGGCATTCCTGCACCTGTGCACAGACGTCTGCGCTGCTGCTAAATATCCTGGCGGGGATCAGAGACGCTCCTCTGGGAGAGCGCAACTGTGAGCAGTTCAGGGTTGAGAAACCTGATAGAGACCAGGAGGCGATGGACATTGTAAGGAGCGTCACCTGGGACGCCAGAGAGTAGTCAGGACAAAGACAAACTGCTAAGCATTCACAGGGTGGTTTTTTTTTGTCTGTATTTGGTTTGTTGAGACAGGCTTTCTGTCTCTGCCTCTGTCTCATTCTGTCTGTCTCTGTTTCTCTTTCTCTCTGTCTCTGAACACACACACACACACACATACACACACACACACACCTGACCAGCCATGAACTAGCAATCTTCTTGTTCAGCTTCCTGATGCCAGGATTACAGGAATGCACTGTCACACCTGTCAAAGAGGACATGTACTTTTAAAAGCAATTGGGAGCAAAACGCTGATTTAAAAATTTATAGGGACCAAAGAGAACACAACTATGGATCGGTTTCAGCACACTTTTGACCTTAACCAGATCCAATTCCCCATAATTGTCTAGTCATGCAAAAGTGTGTGTGTGTGTGTGTGTGTGTGTGTGTTTAGCATTTAGTGTGAATTGTGTATACATACACACATATATACTCACACATATACATTAGAAAGAAGACTTATTTTCA
The DNA here is from genome assembly GCA_026225945.1 of Cricetomys ansorgei. Taxonomy (NCBI): domain Eukaryota; kingdom Metazoa; phylum Chordata; class Mammalia; order Rodentia; family Nesomyidae; genus Cricetomys; species Cricetomys ansorgei. The sequence goes on from JAMJFZ010001796.1 coordinate 11,665,003, forward strand.
ATATGTTTTCACAAGAGCATCACTTCGTCCCTCTTGGCTACTTCTCTTCTCTGTTCTGCAATTTTCCCCTCCTTCAATTAGACCAGCCCCATTTCCTCCTGCTTTGGCTTTAGCCAATGAAGTCCAGCTGCTCCACTCCACACACAGAAAAGTTTCTGCTTTAAGTTTTGATTCTTTCATGCAGCTTAAATGCCCGAGAAGGAGGCACCCACTCGTGTTCCTCCTTCAGCCTATAGAGACAGGCAGGCTGGGGAGACACGTTGGCCCATGTTAATGATGTGCCCGCAGAGTTACTTATGGTTTGTTTATCCATTCAATGTGTAACAGTTGTGGCCTATGGCTTTCAGTGCCAGAACACACTAACAAATTTGGGGAGAAATTGGCAGTGTGTGATTCTAAAGTTCTATTGGGACTTCTCAGCCTCACCCTAAAAAGTGAATGCAGTAACAATTTCAGACACTTGATTGGGCACAGTGGCATTTCTATAAAGACATCAGTAAACCCATTTGCCTGGAGGCTAAAAAGATGCATGCTACAGTGAGAACGTGAAGAAATTAGAACAATAACCATCTGCAGGCACCATGCTACAGAGATGGAACATGAGGTGCTGTACTTTCTGATACAGAAACTTAAGGCAGATGAGTCACTGATGGAGCGCCAAAGACCTGAGATATCATATGGCTTGCAGGAGGATTAGTTCTGCCCCAAGGGAATCCTGTTATGACACCATAGCACCATTTGAAAATTCTTACACTCTACCAACAATAAGACCCATGGGAAAACAGTCCTCCCAAGCCTACCCAATCATTAAAGTTTGAACAGAAACAAGTGGAAACTGAGAGAGCTGAATGCTAAACTTTTACAATGAGAATCTGAGGAATACATTAGAATCCTCCATTTAAAATGGGTCTTATGGGTGCTGGGCAGTGGCTATGACAGCAGAGCCCTCAGCTGTGGGGTATTGGTGACAACAGCTACTTGCTGAACCTTTCTGGGGAGGAATCTCTGAGGTCAATGAAAGTGGTTTGTTTTGGTTTTTTTGTTTGTTTGTTTGTTTTTTAAATATAGCTGAGAAGATCCCTATGAACACACAGCAGCCACACTGACAGAGCTATTCTTCTTTCCAGGTGCTGTTCTACCACACCCCGATATCATTCCTGCAGCTCAAGAGAATACTTAAATTTGGGTTACAGAAGTGGAAGTAGTAGCAGAAGAATCCCTATGAGGTAGATGTGGCCTGAGACTCTAGGAATCTACATGCAAGTGTTTTAGCCCTGCGAGGTTTCCATAAAGATGGAGTTTGGATTTGAACTTGAATCAAATAGGTAAAAGTAAAGCTAGAAGATGAATGAATGAATGAATGATGAATGAAATCTTAAACTTGAGATGTTTTTCTACGACATTCACAGGAACTTAGTAATTCGTCGTAAGCACTAACATAACCCCTCTGATTGCAGATACTCTACTAGATGTCTCTCTGAATGTCCAAAAGGAACCCCTAGGCTCCTCCACAAATTTACTTTCTGTAATTTATCAAATGGAATGGACCCAGGTTTGGAGTACCCTCCAGTTTATGGAGTCTTAAAGAAATATATGCAAAATCACAAATGCAAAATTGCAAGTTCTCCTAAGTCTTAGAAGCAGGTGTAGGTGAGAAGCTGAAGCTCTCCTGCTTAAGTTCACCTGCTTCACAGTGGATCTGTTCTTGCTGTTTGGAATATGTTTGTCTGGGTATGATGAGTTTAGAAACCCGGCCAGGTTCCAAGCCTTCCTTATTTCCTGCCTTCCAGATCTGACTTCCTCCCTACCCATCTTCAAAACAGACGTCTTCCTGTGCTGCCAGGAACATTCAATCAGCATCCTAGTGGGGCAGGTTTGGCATGAGGGCTTGTTTTCATCTTCCATTCCTCATCTATCCCTCTATCTGCCTATATATTTATCTATCCATCTATTTACACACACATTTATACAGCACTTTCTGAGTTAAGCACAGAATGTGTCAACTGTAGGAATACAGAAGAATAGAATACAGATGAATAGAAATACATTCATTTTCTATTTCTGTATAATAAGTCACCCTAAACTAACAGTCTTAATACCATACTTATTTACCATCACGGCGTTTCTGAGGATAAGCAGTTCCAATAGTTTACTGGCCTCCTCTGATCAGGCTCCTATAAAGCCACACACAAGATACTGGCCAGGTTGTGTTCTCATATAAAGCTTTAACTGGGGAAGACTACTTCTTTGTGGTAGTTGGCAAAAATTTCATGGAGTCTGTATGGGTGAGGCCCTGATCCTTATGGGCTTTCTGTCCTTAGCTTGTTGAGGCTGGCACAGGTCCCACTATAGACACCTAAGAGCATGGGTGCCTCATGCTTCAAGGTCAAGAGAATGTCTCCAGTTTGCTAAAACAGAATCTTACTCAATGAAAAATTGGAGTGTCGTTCTAGCACCTTTACCATATCACATGCCCAAGTCCAGGCCATATTACCCCAACCTTTTCTATATTAGGTTGGTTCAAAACAACTCAGAGACCCTGTCCATCATATTCAAGGGATCTTATGAGATGCATATTATTAATTGAGATGCATATTATTAAATGAGATGCATATTGTGTGTGTTCTCCACTCTGAAACTTTATAGAGTTCTCAATTTTTTTTCACATTACTGGAGCTCAATTTCATTCTAAATATTTGAAAAATTAATCTGTTTATATTATATTAAATCCTGATCTGTTTAATTTATTCACCAAGTGGCAGTAGGTGGGATTCCTATCAATTTCAGCTCATTTCTTTAAAAACATATTTACCTAAGTTTGATGCGTTCCAAAGAAAGTTTGTATTTGGCAAAGCTCAGCTGAAAAAGGACTCCATCATGCAATTTAAGACCTGCACTATTCTTTGTACTCATGTGATTCTTCTATCCATCTTCTGTCCCCCAGAGGCTACTCTTCATTTGCTCCCCTTTTTTTGGCAGCTTTACGGCAACCAAGAAAATTGTATGCCTTTGCTACCTCCTGAACTTTATTTTTAAAATGGCTTTTTTTTTTGATAACTTTATCACAACCCAAAAAAGATAGGACTTTGCTAACTTCTGAACTGTATAAAAATGACATAACACATCACAATGCTTCTGAAATTGCTTTCTTCCACACCGCATTGTGTTTGAAAATGGAGTCTCGCTGCTTTTTCTAACTGCAGATCAATCATTTCCACCAGGAGCATTCCACTGAACAAAGATGGAGCAAATGGATACGTGTTTCTATCAACGTACATTTACGTTCTTTCCGTTCCTTGCTTCTGTTTAGCAACACTGCTGTGAGCATTGTTAAATGCCTTCTGGCACACTTATATGAGATTTATTTGAAATATACAAGGACAAGTAAAATTACTGGATGTCTTTAGGCATGCAAATGTTCACGTTTAGAGGGAACGGCTGATTCTTTTTCCAACAGAGCTGCACTAACTTAGACTCTCATCAGCAATTTATGAATTCCGTTTGACTTCCTCAATAACTGGACTAATTTTTCACAGTACTGGGCATTGAACCTAGGGTCTTTCACACACAAGGCAGGTATTCTACTATTGAATCCTATTCTGGAACCTCCTTTTACTTTTTAAATGTTTCCGCAGGATCATACCAAGTTGCCTCAGCTGACTTTGACTCATTCTGTGGCTGAGATAGGCCTTGGTCTTGTGATTCTCTGGCTTTGGTCTTCTGAGTATCTGGTACTATAAATCTGCTCTGCCAGGCCAGGTCTGACCCAACCAGACTTCTTGATATTGCCAAGAGCCATAAAAGGGAAGAGTCCACTGGCACAGGTCTATAATCTTAGCTACTCTGGAGGGCAAACTACCAGGAGCACAAGCTCAAGGTTTACTCTTGGCGACCGAGTAAGTTCAAAGGCAGCCAGGGCAACTTAGTGAGAGCCTGTCTCTAAGTAAAACACGTAAAGGAGCTGAGGGCGTGGCTCAGTAGCAGAGCAACATCCTTGCTCAGCAGGTCCAAGGCCCAGACTCAATTCCCAGTACCTCCCAGACTCAATTCCCAGTACCTCCCAGACTACAGCAGCTGTAGAAGGGCATAAAATCTTGATCTTCATTTGTAGTTTCTGAATATCAGTGAGAACAATCATATCCCATACTTATTCATGTGTGTGCATGTTTGCCTTCCTGTGAGATTTGTTCAAATTGTTTACCTGCTTTTATTGTTTGCTTTTCTTCATATATTTGTAGAAGTTATTTATATATCCAGAGAATTAACTGCTGTTAATTCTTTTCTATTTTATTTTGCTTTGTTGTATGTGTATGTGTGGATGAAGCTATAAAAAGTACAATGTGTTTTTTTTGGTTTTTATTTTTTTTGTTTTTGTTTTAGAAACTTGACAGTTGTTCTCTTAAAGTTATATGGAATGAAAAAGGGCCGTGGAAAAAAAAGAGTCTCTTTTTAAAAAACATAAAGCAATTGTATACTTACATACTAATATAAAAATTGTATACTTTCATCATGTTTTGAATACTTACCTAAATGTTCAACGTTCTTCCTATATTTACAAAACACCATTTCTAAAATTCTACTGTGAAATGACTGTAGTTTTCTGGAATAATCTCAACAAGGGAGCATCATAATTTTGTACATTATTTGGTTCATCTTATTCATTTTTTTGTTTAATCAAATTTATGTCTGCGTTTGAGAGTAGGATAGGCCTGTAACTTTCCTTTCCTTTTCTGTTATTGGAATGATTGTTTCCATGAGAGTCTTGAAGCATGGGGACTCTATCCAGTCAGCTCACACCAGCACGCCTGCACCTATGGTTCATCATTGGCATCATTTGCCCGTGTAGTATCACTATGATCATTGTCAACTGTTGTAGATCAAGAATTGATTTATTTTGTGATGGTCTTGACATGTCCTTATTTCCTCATCATTTTATTGAAGATAGTTTAGCTAGATATAAAATGCTCTTGTAGCTGGTGCTGTAAAATTGCAAAATAATAGGGGCTTCACTTCCTTCCTGGGATGATTGTTAACTATGGATTGAATTTTTAAATTTTATATGGAAATGTTCAGAAATTCTATTTCTTTGTAAGTCAATTTTAATAAGTTACATTCTTGAGGATTTTTTTCTTCTAATTTTCCAAATGTATCACTCCCTGTTTTTTCATGTTATTCCTATATTTTTGTGCCTGTGTTTCATCTATAATTGTGTTCCTTTTTCATTTCTAATATTTTTACTCTTGCCATATCTTTCATAGTACAATATTTTAATGCATATTTATCTATAGTTCTTATAAATTCTTTTTATTTTTAATATTAGATTAATTTACCTTATATGTATGTATGTATTCTGCCTATATGTATGCATATATTCAAGTGTGCTTGGTGTCTTAAGGCACCAAAAGAACATATTTGATTCTCTGGAACTGGAGTTACGAATGATGGTTATGAGCTAGGAACTGAACCTGGGTCCTATTCAAAAACAAGTAATCTTAACTTCTAAGCTATCTTTCCAGCCCTCTTACAGCATCCTGATGAATTGTCTTTTTTATTGTTTCATATTGGGTTTCATTATCATTTCTGACAATTTTTGCTTGAAATATACTTTATCAGATATAAGAATAGCTATGCCAGCCTGCTTTTTATTTCCATTTATTGAATAGATTATTTTTCATTCTTTGATGCTTAGTTTATGGATGTGTTTACAAGTAAGGTATCTTTCTTGGAGGCAATAGATTGAATCTAGTTTTTTTTTGTTTTAATCCAGTCAGCTAGATTGTGTCTCTTTATCAATGAGCTGAAGCCATTTATATTTCAGATTATCATTGAGAGCTGTTACTAAGTCTGTAGTCTTTTGGTTCTTTTTCTTGTTGCTTATGTTATTACTTTTTTTTGTTTGTTTTCTTCATTTATTAGTATTAGAAGTTTATTGGTTTACTCTGTTGAATGTGATTAGTTTCTTTTTATCTCTCCTTTGTTTAATCATTTCAGTCATGAAATTTTTTCTTTCCCATTTTTTCAATTGAGACTATCAAGTCCTCCTCTATGTACAGTATTCTTTTATGTACCTTCTGCAGTACTTGCTTGGTGGTCATGAATTACTCTGTATGTTTCTTGAGATGCTAACATTTCTCCACTGTGCTTGTTAGTCTTATATCAACTCAACACACAAACCGGAGTCATCTGATGCCTTCAAGGAAACACAATGACTAACAGCAAGTTGAGGAGGGAAGTGTTTATTTGGCTTGCACTTCCACATTACTGTTTCTCATAGAAGGAATGCAGGGCTGGAACTCACAACAGTACAGGAAATAATAATTAATGAGATGCAAAAGAGAATCAAGGCTAAGTAAACAAAACACAAAGAAGAAACAGAATAGAGAAGAATATTATAGAGGTATAAAGAGGAGCAAACAAGAGAGTATAAAATATTTCCAATAGCAATAAAATTAAAATAATAAAAATCAGACAAATGTAAGAGTGATAATAAAAAGTAAAAATATGAAATTTTTTTTAAAACCAAGAAGGTTAAAGGCAAAATGGTACTAAATGTGGAGCAGTGACACAGGTGCAAAAAAAAAAAAGTTAAGGGGAAAAAAGTATCACCCCAAAATATGAAAAATGCATTAACAAAATTAGATGAACATAGGATCGGCAAATAAAAAAAGATTAAAACTTTTAATATAATATAGTAAAAAGTCCTGATAAATGTATAGAAAAATGTGTAGTTTTTCACCTACTGTGGCAGCTCAGCAAGGAGATAAGGAAGCATATTCATTGGTACAAAACCTTCCAGACCTCATCAAAGGGAACCACTATCATAGACAGGGCCATCTTGGACAGCATCTAAACTCAGGTCTTTTTATTGATTCAGAACTCCTCAGGTGTTCTACTGATAGCACGTGCAGATCATGAGCCATCAAACATCCCCCACATAAATTCAACACCTGCAGACACCATACAGAATACCCAGGTCTAGGCAGCCTTTTTCTCAACAGTGCAAGAAAAAAAAAAAAACCCATTATTTTATACATAACTAAACTTCCACAACAGATTTTTTAAAAAATCACAAGGAAGGGAAAAAATGTAAAGGCAATCAAAGTGGGTATTAGAGCTTCATTCTGGGCCCTCAATAATTGCAGAAAGTTACATGTTTGGAGGGTGAGTGTGATCTGCTCTATTTGTGAGGTTGTTTTTGTTTTATGCTCTGAGTCTGTGCAGATCACAGGCTACATGTCTGATGCTGTCCAGAGTTGTCTTCACAGCAGCCCTTTTCCATTTTTGCACAGCAGGAGACTCTTGTGGCTACACTTAGCTTTGTATTCTGTTGCCTAGACAGATTCACCTTCCCTAGGCTCCCCAGATCACCTCTCTGGGGTGGCTGGTGCTTATCTTTTGAATGGGGCTTCTGAAGCTCCTCCCCCGACCAGGTAGCCTGGCTGGAGCCATGCATTGCCCTTCTGCTTCCCTGTTCTACTCAGATACCCTACCACTTCCTTTGTGATTTGGATGCTAGTCCTGTCTTTCTTTGGAACAGTCTATTCTTGGCTACTCCTACTCTTGTCCAGTGCCACACACGGAAGTAGCTTCTAATCACCATCTTCAGCTCATGAACCTTATAATGTCTTGATTCAATCTCTTGGCTCATTGGTTTGCAGTGACTAGAATGACTGCAATGCAATCATGCTTCATTACCCTAAAATGTTAATTATTCATACTTGAAACCGTTTAAACAACTCAAGGGTCTTTGAACATTTTAACTTCAATGCACACCTTCTGACTTGATGTTTCCTGTTTTAGATAGCCCTTCTTGTTTTTTTTTTTCCTTTTTCTTTTTTGTTTATTTTATTTTATTTTTGGTTTTTAAGACAGAGTTTCTCTGTTGTAACTCTGGCTGCCCTGGAACTCACTCTGTAGACCAGGCTGGCCTCGAACTCACAGAGATCTGTCTGTCGCTGCCTCCCAGGTGCTGGGATTAAAAGCATGTGCCACCACCACCTGGCAATTATCACCATTTTAATATATATAATTTATACATTCTACGTAATTTAATTCAGTGTTTATCCATATGGACGGTTTTCAACTAAGATTCACGTTAGACTTGTCTGGGAAATGTTTTTAACAATATTGATAGCTGAGGTTCATCTAGGTCATCCAAATCAGACTTCTATACACGATTCGAATGTTCAGGGATGGTAATCAATCAACTATGCATAAAATCTATGTGTTTGCCAATGTCTTTGCCCCTTTTCTTTCTGTTTCTCAGAAATTCCTTCTGGGAAATATTTTCCTCCCAGGAATATGTCCTTTATAAATTTGTTTTGCTGTAAATTTGTTTATAAATTTGATGTCTTGTGGCAAATGCTGATTTTGTTGGTATCAAACGTACTTGGGGATTCTGGTTCTGGGCAGTCAATATTGCTAAGGATACTGGCTTAAGCTGATACTTTTTTCTTTATTTCTTAGATCTCTAAGGGTATTGTTTTTTTCCACTATTGTAACTCTAAGAAGTCTTTTGACAGTCTCATTTCCCGATATTTTTAGTACTTCTTCCTTCTGGATGAGTTTTTTCTTTGGAGTTAACATTTTTACTGTATGGGGTCACTAAGGCATGAGCATGGGGCCTGAGGCTCTGCTGCTGGATCCTCAAACAATGGGCTCAGCTCCTAGCCAGAGAGAATAGTCTCTCTCCTTCTCTGCCTCTGTCTCCCTATCCTACCCCCTCCGTGTGTGTGTGTGTGTGTGTGTGTGTGTGTGTGTGTGTGTGTAATAATTTATGGGTTTTGATGTATAACATATTTCAATATTGTTCAGTTCAGAAAATTATTAGTTGTTATCTCTTCAAAGATTGACACTTCCATTTTCTCCTTCTTGGAGCTGTACTGGTATTAGAGACAGTCAGTATGTCTGCCTCTTAACATAATTTTTTGCTTTCCCATCCCTTTGTGTCACATTATGGATGATTCATTACACCATCTTCCCATTCGATAATAAGTTCATTAGGGTCAGAAGTACATGGGAAATTTAATTTTGTCAATCTGTTGTTCATTTGTGTCTAGAATACATGGAATATTTAATTTTGCCAATTTTGTCTTTAATTTTTACGTTCTACTTGGTCCATTATCAAATCTCCCTGTTAATTTTATGGTCTTCATTTGTTTGTTGTTTCATCTGAGAGATCTGAGTGAATTTGCCTAGGTGTTTACATACGGTCCAAATGAGGTGCTTCAGCTCTGCACTGGGGCCGATTGCTAGCATCCCCTTTTCTTTCAAGCATGGTAGATGCCATTTGATTAATTGTCACCACCCGCACTTTTTACATCTCCCAAGTATAAAGTAAGGCATGTCTGTTTGTGAATTATGGGAGGCACTAATAATAATTCTTTATAAAAATAAAATTCCACAGCTCCTTCCATCCATCTTCTGCCTCGGTACAGAATACATCTTTCTAGTCAGTGGTTACCAGGCAAGTGGCATGCACTCCTGATCTCATTTATCTACAAAATTATCCCTTAATTTGCCTATAATTGCCTTGGGTAAGTCTAAACCCAAGGACAGATTGATTGCCCACTGTTCTTCACCCCGAGCAATTAGGCATGGTTCACATGACTGCCCGGCACTACAGCTCAGATCTTGCCCAGAAGCCCCAGGGACATGTTACATAGCCTTGTTCAGCAGCAGACATGCAGCTCCTGAAAACCAACTGAGGAGGGATTATTGCTGATTGTAGGAGGTTTATTTTCCTCCCTCAAACATTACTGGGTTGACTGTGTTACTAAGCAAATCTCCTACTGTGGCCTTTCAGAGTATCATTAGCAAGAATGTAGGTGTGTTGCTGGTGATGGGAATAGAAGAAGGAATTATTCCCTTCATAGACTAAGTTTCCCTTGGCCCTTTAATGTATTTATTTATTTATTTATTTATTTATTTATTTATTTATTTATTTATTTATTTATTATTGTACTAATGTTACTGTTACCTGGCCATCTCCTCCTTTTCTTCAAAAGGAACCTCCATGGAATCCAGGAGGAATAATGTCAAGTCCAGACATTGACATCCATAGATAATCACTGAGCCCTGATTACCAAGTATAAAAGACAGGTCTCTCTAGGGAGCAGAACTAATAAGAAATGTATAGATATGGGCGGGGTGATTTGTCAAATAATTAGGAAGCTGGGAAATTCTATGACAGGCATATGTAAACTAAAGAGTCTGAAATGGGAATGATGTAGTCCCCAGTTTGAAACTGGAAGTAGAAAGGGTTGCTTGAGTTGAGACTTCAACTCAAAGGCCAAAGAGCCCGGACTTCTGATGTCCACAATGGAAAATGTGCACATCCCTGCTCTTGGGATCTTTCCACTCTAGCCAGGAGAGCTGTATGTACACCAAAGTCAGGTCTTTTCCATAGTCCACTCAGTCTCTCAGGCCCACTTCTATGGAAATTCCCTCTCAGACATGCCCAAAACAATGTGTCTCCATGTTTCTGGGTCTTCCTTAGTACGGTCAGCTTGACAGCAAAAATTCACTATCACTTTAGCCTTTTGGCTGGTGAAGAATCACCATCGTATTTATTCCTGAACCACCCCCACCAAAAAAGTTGTTGAAAGAAAAAAAACTAGTTAGTTTACTGAAGGGTCCCTGGGTACCAAAAGCACTTTTAATGTGTTACGTCATGGAATGCTTACAATCATGTTGTGAAATCGATACTGACATTTCTGACTTGAGGATGTAGACTAGAAGGCTAAATGTCTTAAAACTTACTTGCTTATGATCATGTAACTAGAACATTTCAGAGGCAGCATCAAGCCAGCTCTTTCCTTATTTTATATTCATTCATTCACCCACTCATTTCTTCATTCATTCATTTATATGGCAATATTTGGCTACGTTGCCCAGGCTGGCCTGGAACTCTTAGGCTCCTTGCCTCAGCCTCCCAAGTTCTTACAGACATGCAGTACCGTATCTGGCTGTATCACCTGTGCTATGCCATTGAAAGCAAAGTGCAACACCACCCAGATCATGTGTGACAAAGAGAGCAGCACCAGGAGAGGAAGGCCCCTTTAACTATAATCTGTCTTCACACACTAATAAACTGTAAGTTGGCACACTTCATCTCCTTTTTTTTTTTCACTAATAGAACTACATAATGCCAATAAATTTCTCCCTAGCCTCTCATCTGAAACCTGCATTAATATCGATATATACTCTGAGACAAAAGTGTTAGTGTAGAATAATTATATAGTGAACTAATTTGTAAGCTAAGGGAAGAAGTAAATAGAGAATCTAACTGATGTTTATGCAGCCGAAGACTTATTTAGTCCTCTTTTATGTGCTGAAGATGGAAATGTCCATTCTGCTATACACAGTGGGGATTTTTAGCCCCATTAAACTTTACATCTGGACTGAGACACTTCCTCATTGCCCAGGGACAATCTATACATTGTAGGACATTTGGAACTTTTTCTGGCCTCTCCACATCAGATACCAGTAGTGTTTTATCCATTCTAGTTATGGCATTGTTGTGTAAGGACTTCCTCAAATTGAAACCTTCCTTTCTGGAGGGAGGAAGAAAGTTCCTGAAGTTTTAGGAAATAAATGAGACTTGTTCAGGAAGTAAATGAAACTCAGAAGTCTCAGGAAGCTCTTTAAACTTATAAGATCCATTAACACCACACACATACTCACACACACACACACACACTCACAGTGTCTATAAGCAGTAACAATTGCTGGAGAGAAGAGACTTCCTGACTGACTAACCTGCCTGTAAATTGGACAGCCAGCTCCAGGGATGCAGCTTTTGTGACTTGTCACACATGCTAGAATGGGATGTTTTGGGTACAGCTGAGTGCCCCAGCTCATCTAAGAAACCAGGGTTCTGTAAGCAGACCAAATAAGCTCATTGTTCATCAGGTTAGACTCGGTAAGAATCATTATTCTGGTCTGACATCGGTTCCTTGTTTGAGGTGAATAGGTGTTTTTCTCACCTCGCTAGGAAAAGTGCACAAAACATAACAAAATTATCTCCAGACGATGCAAATGTTTCTTAGGAGAAGTGGTCACTTTGGTTACAAGCAACTAACCTAGTGGAAGGTGAGGGGGGCTCTGTCAGCAAACAAAATCATTGTCTGACTCTAAACATAGGCATTGCCTGCCTGAAGGTGAGCCTCCACACAGCATCTGGAGCTACAGTGGGAGATGATCTTGAACTCAAGCTGAGTCAGGGCCCAGCGTGCGCACATGTTTCACCTAGAAAGGAAAGGAAGCTAGAGGAACCAGAGCCACAGACAGAGACCACAGGCTTCTTCTGAAGATTAAGCTTTAGAAATATGACAGGCCAAATACTTGAATGACACCAGGGAAAATGATCCCTGTTATTTACTGATGAATCACACGCCTATATTTTGATCCTTACAACAACCCAGCAAAGTGAGTATAATGTATTGTTTCTATTTTGCAGATTAGAAAAGAAATGCCAAAGAGCTGGGGAGACCTGTCCATGGTTAGAAAATGAGGAGATGAAAACAAGGACAGATCTGTCAGACTCAGGTATCTCTGTGCTCTGCAGTCACCCTCCGAGGCAGAGGCAAGGAATTATCTGAGATCACATGGAGCCACCAATGTGAGACTATCCTTCCATTCACTCATCATTTTGGCAAAATCTGTACATGCCTATTTTGGGAAGATACTACATTGTATGTACACCCAGCATAGAAACATAAATATAATCTGATAGCAACCTTAAAGTGTTTAGATTGGCATGAAGGAAAAAAAGATATAGATAAGTCAATTTATAAAAGAGCAAGGTAAACATGGTGTTAAAGATGTCTGCGTCTTTGGCATAGGGAAGAAGAGAGATGGGGAAATGGTGGGAGGGTTCTCGGGGAAGAATTCTTGGAGAAAGTGGTCTAGGAACTGAATTCAAGGGTACCACTGAGATGTATCACAGTAAATGACCAAGACCTCATAATTTTATCACTAAGAATCAACTGCTCCAAATTTTAGTTAAGTTCAGACAATAGAAGCATGAAAAACAACTTGTATTAAAGAAATGATAGAGTATGTTGGGAGATGAGAGCCCAGCCCACTGTTGGGCTAGGGGTGTCCCCCTTTGGAGGGGTCTGAGTTGGCACTCCAATTGCCTTATGTGTTGATCCACGTTCTCCAATGAAACAGAACCAGCAGGAAGAGTGGGGAGAATGAAGGAGGACTTTAAAGAACTATCCAGGTAATGGACGTGGAGAGACTGGCAAATGTGGGCTGGTAGGAGGTATAAGCTGCAGTGAATCTTGCTCTTGTGAGTCCATAGAGTGGGTCTGCAGCCAGGGAACTCAGGCAGTTTCTATGGTGCAGTCTCCTAGAATTCCTCCTTACCGAAAGTCCCCTGTTGATCTTCATCGGTAAAGGACTCAGCAGACCAGATGAGGCCCATCCACATTATATGCATATAATTTGAATAAAAATCCATTTTCCTTGAAGCCTACTGATGTAAGTAGTAGTTGCACTCACAAATATCTTCACAGCAACATTCAGATTGCTGTTTGATCAAACAACTGGGTGCCATAGCCTAGCCAAGTTGACACATATAATCAACAATCACCTTACCCTTATGTATCCTTTATTAGAAATGTGTTATTATAACCCTTGAAAAGATTATAATTCCCCCATCTGGAAACCTCCTAAAATTGGGGGTGTAGAATCTACACCTGACATGTCAGAGATTTCAGAGCCTTTAAAGAAGCTGTATCTGGAGACTGGAAAGGGGATCCACCTGCTAACATAAAGTAGCCTATTTTAATCCTGCTCCTATAGACATAATGCCTGATAATCTCCAGCCCTAAAGCAGGTCCCTCAGGTTTTTTGGAAAAACCTGTTCTATTCTATATGTACAAAAGGGGCTTGCTTTTTTCATGGCCTCCAGTATGATCTTGTCATAAAAGGACAAATGAGGTGGCTTTCTTCTTTCAGCTGAAGGAAACATTCATGTATTCCTGCCATCTAGACATGGCTCCAGCTGTGTCCATCCGTGTACTTGCTTTTGTTCTTTGCCCATTGGTGCTTTTTCTTAATTGACAAAGGGATGAAATAACTTCATTCAGGTCAGAAAGACAAGCACAAGTATTTGCCTACACACGTCCACACAGATACAAGCAAAATTGCCTTAGCTCTTAGCATGGTGGAGACATTTCTCTCCATGAATGTAATTTGGCAGTTTTTCCCTGTTATCCTCACATTTTTGAACAGAGAAATGGCCCAGAAGAGTAGTTCAGGTGTAAGGGTCTGTAAGACTATCTTCATAGGCTTGTTGTCTTTTTTTTTTTCTGTCTGTCTTTTTCAACTTTAAAAGTGTATTTGTAAAGAAAAGACCAGATTCCTAAGCGGAAATCTTTAACCACCAGTTGATTTGTTTCAGAATTGTCATGTTTTGAGAGGGAGTCCATGCAAAAAGAATATGGAATTACTTATTATTGCTTACTATGAAAAGGAAAAAGAAGAAAGAAAAAGAAAAAAAATGCTCTCTCAATTTTGCCCTGACAGAGACCATCAGAAGTCTGTGAGCAAAAGCAGACACATTCCAAATAAGTGCTTATTGAAGCAAGAACTGCACTTGGGTTTTATAAGACGATAGAGGCCAGAGGGGAGGGGCCTGAGGGGAACATGATAAACTATTCAGGTTTACGAGACAGTGATAAAAGTGTAAATGCAACCCTGTCACGAATCTTTGCACCAGCTGAATAAATTCAAGCTAGGAGCTGAATCAGCAGCTTGCCTCTGAGCAGCCAGTCACATTCATGGCGTCAGGAAGAAGGCAGAGACTTCCTAAGTCCTTTGGAAATGACAGGCAGAACAACAGAGCAGGGCTGGCATGCCAAGGTGAAACAGCTGATGGATACTCAGCATGGGCTGAGGGCACAGCAGTGCTTGTAATCACAGGATGGGATGAGATTGCACTGACCCCGAATCCTTTCCCAGAGGTGGTCCTCCATCCTCACTGCATCTTCCATCTGTACCTTTCTGAGCTGTACATGTCAAGAAATGGCCACCACTGGCCCTCTACTTGGCAAATGCTAGCGCCCAGGAAGCACTTGACAAATAGGACAAGAATGACTTCTTTTCATGTCTGTTTGAAGTGGATCAAGAGACAAAGCACAGGTGCGATGAAAATTTGGGGCTCAGGGTCCTACCTCCCCGGATTCAAAGGCATGCAATTCAGGCAAAGGAATATGTGGCTCACTTCCTCCGTCATTGTCTCTACCCCAGAGGCAATGTCAGGGTTTGACATGAGTCACGAGTAAAGGGCCCGGGGCATGCCGGGCATACAGTAAATGTCAAATAAATTTGTGGCCTTTTGAAAACATGGTGCTTACACACATGTGGCCCACGTAGGGATGAGACAAGTTGAGTGTTTCAGAGAAATATCATCGGACACTCTACTGATCTGCTCATCTGCATCTATTTAACATCTCAGCTCCTGTGTCCATTTATATGCATAGCCAGAGTTGCATGAATAATGGACTGTCCACCATGATCACTCAGTTGGATATGAACTCTTACAATTCACTGTAGTGATAGAATGTAATGACATTCATGGAATTCTATCAGTACCACGTAATTACATTGCTTAATGAACCCACTCATAGCTATTGGCTGGGCAGTTCTCAGACTGTCCAGAATTGTGCCTAGCATGATAGGGCACAAAAGAACTACCAGGCGGTGACAGCCTTCCCAACACTGACAGCTGTTGAGGGAGAAATGGACTTCTGCTGAGCTACTAAAAGATGATGCCACTGGGTAAAGAGGAGTAATTCTTGCCAGACCCCATGCTCTAGTTCATCACAATGCACCATTTTGGGGTTTAGACAATATTGCAAAGGAGGGCGTAAAGAAATGAAGGTGTCTGATATGCACGCATATACTCACCCTCGACCAGTTAGAATTTCCCAGGACCCTCATCCCTGCATATCCCTTGTTGCCAAATAAATATTTAACCAGAAATCATGACAAGAAAACACATTCAGTGGCCACACATTATGCGGCAACGGTGCTGATGGTTTCTTACCTGTCTCCTCTGTGTGTGTGGCTTAGAGGAATTTCCTCAGCCCCAAGAAGAGTGTCCTCAGAGCGCCACCAACTGCAATTCCACCTTGATGTCCTTCTGCAGGATAACACCACACTAACCCACCCCTTCACTTCCTACCCTGCTGCCTTCCTCGGCCCCTGAGCCAGCAGAAAGCCAATGTCACCTTTAACCATGTCAACCAATGTGAACTCAGTAGGTGAACTTTTTACGAATGAGCCTTTGTTCCCCTTTCCCAGGTGGATTTTGCTGTTGGCCTTGCCTGTGAGGGAACAACACTGGACATGAGAAGAGGGCATGAGTAGATTTAAGTCAGGAATATTAGTTTGGCAAGTCAGTGGTATAAGAGCACAGGGACATTAATACTGCAGCTTCTGTCACTCCTCAGTGATCTCTTTGCTTTCAATCAACCTTTTCCTGAATGTTTCAGCTGTGGAGGAGACACCAGTCAGGGCTGACGCTGGAGAGTGCTCCTCAGCCACAGTGACATGGTGAAGGACGGTCTAGACAAAGACACGCCCTCACCCCATAATTCTCAATGAAATTCCTTATCATGATTGATCTCACTTTTGAATGAATTAGCTCGTTATTTGCAATGACTTTTTGGGTGAGGGGATAGAATGGTATACTATGACCCTATTTGGCCCCAAGGTGTTCTTCTGGGGTCTGGGGAAGAAACTTTTTTAAAAAGAGTCCTTTGGGTTTGGAGAGATGATTCACCACGTAAGAGTATGTACTGTTCTTGCAGAGGACCTAAGTTTGGTTCTCAGCACCTAGATTGAGTGGTTCACAACTACAGTTCCAGGGGATCCAGCATCCTCTTTTGGCCCCTGTAAGCATTCACACACACAAACACACACACACACGCACACACACACACACACACAGAAGTGTGTGTTGATACACATAAACAAACATGAGAAGAAATCTTTTATTGTAAATGAGTCATCTGTAGTCCTAGTTTGTGAATTGGTATGGCTTTAATGTTGTTCTGATAGTGGAGAGAAGATAAAGGCAAGAATATCAGGAGTTCTACTATTAGCTATGGATTACATGTTCTGGTTTGCATCTGAACTGTCTACCTTAGGCGCATAAATTTAAACACCTGCTCTCCAGTTGATGATAGTGTTTGGAAAGATTTTGCTGACAGAGGTGGATCACTGGGGGTGGGCCTTGGAGAATGATAGTGTGACCCTGGTTCCAGTCTTTTCATACTCCCAAAGACAGAGCCATGCTCACTGCCATACTTTATCAATGGTGGACTGAAATCCCTTGAAACCATGAACCCAATAAATCTCTGTTCCCTTAGGTTTTACTGTCAGGTATTTTATTTGGGTACCAACAGTCACAATAGTTGTTAACTTGACTCAATCTGCAGTCACTTAGGAGATAAATCTGCAAGGATTAGTTTAGCCTCCGGACAGGCCTGTGAGAGAGTATACTGATTAGGTTAGTTGAAGTGGAAGACACACGGGAAAAGTGGGAAGCACCATGCCCTGATTTCAGCTCTGGACTGTATGACAAGGAGAAAGCTCATGGAGCACAATCATTCATTGTTCTCTGCTTCTTGTCTGTGGGTGCACTGTGACCAGCTGACTCAAGCTTCTGATGCCTTCACCATGATAGACTGTGCCTCAAACTGTGAGCCAAAACAAACCCCTCCCTTCTGAAATTGCTTGCATCACAGCAACTAGCAAAAGGAACTGAGACAGTAGCTAATGTACCACGGCAGTTAACACATAAAAGAGCTCGGAAAAGTACATCTGAAAGGGATGCTAGGAACAATCTGAGAGGCAAGGGAGGCTGGGGTGTTGGCAGGCCCATGAGCAATTCCGTCCTGTAAAGAGATGACATGCTGTCCGAATGCATTGTCTTGGTTGGAGCAGAGATATTCTGGGGGAAACTGTCCACCGTTCTGTCAGTGTCAGAACATAACCTCTCTTGCATAGCATATTCAATTTTGGGCTCGCATAACATTAGCTTATTGCACTCAAAAAGAATACCAAAGAGAGTCAGCTCAGATACCAAGCCCAAACGGTCTCTGAACATATGAGAAGCATCATGTAGCCGAGGGAGATTCTTGAACCCACTATGTTCTTGAAATGACCTTAAACTTCGGATTCTCCCGCTCGCAAGGTCTGGGAATACAGACACGTGCCATAACTCCCAGTTTATAAACTATGTGGTTTTGGGAACCAAATCCAAGGCTTTATGCTTGCTAAGCAAGCACTGTACCAGCTGAGCTATATCCCTATCTTAGTTAGGATTTCTATTGCTGTGATGAAACACCAGGACCAAAACAATGTAGAGAGGAATGGGCTTAATTTGTTTATAGTCCCACACCATAGTCCTTCATTGAAGGAAATCAGGACAGGAACTCAAAGCAGTCTAAGAACCAGGAGGCAGGAGATGATACAGAGGCCATGGAGGAGTACTCTTACTGCCTTGTTCCTCGTGGCTTGCTCAGCCTGCTTTCTTATAGAGCCCAGGACCACCATCCCAAGGATGGCCCCATATACAATGGGCTTGGCCCTCCCCCACCAATTATTAATTAAGAAAATGCCCTATAGGCGTGCCTACAGCCCCATCTTATTTTCTTAGTTGATGTTCCCTCCTCTCACATGACTTTAGTTTATATGAAGTTGACATGAAATTAGCCAGCACAATCCCCAACCCCTGTGTACTAATGTTTAAGAAATCAAGTTGAAATTCTATTAGTTAGAAAGAGAGGATTAAGGAAAGACCTAAAATAGGCATGCATCATCAGTGACCTGAATACTATGATATGGTGGCCCCTCATTGGAGTCTGGGATGTGATAGCAGGAACCGTGGTAGCAGGATGTGATAATCCCCATTGGAAACATGTCAAATGAAGAAAAGATCTGGAAGGAGTCTGTAGAGATAAGACACTGGAATGTGCGAAGAGCTGTAGCTCTCTGAAATGCAAGCTCTATACTTGGGGGGAAAAACCCTAAAACCTGTAAATGACTGGTAACTTAATATCTGCTTCCTGAGAGGTAGCCAACCTGTTAGCCTACCTCTTGGCTAAAGCAATTGATGTTTAAGATACTCTGCCCTGAAATCTTGCATGTTAAAGGCATTTGTTTATGATATTGCTAATGAAGGGGCTCTATAGCTCTTCACGGCTTTCAGCAATGAGAGACAGAGGAATACTTCTGACCTTGGACTTTGATCCTGTCGCACCTTTTGCACTAGGATGGCCAGCTGTGGGCTGTGGACTGTAAGGTTCTGTTCATTATGTAAATAAGGCCTTTGTATCAGTGGGCACATCCATTAACATTGCCTTTCCTCAAATGGAGTTGGCTCTGGGCTCAGTCCTTCGAGGTTGTCACCCTCTGTCATAGTCATTCAGGCTTGCATCTTGGAGTAGCCTTTTTTTGTTCTTTACCGAACCAGTGCATGAAAAGAGAACATCTACAGGAGCCTGTGTCTTTACCATCAACAGACCCTGTGACCCTTCTTTAGGTAATGAAAACCAAGACAGTTGGATTAAATTTAGCAGCCCAGTGAATAATAAGTAAACAAAAATCAATGGTGCTCTAATAAAGTATTATTATACAAATTGAGGTATAATGCAAGGTTTCTGAACTGGTGGCCTAGATGTATTCCAGGACCTGTGTCATCTTCAAACAATATGCTGTCTCCCATGTGGATGTGTTAGGAGAAATGTACACAGAAAGTGAAAGACTTTCCAGGCCTTAAAACATTTAGGGGACAATTGTGTGGCCGTTGGAAATTGAAGTAAATGAGACAGTAAAAATGAAAGGTTCTGAAATATTCTTTAAAGAGCATGGGCTTGCTTTATAGCTTTATTAGGAAGGATAGTGAGGTGAAATCCTAACAAGCATGTTCAAGGCTGTGTTGCAGCAGCACTCCTGTCCCCGCAAATACTCATGGCTAAAACAAGATTGATCCATTCTTCATGTCCCCTGCAGTTCTGTACCATTTCTTCCTCTAGAATCCAAGGAAGCAGTTGCAGTGTGGAGCCCCACCGGACACTGTAGCAGAGGACAAGAGTTCTGAATGGCTTCCTACCAGCAGCTAAATGCTTTATATTCTAATCACTAATACTCAGAACTCATTGGCCAATGCTAGAGACACGAGACCCCCCCAGTCATAAGGGCAGCAGGAAGTGCAGCCTTGCCATGCGTCCTAAAACCAGGAATCCAGAAATACTGGCTCAAATGCACTAATGTCTGACACATCTCATATCGCTGTATTTGCATAAAGCTGAGCTAATCCACTTTAGTAAAAGATATGTCAGTACTTGGAAGAAAGAGGCTGTGAGGGCATTGACTTTTCCTACAGGGAAGTATCAACACTGAGAAAACTAGAGGCGATGCTCAGGATCATCAGCTGTCACCCTGCTTAGCATGAATAATTCAAAAAAAATCCACGAAGGTGGTTTAATCTTCTGCCTGATAGGCACAGTAATCACCAAGTTTCAATCAGCCCATTGGAAGTAGTGTTGTAATATAAACTTCTCTCAAAAAGACCGACTGTGTGGACAGGTAAAAATGGAGGGCGATTTGAAACATCCAGAACAGCTGTATTGGCTCAAAAGGACAAAAGGAAGAAATCAAAGTGGATGTTTTATAATTGCCTAGAGTTCACAAAGCAATGGGTAAAACCATGTCTGTGGATATGCCACTTGTACCAGCTGCATCTCATAGTCCTATTGTTAGGTTCTCCTGGTGCAGACCAAACCCTAGAAATGTTCTGAGAGTCCTTTAGAGTGTCTGCCACAGGTCTTATCCTGCAGGTTTCACTAGAGAGTATCACTTTAAAGAGGCCACCAGAACAGCCCTGGTCAATGAGGGGTCACTTCTGTGACACTGGCTCCTCACGCTGCTTTGCTAAACACTGAAACACTTCATGGTTGCTCTCCACCACATGCTTGTCTGTCATGTTGCTCACTGAGACTCATCCCAGGACCTCAACACCAACAGTGTTCTTCCCAGGTCCTACTGATCTTCACCCCTTGCCAGTCATTCTTTCTTGCTTGAGCCCTCCATCTGCCAAGATCTAGCAAGCAGTTCAGCAAAATCAAAAATGTAACTCCATCTCTGTGAGAAGGATCCTGCAGCTGTGGGTGACTTGAGTAACAAACAATATCATTATTATATTATTATTAATATTATATAATAATATTATTATATAACAAACATCATCATTAAACTGTTCTCTAAGCACTGAGTCACGGACTTTTTGCTCTCCATAAGCAGGCATAGAAAACTTGGGAGTTATGTCATATATCAACTAGACACGAAGCACCAAAGTGTCCTCAGAATTACTCCTCGTTCCACAGCTATTGCATTTCATCATGGATTAATTTAATTTGTGTAATGTATCCAACACTCTTTGGGCATTGAAGGATGCATTGTAGTTCTTATATGTTGTGGTTTGAATGTAAAATATCCCTTATGGGCTCATGTGTTTGAATACTTGGCCTCCAGATGATGGCAATATTTTTTACAGATCATGGAACCTTTAAGAAGTAGAGTCTTACTGGAGGAAGTAGGTCACTGGGGAGCGGGGCACAAATTGAAGTTTTATAGTGCCACCTATTTTCTATCTACTTTATGCTTCCTGATCCACCAAGATGTGAGGACCTAAGAAGCCCCAACGGCACACTCTTGTCTCCACGGAGCCTCCTGCCATGCCTTTCCCTTCACACTGGACTGTTTTCCTTTAAACTGTGAGCCAAAATAAACCTGCCCTCCTGAACACTGCTTTCTCACCGGGTGTGTGATCACAGCATCAAGGGAAGCAACTGCTATCCTATATGACTGCTTGGATGGTGCCATTGCTAAGTGTTCAAGTCCTTTCCTGAGAAGCAATTCTCTTTCACAAATGGCTCCTTTTGTGACTGCAACCAACTTCTAGAAAGTCCCTTCTAAATTCTATGTTCTCTATAGTTTGTGTGTGTGTGTGTGTGTGTGTGTCTGATTTACACAAGTTAGTTATCTGAGAAGAGAAACTCCAATTAAGAAAATGCCTCTACCAGATTGCCAATAGGCAGGTCTGTAGGCCATTTTCTTGATTTAGGATTGATCTGAGAGGGTTCAGCCTACTGAGGGCAGGGCAACCCCTGGGAAGGTGGACCTGGGTTGTAGAAGAAAGCAGGACAAGTAATCAGTGAGGAGAAAGCCAGTAATCAGCAGCCCTCCATGGCTACTGTACCAGTTCCTGCCCCCAAACTACTGCCTTGACTTCCCTGAATGATGGACTCCAGGTTTGTAAGATGAAATAAACCTTTTCCTCTCCAAGTTGTTTTTAGTTACAGTGTTTATCATAGCAATAAAAACCCTAGCTAAGACAATGAGCAAATGATGTCTTCCGGATCAGCCTAAGCTTTCTCCTTAATGTGCATATAAGAAAACAAAATTCAGAGCGTGATTAAATCCTTAATATCAGAGTAAGAAGTGATAGAGCCACTTGATTAAGTGGATTTGCTTTGCATAGATAAAATTTATTTGTGACCTTGATCCATCTTAGCCCTACCCCATTGTTTGAAGATGGAAAAATGGGACCCAAGCAATGAAGTCTCTTAATTAGTTAGTAACTGGATTCAGACTAGAATCAAGTCTCAGGATTAGATCTAGTGTTTATCTCACTGTGTTCATGATCTAACCTGTTGTGTGTAGTTTGGTCCACACCAGGTCCAAAGTGTGGGCAGCCCTTACATTCTGCAAGGATTGTTTGAGAATCTTCTCCATTTTCCTCATTCTTTCTTGAAATATCCAAGATATACAAGGCCAAATATTCTTACATGAACCAAATAACATTTTTCTACTAAAGAAAAAAATATGTATTGTTGAGGAAAGGAGGTAAGAAGAAATAGAAGGACTTTGGCTTTGGCTCTCTGGAGCCACGTTTTAGAATCATGATTAGGCTGGACAGGTATTTCCCCTTTCAGCTCTGCATGTGGGCTCAGCTCTCAGGGAGAATGCAGATCTGTCTAAAGAGGCAAGCAGAATAATTCTCTAAAGTCCCAGAGAGCAATGGTGGAAGCAGCTTGTATGCAGAGCCAACTTTTCTTGACCCACAGTACATTCCACAACTTGAGAGCTCTGTTTGGAATTGTTCTATTTATTCCTTCCTACTGGGCAAAGAAACTACATTCCCAGGTCTGTACCCATTCAACATAAGGATTATTTATTTCCAAACAAAAGAATGAGGAACTGTGAACTTTAAGGCTTTAACACTAAATGAGCTCATCTGCAGGAGACGGGTGGTAGTTAGAATTTTCAAGGAAGAGACTGTTAAACGTGAGGCCTCAATACATTAGTCATCAGGATGAGTGAATTTGCAAGCAGTCTTAATGTTTCCATTTCCTGGTTAGAGTTTCTCCATCTCTCTTTTTATCTTTCAACCTGGTATCTACAACCCTGGTATCTTCTATTTAACATGAAAAAAAAATACTTTGAATTTTCCTTTACTTGCAGTTTCACCTTAGGATCATTCTAGAATGTTGACCCCATGCTCAGCTTAGAGTGTTAATGAATCAATTTATATAGAGACGTCATGAAGGTTAAATTTAATATAAGAACATCAGAATAGCCTGACCTATGAGAGAGAGAGAGAGGGAGAGAGCTATTTGTAAAGGACATTTTATATATATATATAACCTTATATATATAATATTGTATTAAAGAGTATGCATCATCTATCTCTAGCTCCCATTCTTAATCTTCCTCATCCTTTCTTACTCTCTTTCTCTTTTGCTTTCCATCAGTCTCCTCTTGGTATGATCTTTTCCACCCTTACTTACTTCTACTCTTGCCCATGTGAATTCTACATGCAGTCTTTCTTTACATTGGAAACATAAGATTTCAATGTTGTACTTTTTCCCTTGATGTATGTGTTCCTTTAAAGTGCTGAATCTCTGAAGTCTATGAGAAACAAATACTTATTACCATTTAATGTATGTGCGTGCAGATATAATGGAATAATATTTAGTCAGAGATATAATGGAATGTGTGTGTGTGTTGGAATATTATTCACAACAGGAAAGAAGTTCTGTCATTTGCAGCAACATGAATGAATCCTGAAGAAAATATGTGCTAAGTGAAATAAGCTGAGAAAAGAAAGCAAAATACTATATGATCTCACCTATAGAACTAAAAATGTCAATTCAATTTTTTCTTTATTGTATACTTTTGTATGCTTAGTGGTTTTGTTTATGTGTTGGTTTTGGTTTCGGGTGGTAACCCACTGCGTTTAATTAGGGTTGCTTGAATGAACATGAGGGAGTGGTTATTACCTTGAATGAGGACAATGTGTCAGCAGTGGCTATACTGAGTATTATGATTCTCTGCTTGCCCAGGAATAATTAACTGCCTAGAGCTCCTCAGGTGGGACCTTATGAGCCCCTTCCCCAGTCATGGTGGGATTTGATGGGCCCAGTACAGTTTTATACTGGTAGCCACTGATACTGTGAGGTTATAAGTTTAACATCCATGTCACATTCAGAACACAGTGTTTTACAGCCCCCTGTCCCATCCTTCTGCTCTTACATTTGTTTATCCTGCTGTTCTGAGATGTTCCCTGGCCTTGGAGGGGAAAGCATTCAACAGGTGCTTGTTCTCAGCATATTGACTAGTTATGGGTCTTTGTATTAGCTATTACTGACTTCAAACAGAAGCTTCTCTGGCCAAGGCTGAGAGCAGGACTAATCTATGGGTATAAACTGAAATATTTAAATGGCAGTTTGATACCATGTCTATTTAGTAGATTCCCTCTCAGGGCCTATAGCCTCCCAAGCCATGGGAATTTGATCAGGTTTGCTGTACCAGGAATGAACTTCTCCTGTGAAGTGGGCCTAAAATCTGATCAGAAATCAGTTGGTTACCCCAATAACAGTCATTGTGCTATTGCACCAGTGTGTATCATAGCTGGCACTTGTCTTGGTACCATTCATGGTTTGCTGCTGGTTAATATCACCGATGACTTTTCTTCCCTAGAAACCCATAGTGGAATGTTTAAACATATTCTCAAATATTATTAAGCTACATGCACTTTTGTGCAGTAATAACACCTGCTGTATCTGGTAGCCAGAGCTACTGCCAGATTGTCTTCCTTAGCTGTTGGGACCAACTTCCTGGGTATGGATTTTTGAATCCATAGCAGAAAGAATGCTAGTACAGAGCCCCAGTGAGTGTCTACACAACGGTCCATGGATCAAGCAATTGTTGTTCAAAATAATATCTGTCCAATGAGATCTTTGTGTTGAAAGCACCTGACTGTATTAATGCTAAATGGAAGAACTTTATAGTCTCCTCCCTCAGTCTAAGCACAGGTTAAGGAATACCTTGCCTAGGGTCTTGACTGGCCCATAAAACTGCATCAGGTCAGACAGCTGAAATTGGGGCTTGGTGTACTGTGGAAGTTCTGTTAACTAAGCATTTAAGACCTATGTATCGGTGGCCGATGCTTTTCCTCAATAAAATATCTAGATGTCACTTTCTCTGGGTCAATCCAGGAGAGACTCAACCCCACTGCAGCGGCTCGGGTTTACACACTATGATTGTCTCCTGTTACCTGAATGAACCCATCTGGGATATTAATAGTTCCATCTACAGAAGCCTGAGAAGCATCTTCTGGCACTATGAAAGGTAGCCAGCAGCTTTCAGCTTGACTTTTCTATGTCTTACAATCAAAGTATACAGTATGTTCAATGGCAGGAAAGAAATGTCAAGTATACCAAAGCATAGTCAAAAGGGATGAAAGATTCGAGAGAGTTAATTTAGATCATGGTAACTATGATTAATAAAACTGTATTTTGTATGTGAAATTTCCTGAGAGGAAATGTCTTCTTATCCCACATCCAAAAGCTGGTCTCTGAAAGTGACCATTTGAAGGCTTGATTGTGCTTTTCAGTTCACTAAGGCTATGTAATATGAAAACAGTATGCTTCAGACCTTAGAAGTATATTCTACTTATAAAATAAATGAATATAAACTTTAAAAATACTCTCAGAAAGAAATAGACCACATATTGCCTCTCATATGTGGAATCTAACCAATAATATATGTAATATGTAGACAAATTTACACGTGGGTACAATATGACATGGAGAAAAGGGAACAAGGGAGGGTAATATAGGAAAATGAGAAAGGACTGAATGTAGGTAATGGATACGTGTTATAAAAGAGGATTTGAGCTAATTCTTTCTCTAGTTCTAATTCTGTCTTGGATTTTGTTGTTGTTTTGGTAGTAGATAAGTACATAAAATACAAAATACAATCAATACTGAAAGTGTAAACTTTAATGTAAAGCTTGACAGTTTCTGTTTTGACTGGTAATTATAACTCAATTAAGTTACTTAAGTTGTATAGACTTGGGGACTGATTAATTTTGATGTGAGACATATGTATTTATTTGCTAGTTTT
Organism: Cricetomys ansorgei; assembly: GCA_026225945.1. Lineage (NCBI taxonomy): Eukaryota > Metazoa > Chordata > Mammalia > Rodentia > Nesomyidae > Cricetomys > Cricetomys ansorgei. The sequence continues at coordinate 11,691,496 of JAMJFZ010001796.1, forward strand.
TTTTTAATAGTAAAGTTCATTGAAAGTTTAAAATGTTAGACTTAAGTTCTTAAGTATCTCAAGTATTAAAGTTTAGGAGTATCTAAGAATGAAATCATCACAACATGTATCAAAGAATTCTCAGATTAATACGTAAATGCATGCATATATTCCCAAAGCCCAGTGTTTACTGGATTCTCGACATGTTTTATAATTTCTGAACACCTCAACAGGGATAGCAGAGGGCCAGAGGGCAGAGAAACTAGAACAGTTTAGCTCACTTAAAACTCATGGGTAACTTACTAAGCATTCCTCAAGTTGAGGCACCTGATTCTCTAGCCTGAATCACCCACAAATACCAGAACTGGCCAACATCGTGTCCTGGATGCCTGAACCCACAATCAAAGCCTCAGGTGGAAGGCTTTGACTCTCAGGTTTCTTCTTACCTAGAACACAGATGTGGACCTTGGAGATACCACTGCTAACCCATGACGGAAAGTGAAGACCACAGCTGAAATGAAGGCACTGAAAAAGAAAAGGAGCCTGCGATCCTGAGAGACCTCAGAGTAATCGTTCTGATCTTAAAGTGCTTACTTCTAGATTTCTTGTTATGTTAAAAAAAAAAAAAAACTTCATGTTTTTAAGGACTATAGATTTTCTATGAATTTATAAGTTGAAGTTTTCAAAGAAAAAAAGAAAAATCCCAGCTACCACTATGTAGTTTAGTCTGTGATGGTTGCCCAAAGTTGGCAATGTGAGGAGCAATATCCTATCAGTCTGAAATCCCTCCATCTGCAATGGAGTGTCCATACACATTTACTGTTAGAAGACAAATTGATGACATAGCCATCAGGCCTCATTGAAAGTGCCTTTAAATAAAGGCAACCTTGACTGGTCTCCAACCCCTTGATTGCTATCTCCTCTCCTATGCTCCTGTTTCTGTATACTGTACTGCCTTCCCCTACAATGACTAGAACCATTCTTGTCTGAGCAATCCTGCCTCTTCTAGGATAATTTGATACACTGTTATGCTAATGTCTACTAAGTCTTGCAAAGTAGCAAAGTAAGGAAATAGAGGGGGGACAAGAGTAGATAGTTTGCCTACTAAGGTGCCCTGTAGAAGCTCAGGCCAGATGCTGAGGGTCATGAACAGCTTACGAAGATGCTCAGCTGCATGAAGGCATGAACGGCATAGCATGGCAATGAAGATGGAGCTGAGCTTCAGCAAGACTGAGCTGAGAACAGCACAAAACAGAGGGGACTGCTGGAGATGTGAGATGAAATGGGAGCGTAGATCCCAGGATTTGATGCCTTACTGGATGTGCTAAGCCAAGGACAGAGAAAAACACTCCTGGCAGGGGGTGTAGACTAGATGACTCAGAAGATGGTGAGCAGTATCAAGAAAAATAGAGACAGAATGTTCTATCCATAATCACTAAGAAAGACTTCAAGGCAGATTAGTACTGAAAATGGGGATCCAGAAGGGATAGCACTAAAATTGGAGGGGAAAAGGATCTTCCTCATGTAGGGTGGAGTGAAAGTCATGTCTATGGATTAATCTTCTAAAGGAAAGCTTCTACAGACAGGTGCTGAATATGCCATGCTCTATCTTGGGGATGCCACATGAGAATGCCAGTGTATGTCTGGTTTTACCAACTCAGCCTGGCCCATGCAGGTGTGGTCCTCTGTCTTGCCTACAGGGGGAACTGAGAGTTCTTGAAGTTTCCCTAGACTGCACATGATTCCTAGACTGAAATATTTGAAAGCACCCTGGAATCTTCACTTTGATGTGCTTCGGCCCAAAGGAGTGGTGAGCTGATTGTGAATAGTGAGGTAGTTGCGTGTGAGTGCTGAGGTGGTTATAGATGAAGTGTTTTCCTGGTATTCCACTCCTGCTGGGATGATTTACTAAATGTCATCCTAGTGGTCTGTGGAGCAGAAGGGAGTGCTAGGGTTGGAGTGAGGTGGGTAATGGCAGGGGGAGAGGAGCTGAGATTTATATTCCTGAGCAGGGGATGCCAAGAGGGCACCTCACAATGAAAGCTATTCATCAAGACTACTGGGACCCCTGGGCCATTAACAATTTAGATTTGGCACATAGTCCATCAGTTTAATTGGGGGTGACACCTGCGGTCACAGGTGAGAAACTGATCAAGTGACTCTAGACTTGCTTCTGGCTCCTTTGACCCCCTACATCTAAGGTTATTCTGGTTTTAGGGGATCCTCCTTTCGTTTCCATCTCTCCTGTGTGCAGTTGGTAAAAATGGCAACCTTCATTCTATTATTTATATTAGCCAAGAGATCTGGAGGCTGCCTTGAAGAATAACCTGTATTCTATAAGCAAAGGCAGCAGACAGACTCAGTAGGGAAAGAGCCAGAGGCCTCCTCCTCCCACAGGATGGTTTAGCTGTAAGAAATTCTTCAAGTTCTAGGATTTACTAAACCCATATTTTTCACAGTCATTAGCATACAGCATTGTGAGGGTCACACAGGGTCCCTACTCTCAGAGAAGTAAGTATCCACCAAGCTACCAGAAGAGAGAAGGGTATAATAGGAGGGGGCTGGGACAAGGGTCTCCAGGACTAGACAGTGCTTCTAACTGGACCAAGGAGATAGGACCCCTCAGGAAATTTTCCCTTGTTTTAGGACATTTGTTCTAGGAAAAGCCTCTGGGAATGGAGAATTTTTCTAGCCACCAAGCACTGTCTCAATCAATCAAAACTGTAGTCCTCAATTACAGCTAGATATTGTATCTCACCTGAAGTATGCTGTCCTAAACTTAGGTCAAGGGTTACTGAACATGCTAGAATGTGGCTGGCCTTCAAAAACGTTTAAGAAACGTGTATGTTATCTGTGGTGACTTACTTATGAATCCCGGGGCTCTGAAAGAGTCCAGCATCTGAGAGGAGCTGTCCTCCTGCCTGAGGACATGCATCTATTGGTGCCACTCCTGTTGAGGCAGAGAGATTCTGCACAGAACCTACTGAACCTCCCCTACCAGGCCAGGCAGGAAAGACCCTGGATAGATCTCCATGATCCGATGTTCCACAGAGCTTCCCACTGAGGGACTGCCTTCCACCTAGAGCCATGTCCTTTTCCACCCTGCCTCTCCTTCCTCCCTGCCTCTGTTTCCTCTCTGCCCCTCCTTCCTCCCTGCCTCAATGATCTTTTACTTCCTTCCCAATGGCCCATCAAGGTAAAAAATAACCCTCAGCCTGATTTGTTTTTTTCAGATCAGATGAGACTGCTCCTTTTCTGGAAACAGACAGCATAAGGAAAAGAGCCTACTACTTCTCATTTTAACCTGGAACCCAGGCATATTTCCCATAGGAAGTAAAGGTTAGCTGATGACATGAGAGATGAGACTAGGGAAGGAACAGAAAGAAAACAGAAAGTTTTCCAGGAGTGACAATTAACACGGAGACCCAGCTCTCTGAGCAGAGACCACAGGCCGTGTTTTATGCAAGATTTTGGGCAGAAGTGATGGCAGAGAGTGGTCAGAATGAGCATGTAAAACTTGATAATTACACTAGGAAATTCAGTTTGTGATGGGATTCAGGGGGAACCAGCAAAGGCTCTGCAGCAGAAGACTTTATTGGCTCTATCATTGTGGCTTCTGCATGGAGAAAGGATGGGAAAGTAACAAAACTAGAGGTAAGAAGGCTGACTTGATAGTTATGACTGAGCATGGCTCAGGAAGACAGAAAACAAGCAGATAGGAAGAAAGACCACTGAGGAGATGCTAGAACTGTGGTTGGGTGGGTTGACAGTAGCAGTCAAAAGAGAAGTCCAAACTGAAGATAGTTTTAGGAGCCATCCACTTGCAAGAGCAATGAACAGTAATAGTCATACATAAGATGACCAGAGTGATGGACAGAAGTGAATGGGAATGGACCAGGAGGAGAGAAGGAAGGAGATGGACTAAAGCAGGAGGAGGGGGGAGCTTTAGGACATCAATACTTGAAGCAGTAAACATCTACCTCAGTCTACAATGTCCATGGCCACTGGATCCAAAATAGGGAAGAGTCCAAAGATCAAATACTGAGTCACAAGTCAAGGAACCCACATACATAATTCTGTTTCTGATAAGGACTTTCATTTGTAGTCCAGACAGTGGTGCCTGAAGAAGTCACTGTCCAGTGACCTGAGATCTTGTCACTGTGTGTTGGAAAACCACTCTGTAATCATGAGGAATCACTCATGGTGGTCAGATTTATTCTCCCCATCTCTGAGGGTAGAAAAAGAACCCAAAAAGTTCTAGGCTTGTCACAGGCAACTGATTGGTGATGGCCTGCCATCATTCCTGGTCTTGGGAGACTGCTGTCTTTGCCCTCCTGTCACTCATTTTTGCCCTTGTATTTTGTGTTAGTCTATTATATTCCAAAGCTGTGAATATTCTCCAGTAAAACCAGTGAGGGAAATGTTTCCACTGAAGAGAAGAAAAAACAGGAGGACTGAATTCCTCTGAGACCTGGGATGCCATCCTCAGCCTCCCTTGGCGTGTCAGCTGTTGCTTAGAGAAAATAGAGAGTCAAAGACATGGACGTGCTTGTCCCTTCCACACCCGGTGTTTTCTATTTCTGCTCCGCAGCATCACGGCTAATCAAAGTTGACTGGCTCCTTGGGTTTCCTTTCTCTCTGCCACTGTCATTTCCATTTGCTGGGTCTCTTGCCTTTTTAGCACAAAGTTGTTGTGTTTGGGCTCTCATTTGCCAGGCAGTGATAAATTCCAAGAAAAACCCATTCTTATTGAATTATTTTGGGAATGTTATGCAAACATGTCTAAATGATGTGGCAACCAGTTCTACTCTGAGATCTGGTTTTGACTTCAGGTTAATTCAAGTAGAGAAAAAAATGAAGACAGCAATCCCTCACACACTGAGGTACTCTCTTTCATTCTTGGGATGTGTTTTTTTTTTTTTTTTTTAAATTCTACTCCTTTCCCTACATAGGCTTGAACTCATGTTAAGCACCCAGACAATGCAGATCCCATTCCATAACCCAATCTCTAAAGGTAGAAGAACAAGTCAGAAGAATTCTAGACCCACCCTAAGGCACATTGGGATATACAGAGGGAAACCTGTCTGTTGGGTTCTCTAGCAGGAGATGGGCCAAGCAAGGATGAAAGCCTACCATGTGAATGGCATAAAGCTATGAATTCTGTTTTAAAAAGACTTTTTCCTGTGGATTCAGGTCTTGATCAAAGCCACATTGACCTAGCGGCTTTAAAAAGAAACAATAGAAAAAAAACCAAACAAACAGAAAAACAAGTGAAATGGCTGCCTCCCAGCCTTGAATCCTCTTACAGCTAACCCTAAGGAGTAATTTAGTTAGGATCAAACTCCAATTTCAGTGGAGCCCATACATTTCTGACTCTATGAATGGACAACCCTTTCCAAATTTATCTTTCCAAATCTCCTACTTGGATCCCTCTTTTTACTTGGTTTTTTAATGGCATATTCTACTCTCCATGTGTCACCTACTTTGGAACTTGCTAGGTAAGTTGCTTGGGTAGAAGGTTAGAGCTACTGATGATGACTCTTGTTACCACCAAAGAGCCACCTGTCAGAAGGCAGAAAGGGAGTGTGGAGGGTGCAGGACTGGGGTGGACAGAATCCTGAGCACATGATCTGAGCATGTGTGACAGTCTGAGCCTATCTCAGATCTATTTCCTAGACTCTACAAATGCAGGAACCAATAAAAGCAGGCATCTTAACAGCGGAGCTTTGCAAGTCTCAACCGATCCACCTGAGAAGCAGGAAGGGCAAGACACGGAGCCTGAGATTCGGTTCATAGATCTTATGATGCTTAATATTGTCAACTTGACAGGATCTAGAATCCTCTGCAGTATGTTAGCCTCTGAGCATATCTGTGAGAGATTATCTAGACCAGGTTAACTGAGAGAGAAGACCCATCTTAACTGTAGGTGGCATCATTGGATGAGCTGGGATCCTGGACGAAGTAAAAAGAGAAAACAAGCCAAACAGGATTATCTATTTCTCTCTACTTTCAGCTTGCAGATGCAACGTGACCAGCTGCCTCAAGCTCCTTCCAGCATAACTACGTTCTCACCACGATGGAATGCTCCCTAGACCTGTGAGCCAAAATAAACCTTTCCTTCCTTAAGTTGCTTTGGTCAGGTATTTTGCCGCGGTGATGGGACACACAACAAATACGGGTCTCTGGAATTCCAAGACTCCGTTTCAGAACAATCCCTTATTCAGAATACTATTCTATGTACATGTTCCTGACTATACAGAACAGAATTCATAGGCAAAAGGGACTGCAATTCTTTAATGAAAACCTATCTTGCAGCAGCACAGATGATTCCCCATTGTCTGAGAATTCTAATTAAAGCTGCAGTGGGCTCTCCAGCTGGTCCCACATACATTTTCAGTCTCGTCGTTGAGTATCTTTACGTTCTGCATTCTCTGTCAGACTGATCCCAGGTTCTTCTCGACTCATCCTCACTGCCGCCTTGTGTTCCTGCTATCCCAGTGTCTTCTTTCCAGGGATGCCCTCCCTGCCCATCTCAAGGGTCTACCTCCCTATCATCTGCAATGTGTCCCGTAGGTTCTATCATATCCCTCAGCCTCCTGACCCAGCTCCACTTAAAAGAAAAAAGGCTCTTTTCAGAACCCACAAAGCTATTTGTTGGACTTTGTTTGTTCTTACGTAATTACATCTCTTTTGTCCATCATTTCAGATCCCTTGGTCTCAGGTGCTTTAGGGACCCCTTTGCCCCTTATTCTGCTCCTGTTCTGCTGTGGCCCATTTCACAGGAGCACATCTGTCCAGTTCTCGCCTCCTGCCCATTCTCTGAACCCTTTGTGCCTCTTGCTTCCTCAGACTAGGCCACCTTATTATTATGCATAAATTCTCCATTTCCATCTCTATTCTTCAGTATTTCAGATGAGCACCTGCCATAGTGTGGGTGCCCAATAAATGCCAGGGAAAGAATGAATGGCAACAGACTTCAGAAAATGTGTCAATAAGAACTTGGTGGCCCTAAACTGACACACACAGGGTGCATGAATGGGAGGGAGCTTGTTCTCATGTTGTCAATTCTGTTCTTCAAGATAATGACTTTGTAATACACTCAAGGGCTGGTGGATACAGTGGATCACAGTTCAATTGGGATAGTTTCTTTGTCCATGTATAATAGCGTGCACAATGGATCAGGATGCAGACCACAATTAGGTCAGCCTCTTGAACTGAGAAAGAAGGCAGCTGGGAACTGGGCAGTGGAGAGTAAGGAAAATAAATGGACTGAGCTTCTTGGGTGTAAAGAAGCTGATGAGCCCAAGGATAATATGTGTAGACAAGAAAGGAAAATTCAAATGGGACCAAAGAGTGGGCTGGGGTTTGCACCCTCATTAGAACAGCAGGATTTAGTACCCAGATGATCTCAGAAAGTCCACAAGGAGAATATTCTCCTGAATGAGCAGGAAGTCCCTTTAACCATCACCCTCTAACAGTGATTCTTGCATTATGGTTCATTGTGGCTAGAATCTTGGTGTCCATATGTCACCTGGAAACCCATGCTTATATCAAGACCAGAAAGAGCATGACCACAATGGTGGGCATCCATCAGTATGCATGAGGTACATGTGGAAGGGCCTGGAACAATATTTACTCATTCAGACAAATAAGACAGTCAAGTTCTCCCTCAGACTCTCATTTTGGATGCAGGACAGTGTGCTTTGGACAGCATCTCTTAAGCTCTTGGACTCTCAAAAGAGTAATCTTTACCACCTGCTAATGAGGACTCCATCAGTTAATTTCAAATAAAAAAAATAAGACTACATCCATAACTCGACAAGGTGGTCCCTTCTGATCATCCCTGAGCTCGCAGAACACATCTGCAAGAGTATGAACATTTTAGGGTACCAGGTGTAGCCTGGGCTTTTTGGAAAGTGCAATCCAGGCAGAGAAAAACAAAACTGGAAATGGGAGAGGACGGGGGATGAGTAAGTGCACCTGTCAGAAAAGGAGGATAATTGCTAAGGATACATTTGCGGAAGCTCTGAGTGCTGTGGAGAAAGTCACCAGCGCAGACATGAGGAATTATTTATCCTCAATGTCTCCAGAAGAAGGTGGGGCTGATCTCTGGAGCCTAGTGGCTTGTATCACCTTCCAGCCAATACTATTAAAAGTGCCTGCTCACACTCAGTGGGTAGCACAGGCATTACACAACCTCTGCCCTGCTGTCCAACCCCGCAGATGCTGGCAGCTCTCATTTTGCAAAATGCTATTTTTAAAACAACCAAATCTTCCCCACTACAGCCCAGAGGAAGGAACTGGTTGCCTCACCAGTTTTTGGCACCAAAATACCTCGCGGTAGATGCCTTCTGCTGTCACACTGTCCTGATTAAGATTAATCATCGAAGTGCAAGTGAGTCACTCAGAAAGGATGGAAAGAGTGGATGGAAGATGGTAATTACCACCACCCCCCCCCAACTACTTCAATGTTTGTTCTGAAAGATCCAGAAGATTCAGGAGTGGAACACAGGAATTTCAAGTGTGGAACATGTAATAAATGAGAACAAGTGCAAAAGCTATTACGGGCTCCATGTTTATCTTCAGCTCGGTGACTTTCAGAAGAGCATGAACTTGGCTGGAAGCCCTGGAGGATGTGATCGTTCCCTGCCAGTTGGAGGGCCTTGACCTGAACTCTAAAAAATCACAGCTGACCTCGTCCAGCCCTGCCTGACTAAATAACCGACAGGTAGCACCTCCCCTTCACGGACATATTCCCCAGTCGCAGGTGGGTAGCTTAGAGCCCCTTTTTGGTGGATAAGTAAACTATAACTACGAGAGAAACTTAGAGGTAAAGCATATAACCGCTAAACTCAGGGTTTCATAAAGAAGTAAATAAATAATATTTATAGATCACGTTTCCCTTGCCGGACAGTGCAGAGGTTTATTCTTTCTGAATTCCACCCGCCACAAGGCTCAGATTCACACATCTCCTTAGAGTATATCTCCCTTGCCCTAAGACCTCCTACTTCCTGGAAAGCCCCACCCTCTAGACTTCTTTGTTGACAAAATGGACCTCGGTGAAGCACCTCAGATGGTTTGGGGAGTATTTATAGAATAGTCATAAAGCCCTCATCTAAAACCCATGATCATTCATCTGGTTTCCAAAATTAAAACATTTATCATCTGTGCTTTTGTTCCCCTATCCCATTTCCTTAAGAAAAGTAAGCAAGGCTTGGCAAGGAAGGAATGTATGGCTTTGCTGATTCTGTGCACTTGGTAGGAATTGGATTGCCATGGCCTGTTAGGAAAAGAAGTAGGCAGATTGTCAGGAGTCCGAAAAACACAGCATCTGGGCCAGAGTATGGCACACCCAGTATCCACTGGCAGATGAAGAGTGAACGTGGCTAGGAATTCCAACCAACAAGTTGCATGACCTGAGATAAACCATATCTGCTCTCTGGCCACTAGAAAATACCCAGTTTAACAGAAGAACCTACCAATCTTCTAACTCAGGTCTGCTCACCCTGTCCCAGGAGCTTAGAGAGTGTACGTGTCTACAGGCTCTCATGACCTTCCTCGTCTCTGATAAGTCCTTTTGCAGACAGCCTCATCCTACCCTATCCTACCCTATCCTACATCTAAATTTTGGGCTGTATGAGCCTTAACCTTAAGCTCTTTGTTCAAACCTGCTTTTTACAGCCTAGAGAAGGTTTTCTCTCCAGTGGCTCTAATACAGTGCCATATCTAATTTTGTATAGCCAGGGTTATTATGCGGTAACTTATCATTTAAACAGTAAGACATCTTCATTCCCTCTTTTAGTAGCACATTTACAAAAGAAGTTTCATGCAGTGGTCCTCCTACTTGCCCTCTGCCATGCAGGAACATGGTGTTTGTCCCCTCTAGAGTATGAAGCATTAAGACATCACGGAAGAAGAAGCCTCATCAGACAATCAAACCTAATGTATTTTATCTTGGACTTCCTAGCCCCCAGAACTGTGAGAGATAGGGTTCTGTTCTTTTTTTAATTATTATTGATTTTATCCAATTAAGTGCAGAGCTCTTCTTTTTAACATAACAAAATATGATATAATAAGATAAAATGAAAACTATCCTATTGAAGTTGGGCAAGATAGCCAACAGAAAACTAAAAGATCCCCAAGAGAAGGCACAAGAATCAGAGAAGAGTCATCTACACATTCAGGAGTCCGTAACAGTACTAAACTGAAAGCCGCAGTATATACGCAGAGGACCTGGTACAGACCTGTGTATGCCTGTGCGTGCTGCTTCAGCCTCTGTGAGTTCATATGAGCTTTGCTCAGTTGTTTTAGAGGGCCTTGTTCTCCTGGAATCCTTCCATCCTTTCTCTTTTCCCCACCCATTCTGCCTCCTCTTCATCAGGGTTCCTTCATCCTCTCTGAGGGGGAGGATTTGATGGAGACATCTCAGTTTAAAGCTGTGTCTTTCAAGCTTTCTCTGTCTCTCTGTCTCTGTCTCTGTCTCTGTCTGTCTGTCTGTCTCTTTCTCTCTCTCTCTGTCTGTCTCTTTCTCTCTCTCTCTCTCTCTCTCTCTCTCTCTCTCTCTCTCTCTCTCTCTGTGTGTGTGTGTAAAATGTCTTACTATGGATCTCTGTATTTGTTCCCATCTTCTTCAGGAGGAAGTCTCTCTGATGATGGCTGGATAAAGCAACAATCTATGAATATAGCAGAATATCAGTAGGAGTCATAACATTCTAATTCTTTATAGATTACCCAGTCATGGGTATTTTGTTACAGCATTTCAAAATATACTAAGGTGGTCCTATACATGCACTTTGTCACAAAATGATTGAAGATAATACAAAGTCATTGCCTCCATTTCAGATTGTTTGAGAACAGTATCTGTCTGCATTCTGAAGTTATAGCAAATATACATTCAAAGATACATTTATCCTCAAACAAGTCATCAAGGAATATTGTCGTTCTTCTGGTCTTAGTAATTAATACCTTTGTGATATTCTTCTTCTTACCTAATCTGTGTCCTTTCTCTCTCCTTCTCTCTTTCCCTCTCTCCTCCACCAACAATCTGAAAATCAGTTAACTTGACCTTAACCACAGTTAGGTATACAGATAGGATGCATAGGGTCCATGTAGCAACAGTCAGTGGAAAGGCTCAGTAGCTTCTGTCCCTATTCTCAAAGACATTCTCCTTGACAGTCTCACCTCCACCCCAAAGCCCCTGACTTGCTTAAGAACTAGCAAATATCAGACTAAGAAATCACAAGATCCCTACCAAGACCAATTCTCTTCCTTTTAGGGGTAGGAAAGCTAGGCTCCAAGAAGCTAAAGCAGCCTGTCAGAGTCTCAAAGCCACATAGCTCAGACATGCCAGTTAAATCTGCCACATGTCTTTCCCCCCAGAACTCACTCAGGCACCAAGGTTTTCTACAGACATTTTGGAAGCTAGAACCATTTGGGCAACAATCCTCACTTAATAATCAACCCAAGCTTCCCTGAAATGGAAATGCAGGACATACTGAAGCAGGCAGGGTGATCAAGGGATCCATAGATGCACAGCAGTCCTAGGAGACAGGATGCTGTGACCCAACTGTGCTCCCAAAAGCTCAAGGCATGCTGGGTATTTTGCTTTGTTGTTTCTTGTGGCCCTAACCCCTTTATTGTGTCTCCATTTCTTGTTGTGTGGGAAAGAGAAGGATCTGGAAAAGCACAGGAGATAGTTTATTGGTCAGAAATTGGCAAGATCTCATATTCCGGCTTCATTGGTATGCTAAGCCACTGGTGGAGATGAGTCTTTGCCTCTTGGCTCCTCCTGGGCTCTGTAAATTCACGCTTTTTAAATTTTACACAGCAGTTTACGGGCTGTGAAGAGGGGAAGGTGGGGGATCTGTCGCCAGGGACTGCACTGAGCAATGAGAGTCTTCTTGGTACTCCTTTTCTCCCCTCCTGGTGTGAGTCTTGTAAATGATGATTTAGACTCCCTGGGGGAGATGGGAAAGGGGACTTGGGGGGCAAGGCATGAAAGAGCATAAAGGTTATGAAGAGACCTTCAGGAAATCTGAGACACTGTCTCTACTCAGCTTGGTTATTTGGGGGCAAGACAATGTTCTGCAGATAATTCTCACTGTCAACTGAGGTGATAGAGAATGTATGACCCTGTGATTTTACGTGGAGTTTCTCAACATGTTTTATGAGTTCATATTTTGAGAAGATGTTTAGGAGAGATGTGGGAGGCTCTAAAAGAACTCAACACTATAAAATTTTTAATTCTCTCCAACTTCCTTAGGGCATCATGTCCTACACACAATATCCTCAGAGCAGGCAGTCACTTGGAGATGGCTAAGTGACAGAGATCTGGCTGACATAAGAAACTTTAAAAAAAAAAATCTAACCTTGAAAAAAATGTTATTTGTAAGGGAGTTGAGAAAAGGACAGGATAAATCAATAGAATTTTATTGTTGGAGTAAAGTTTGGAAAAGAAAGAAAAAAACAGATATTTTATAAGTATATTGACTGGTCCAGAATTGAGAAATTCATCATCATTATCACCATCAATAACAACTCTTAGTCAATATTTAATAAGAAACTCATTGGATACCAGTTATCTTTGACGTACTTTCTGATTAATCTTTCGTCCTTACTTGTAAGGTGAAACTATTGTTGCCTGTCTTTTACAGGTAAGGAGAATGGGAAGACCCACAGAGCCTGCAGCCTGTGTGCAAAAGAAGAAACCTCAACTTCTCCAAAGGCCCAAGATCAGCCTCCACAGATCTGGAACGCTCAGAGGACCTTAGGACCTGGTCTAATTTCTCACTTTGCAAATTTTGTTTATGATTAACATGTACCAAGTGTACTGACTACTGGGATTTATTGTTATATTTTAGTACAAGGGGACCACATGCACCAACTAAGCTCAGCCTCCCTTCCAAGCCTCTAAGAATCGCTAATCTGCATCTAAGTCCTGATATTTCCTTCCTCCCAAAGAATAAGTGAACTAATGCTAGCATCTGGAGGCCCCCAAAGGAGAGAAAAGACAAAGGTGGCTTTTAGGAAAAGAAATTAGACCTATTCCCCAAATGTCTTACAGCCAATCTGGAGCTCACAGAGTCTCTGGCTGGTCCTTTAATAAAATGTCCTTGTCTAGCTTGAAGAGGCTTCTGGAAGAGACCTAGACTGTTCACCAAATCCTCTACCTGTACTCCAGCCTTACCTAGCCCTGACCCCTCTGGAAGGAATTCCAAGTGTAACTGGAGAGGACTTGAGATCTCTGTGGGTGGTAGAACAGGAGGGAAGTCAGCCTCCTGGGGAAGTCTTGGGGTCAACTCCTGTGAATCATTGCTAAGAGCCACTGTCCACTCAGCCCAGTGGGCAACAAGAGACATATGGTCAAATCTTTACCGTCCCTTGAGTTTTGCTACAGGCCCCTTAAGTTTTCTAATAAGCATACCATACTAGATGAGGTATTAGTGGTATTTTACAGCCAAGGAATATGAGAAGGGAAGAAAATAAATATTACTACAAAAGAAACTGGTAAAATTAGGACTGGAAAAAATCTACTAGAGAAACACAAAATGGGATTAAGTTGATTAACCCAATTTAGATTAAACCAATCTGTTCTCTTTGGGGTAGAGATGTGTATGAAGGAGAGGGTAGTACAGCTACCAAACACTTTGTGCTTTGTCTCTGAAAGAGTAGGAATCCTATTTCTTCCTAAGGCATGGGGCATGCATTTTGACTGATAACAGCCTGGGGTTGTCACAGGCAGGCCTGATCTAGGCAGACAGGCACAGAGCCAGAAGCCATGTATTTTCAAATCAATTCCCAAATTCCTTGAGTTATCCAGCATTTTATTTGCCCGAAGGGTGGATCAGCCTTATAGGTCATAAACATTTCACTCCAGCTCTGCCTCTGGTTTCTCTTAGCCTCCCTCCTGCTTGCTGGCCAGCCAACCTCCCACCCACTGTCTCTAACTTAGCCTGTCTATAGATAAGATATGATCTCTAGTTACTTGAAGCCAAAAGGAAAAAAAATAAAAGGTCTTTCAAATATCACTCTCTCTTTGATTCTTCTTCAGAGTTGAATATAAGTGTCCTGGTATTATGAGCTAGAAAATGACTTCCCTAGAGAGGTCCATGTAACAATCTCTGAAACTTGTGATTCCTTTGCCTTACAACATCTAAAGGGACTTTTGTAGCTTTGATTAAATTAAGGATCTTGAGTTGGAAAGATTAGCCTGGAATATCTAATCGGGCCTGGCTTCATCAGAAGGGTCCCTAAAGATGGAAGAGTTGAGCAGAGGACACAGAAAAGGAGCTGGGACCTAGAGGCCTCTGTCTCCCTTTGGGAAAGCAGCTCTCTGTTGTAGCCTCCCTCTGCATCAGCTGCCTCTCCTGCAGAGCTGACATCCCCACAACTGTACTGAGTTAGGCGAGTTTCCAGCTGCTCCTGTTAGTGTTGGTATCCCCCCAGCACACTTGAAGCCAGGGACTGTGCCAGCTCTGCTTCCTTCTGAATTCCCAGCACACAGCGTGTGCTCAATAAATATTTGTTGAATAAATGGGCAAATGAAATGGTGAACAGGACCTGAGCCTCCTGGGTGCTGAGTGTTCTTTAGTGTGGGTGGAAACCCAGCAGTCCACGAGGGACCCCGCTGACTTGCCCTTTGCTTCTTGTTTTCATATCTTGCTTGGACTTGAATATTTATTTATCTTTGCATATGGTCTTAATACATTTCTGCTGAGCGAACAGCAGTATCTGTAACTCCAATCAATGGCTCAAGGAGTTTGTAGGAATAGAAAATTTCCTTTCTCTGTGTTCTGATTTGTATTCACATTGCTCTGATTTTAAGTCCTGACCCAATGACTCCCTGGATCAACAATGGTCTCCATTGTTACAGGAGAGATCTGGTTGCCTTCTTCCCAAATGTGAAAGATCATTCAGTTATTCAAAAGTCAAGGTTCTAAGCTCCATGTTGCAACATCCCTGGGTTTCCCATGTTCGATCATCAGAACAACTGCCATTGGAAAGCACCTCAAGTTTACTGTGTTCCTACATCTCTTTCTTTTTTTTATTTTCTCTTTTCTTTTTCTTTTTCAAGACAAGGTTTCTCTGTTGTAGCTCTGGCTGTCCTGGAACTCACTCTGTAGACTAAACTAACCGCAAACTCACAGAGATCCGCCTGCCTCTGCCTCCTGGGTGCTAGGATTAAAGGCATGTGCTACCATCGCCCAGCTCCTATATTTATTTCTAAAGGGAACGTGAATGAGATTATAAATAAACAAACAAGCTCTTACATAGTCCATAATGATAGATACTCTCAATCTAGACAGTTACGGAGTACTAATTATACATATAACCCCATAAGAGGGTTGAGATATTGTCTTCCATCAGAGCTCTCCACTCTCCAATAATGGATGGCTCCTGTCTTCAGAACACAGAACTCATTTCACTTTTCACAGCTTGCTGGGGAGAGAAACCTCGCATGGCTCAGATCTTCAAGTCACAGGGAAAGTGCTCACCGTCTTATCTGAGGGTTCCATCCTTGTTTTCTTGCACCTCTCGGGCTGACAGAGCATAGACCTGGATCAGAGTTTTCTGGAGGAATGAACAGACACCTGGCTTTTCTCCTAAAGAGTTTAATTGACTTCCTAACATTACCAGGTAAAAGAAGAGAATCAAATTTGTATCCCAGCCATCCAATTTCAAGTTCAATGACCTTTCTTCTCCAAAGCCCATGAATAGAGCCCTAGAGGAAAATGTTTAGGACTGTAAGGATCAGAGTCTGTGTGTATTGTGGACACATAGTGAGGACTTTGAGTGTCTTCAGGCAAAATAAAGTTAGCATAAAAGCAAGCAAACAGTGTCTGCTCAAGCCACAGGGAGTGAAGATAATGAATACAAATAAAGGAGCAGAAAGGGAGGCCTGGAATTTTCTTCCTGGCCAAGCTGCAGCCCCATAAACCAGAAAGAACCCCAAAATTCAAGTAACATGGGTACACCCCTGACATGGCAATCAGTCCAGTCAGAGGAGGTTTATAGTCCTCAGGACATTTAAAGAAGCAAAAGTCCCGAGAATCCACATTCCAGGCCCATTAAAGAAAGGTTATTTAAATATATTCAACATTTCTTTATTAAAAGCAAACAGGCAGGATATGAGCTCTGGCATTCTATGTGGAGAAATGATTGCCTTGTGTGGGAACCAAAGGCCTGCTTCACACTAAAGGTGGCCACACGGGGCATGTTTTTCTTCCAGGACCATGAGCAGATGGAAGAAGTTTTCATTAAAATTGTAACTGGATTTCTCTTGCTGCTTCATTGGTGTAACAGCTAGGAAAAGGCTTGTTGTTAATTCTTGGAGCAGGATTGCTTAGAGCATGCCTGTGTGACTCTGTGGTGCCCTCCCCCGCCCCCCAACAGTGCTGCAAGATATTTGGGGGAATCTCCCTTCCCTTAAGGCTCCTTGTGGGTTTTCAGGGTCTGGGTTAGACGCACTAATGGACACTCACTAATGGACACTCCTGGCCAAGCTCTTTCTTTCTACACATGTACTGCAGTCAGCCCTAGGAGAGTCTCAGATGTGTGAATATGGACATCTTAAACCCAGACAGCCAACTTCTGTTGACAGTTTTATAAACAAAACTCTTTTGGCCCCAAAGTGAATGTGGTACTGAAGCAGAACAGCTCACAGACAGGAACCTAGGGGAACTTCCTGTGTTAGCCAAGGGGGCCAGCTCAAGATCATTTGAACAGAGGCTAGACCCACACTAGACTCACACAGGTTCTGGTTACAGCCATCTCCTGGGTCCATAAACTCTTAACTCCCTAGAAAAGACCCAAAAAAGAGATTCTCTGAAGTGCTGGACCCAGGCAAGATTCTGGTGGCCTAGATCTGAGTTAGCACAAATCATCCTTTTGGTAATTACCAAAAGCCCGAGACCCCTGCATAGGATCTGTCATCTTCTTAGAACCTATGTACCAATCCCTTACTCTGGTTCACCTCTAGCTCATGACTTTAGTTCACTGCACAAATGTGAAATGCCATCACCCCACAGACGTTTAGAGAAAACACAGAAAAAAATCTTTTTCAGGTTATTAACCATCAGTTTTATAATTCAGCTTCCTCCTCCCCCTGAAGGACAAGACAATGCCCACCCCTGCCATCTGAGAAGTTTGTAGATCTTGGGTTATAGCTTACACCTTCCCTTAGGAGACCATCCTCCAGGGAGGGTAGTAAATCGAAACTCAATAAAAATTCTCTGAAGCAGAATGTTCTTTTTGCACACACACATACACACACACACACATACACACATATACACACACACACACACACACACACACACTTCACAATCACACTCGTCACTGAGATGTGGTAGAAGAGAAGAGACTCTTTGGTTGACTTTAAGATGCACTAATGGCTGAAGATCAGCATCATGCTCTCTAAGCTGTGCCTTCCTCTATCTGAAAGGATCAGTGTTACACTTCCCTTGGCTATTCAAAGATCTAAGGAATGTCCTAAGATCTAAGGTCCTAAGGAATGTCTCTGCCGTCACCAATCACTGCCCATACTTGGGTTTGATAAAATTTTATCCTTTGCAAAAAATATGCTAAAGTTGGCTTCTTTTTTGCACCAGTTGCAGAGTTCAGAGACTGAGATAAAGAGACACAGTGGCTGCTCAGGAACAGAATCTGTTGAGGATGGGATAAGATTCAGACATGGTACACATGACAATAACAGCTGTGTTCTTTCCCACTGGTCCATTCAAAGAAGCAAGTTCATCAGACACCAGGATTACTTATATTGTGGCTTAGCAAAAATCCATTGCCTCTCCTTTTGGGAGTGTGCCCTCTTGCTGTTATCTTTCACCTAAAAAAAGACTATACTCCAGTGGGTGCTATGACTCCAGTATGATTTGATTATATCTTTGAAAGGTTCGTTAAGGTTCACTGTTGTTAGCTTGGTCCTCAGGATAGCAATGTTGGGAGGTGGCAAGAACTTTAAAGAGGTGAGATCTAATATAAGGAACTTATATTAAGTCACTAGAGATTCTGCCATTGGAAGACATGATGAAGTTCTCACTGAACTCCAGTTCCTTTCCAATAGTGGCTTGCTTTGGCTGAGCAGAACTAAGATGAGTGTGGTCACACAATCTGTAATCCCAGCACTCAGGTGACTGAGACCACTCAGCACAAGTTTGAATCCAGCCTGGACTACATAACAAGACTGTGTCTCAGAGTACCAGGGCCTAGCCTCTTACACATTCCCATCATGATTCTGTCTGGCATGAAGTCTCTATCAGAGGTCAAATAAGTGGAGCCGCCTAATTTTGGAATTTCAGCCCCTAAAACAGTAACCTTCAGGTAGGTATTTTGTTATAGAAATAGACAGCTAATGCGCTAACCCATTACAATATGTTAGAATATGCAGGGTACACTCCATCTCAATATGTAGCTGGCACTAAGACCAGTCAAGGGTAGATCCGCTCAGCTGAGCCTCATCTCACTTGCTCACACAGGTAAGAAATAAATGGGTATATTTTTATAGCATTGAGTCTTGGGGTGATTGTTACACAGTTTTTTCTATGTATAACATTTGTACAGGCACATACTCTACCTTCCAACTTCAGTGAGCCACAGTGTCACCCAATGTTTCTCCACAGAACAACAGGCATCGCCAGCAAGCTCTCTTGATGTTTAACACATCACTGGAATGTTGATGTCACACACTGTAGGCTTCCTATTGCACTCCGCGTCTGCTACCAATATCTGTATTAGTCAGCTTTCTTGTTTTAAATGTAGCAATAAACTACCCCTCAGTCTCAGTGGTTTACAATAACCTTTTGCTTTGCAGTGACCTTTATGTTGGTTGGCTGCTGCTCTTTTCCATGGTCCTTCTTCAACCCAAGACTCACACCAAAGGGAAAACTCCTCCCTAACATGTACTATTTTTCAAAAGAAGAAACAAAATGATACAACTTGGTATTGCCCTTTAAAGCTTCTATTCCATGTAGGCTTCCTCATCTCTGCTCACATTCTATGGACAGACACAAGTCATACATACTGCCACCCAAGATTCCATCGAATCCTGTCCAATAGGTGGAGATGAGTAGGGAAAAGTAAGGCCACATGCCTGCCAAATAGAAATCTCTCCCTGAAGAAGCTCAAAATGTCATCTACAGAGAATCATTACAAATACAGACATACAAATTAAAACTTTCAGGACAATATGTCATTAGCCATACTGTTTACCAAGTCCTTTGAGAGCAGGAATTATCTCTTATCTTATTCTATTTCCTCGGAACAGTTCCTAGATTTTCATATATTATTCTACATGCTTGCTCTTTAAAAAAAAAAAAAGTTGAATAATAAAGCACAAAACTTAATTACAAGAACCAAAGCATAGAAGGAGAGAGCTATGGAAAAACAGAAGCTGACTTTCTAATTAAGGTGTACAGCCATACTAAATAAACAAGAAGGAACTAAGAGTGAACAGTTGCATCAGTAAGTCTAAAGTTTCAGAGACGTACTGGATGGAGTTATAAACCTGGCAGTGACTAGTATATAAATGTGTTTGATACTCTGACTCTTGCTGACATCACCAAGGGAGACAAAGGAAAAAGATAAGTTAGTCGTGATGGATTACTCGTTTCCTGTGTTTCAGTTCCCGACCTGTCCAAAGACTGTAAATCAAGACCTTAGGTGTTTACTTGGAAAGGCCCAGTGATAGACCTTGGATGGGTCTCCTGAGAGCAAACTTGGGGTGATGGAATCGAAGTGCATAGTCACTTTGGAACTCTGGCGTGACGATGGTCTTTGTTCCTGGGGCTTACTTCTGCACAGGGCTGTGCTGCGTTCTTAGAGCAACCTTCAAAGGAGATTTCCTCTCCCCCTGGACCCCTGCTGTGCGTATCATCCCTACCACATGTCTGTCACTCCCTCCCCTTCTTCCCCATTCATCATGTCTGCAGAATGCTGAGTTTGTGCTGAATGAGTAACAGGGGCCTGGCACAGCGACGTACGCTTCGCACGTGTTGTCTCACTCTGTCCACGCCACAACCCAGACAAGAAGGCAATGATTCCGTACTCAGATGTCATATCTGCAGTTCAAAGAGGTTAGGGACTTTGTTCAATGTCCCAGTCAGAAAGAACTAGAACTGTGGGATGTGAGCATCTCTCAGGACAGGGTTCAAACTTTCTATAAGCCATCAAGTTTCCTCAAACACAAGAATCCTTGTGAGCTGCCTCTTCTGGAAGAATTTATTCGAACTTTACAGATGAAAAAATTCCACTCACACTCATTATATTTATGTTCATGTGTAGACATATGTGTATTTAGAATCAAAAGAAAACAGGGCTGGGATGGTAGTTCAGTCCCTCAAGTGTTTGCTGCACAAGCAAGTGTTTGCTGCACATACAAAGCTAGTGGCAGTAGCTTGTGCCTATAACCTTCGTACCAGGAGATAAACATAGGAGAATTCCTAGAGCTCACTGGCCAGCTAGTCTAGCTGAATTTGGTGAGGCTCTATGTGCAGTGAAAGCCTCTGTCTCAGGGAAAATATGCTGGAGAACAACACACACACACACAAATGCAATACATAATTTTTTGTATCATACATGATAAATGCCATAATCCAATCAACTAAGAGTTTCTAGCTCCCCAGGGATGGCAGGAACGTCACACACATTCTCTTACCTGCCGTCCCTCCTGTCATCCCACCTGGCCAAGCACAGTAGCCCAGCTCAGACCAAATGAATACCAGAATTTTATTTCTATTAAGAAGCTGGGGTTCTGGGTGACCTGGGGAAGGAACAATGCTCCTTTCCCGGAGGTCCCAAAGACTATAACTGATTTAAACTTGTATACAAGTCAGCACTTCACTCTCCTTAAAAAGGGATAACATATGCCCTGCTGTGGGTTTGCCTACACCAGATATTTATATGCCGTATATTTGAAGAGCCAGACCTTTGAGAGATTATTAGGCTGTGAGAGCAGAGCGTTCATGATGGGATTAGCACATTTTCAAAAAGAAAAAGGGAAAGAGCTTGCTACCTTTCTCTGCTCTTGGCAATATAAGGACAAGATAGCCTGCCCCAAGCAACCATGCTGTTCCCTCCATCCCAGATGTCTGGTCCCCAGAACTGTAGAAATCAGTGTCCGTTGTTCAAATCGTAGCATGAACTGACTACTAGGACACATAGTCACTTAAATATGAAATGAGATGGATCATAGTAAGAAAAATATGATAATTCCTTCTTAACCAACGAACGCATTTTAAATCGCAAGGTTTTCCCCAAGTACTATTTTATTTTCTCTTTACAATGATTATCCCTAATTCAGAGATGAAGAAACTAAGGCTGAGGAAATTTAAATATCTGGTGAAAATTACACAACGAGTCCATAGCAAAACTGGGAAATAAAATTTAGGTTTGAATCCACAGCTCTTTGCAATGTAGTGCTGACTTCACACAAGATCTAAAGAAGATCTCACTCCTACCCTCGTCACCCAGGACCTCAGCTCCTTCATAGGATCCAAATCCTTCTATTCACTCTTACTAGGCTAAGCTGTTGGGCTTGGCTGCTTGATGCCTAAGGGAGGGGTGGCAGCACGAGAATGTGTTTGCTCTGCAGCTCCTGCCGTCCCTGGAGAGCTGGCATTTTCGAAAAGAATGCTGGGTTCTCAGAAACACTATTGATAATGAGCTTGCTCAGTTTTAAAATGCTGTAACCAGATATTCTAGGAAAATAGACCTGCTTCCAAGCGTGCAGCTGTGGGGTTTGGCCTGCAGGTTTGAGGTCACCGCTTAAGATGAGCTTTCAACTGACCTAGCCGACCTGTCACAGGGCTACAGCAAGACAGAAGACTTGAGCCCCTGTCCTTACACACAGATCACCCAGCTCCTTGGAGCTTAAAGCCACAGTGGCAATTCCTGAATGCGGCAACTACTAAAATGGACTTTTTAGCACTTCCCAGGATCCCGGGAAGAGTAGAGTGGGCATGTAGGTGTGAGTGATTTGTGCATGTGTTTCAAATCAGAAGGAAACAGCTCAGGAATTATTTGAAATCCCCCTCCAACCTGCCAGGTATGGAGCACGAAGAAAATGAATTTGGACTGTGGAAGGAAGTCTGGACCACAGGAACCAGGGTGGCACAGAGCCCTCTTCCAAACTTAGGGAGAATGCACGGTTCCAGAGACTCAGGGGTTCAGCCGAGTGGTCAGACACAGACCGCAAAAGGCCCCTGCCTCTGTTCAGAACCAGGTGAGCCATTGGTAGGCCATCTTGGCCAGGCCCCTGTCTCTAGGGCCATGTTATACTCATCCGGCTTCCATTTTCTTACTATGGAATGAGAAAGGAAATGGATGTTTACTGCATCTAATTATGCTCTACTTGCTTCTCTTAGTTAATCATGGAAACTACACTACGCTACTAGCTAACACTTACTAAAAACTATTGCATTCAGATGCAGATCTAAGTGTGGGAGACACATTGGCTTACATTCAACTCTCACAGTAAACCACTATAGAAGGCTGTAGTAAATGGCTAGTTTTACCGATGAGGACACATAGGCCCAGGAAGGATGCTTGACTTCTAAGTAAAGGAGATGAGACTCTATCCTGGATGACTTTAGGACCCTCATCATTACCTTAAGCAAAGCCTCCAACCTGCATCCAAATGAGATTCTGCATGGACCCATACTAAGTTTGCTTAAACATTATCGATTTCTAGATACATTCTCTAGAATCTAGCCCCTGCTCCCATCCATCTTTGATGCCTGGCTACCTGCTATTAATCTATCAAAATGCCACCATCTCCTCAAGAAGACATGTTTTTCCAGAGAGCAGTGAGGAGGTCAGATACTTTCTGGGACCCTCCCCTGGTCCTGTGCTTTCTTACCTGAGTTGCAGCAGCATCTCCCCTGACTGATTGCCTGTACCCTTGTGCTCTGCGAATTCCTGCGGACTGCATTCCTCGTGCTCCATCTTAAGATCTGGCTTTCATTTTTGGCAAACAGAAGATTCTCAACAATGCTTGGTGAGTGAAGAATTCGTGTTTATAAATCCACTTTTTAGAGAGTACCTTAGGGTTTTAGAGAGGCCAAGCTACACAGACCCTTTGTAAAGCACCCTAAATAGACTACAACCCATAGCCTAATAAAAACGCCTAATTAAAATATATTCTTTTCTCTTATTTTAGTTTCCCAGTTTTGATAAATTTTTTTGTTTGTTTTTTAATACTGGGACATAGTGGTTCGCCCATAACAAACAGAACTGATGCTAAATGTGTAGAAAGCAGAAACCGGAACAGACTGTGGACCACACTATGGTGCCTACACATAGAATCGTGCCATTGAATGAATCCTCTAGATGCTCAAGCGTACATCGGCATGCACTTTCAGCCACAGTAAAAATGGACTATACACTTCTACTCCATTTAGCAAAATCCATACAGGGAGGTAGATAGCAAGATACAGATATAGTTTCTTGCTGTGAACAAGAGTCTAGAAGGTCTTAAACTTAATTTAAACATTGGCAATGAGAACAAAAATTAGTAAATCAAAGCTGTGTTTCTTTCATTTCAGTTTAGCGTAATAATCAATGTGTTGTTCAAATTGGTGTCTTACTGTTTGTTACCTATATCAATACCTCCTTTGTGTAGGGTGTAACTTTGAAAAGATTTGTTGGCTTTTGCAGCTCACTCTGGTCTCTTTATTATTTATGATAGTTTTACTCTATGGCTCCATACTACCTGTTTTCTACCTTGACTTTCTCATGTATAGAATTTGAGTAGGAGAGGGGTCAAGGGAAGTGGCCCAAATGTAGACAGTAAAGTCCAAGAAAGTTGTCCTATCATTCTTCCTAGAAGCAGACAACTAAAAATAGAAAGTGCACATGTGTTTGTCTCTGTGTCGGTATTTGTACATCTGTGTGTGTAATGTGGATGTGTGTGTGTTAAAGAGAAGAAAGGCTAGGTTCTGCCTCTCTGGCCCTGGAAATCCTGTCTGGATTATAGTTGGCACACATGAACTTTCTTATTCACTCAGCCTCATGACCTTGGCTCCTACCCACATCTAAACTGCGTATGTGGCACCCAAATCGCTAATTTGCTGCTGGGCTGGCCGGGGAGGGAGCAGGTAGGAATTAAAGGATGGGAAGAGAAAAAAAATTACCCCAAACTGCAAAAGTTAAATTTTCTGCCAGGTGGCATCCAAATCGCCCAGCAGCTTTACTTGATACTTTGAAGTCTCCAGCCAACGAGTTCCGAATCTGTAAGATTTACCCCGCTGTCTCCAAAAACAAAAATTGACCTTGTTCTTTGAGTCAGTCTCATTGGCATTTCATGATGACAGATGGGGGAGGCAGCAAAAGAGTTATGGGATGGCCTGGACCTCCTTGGTAAAACTTTGTTATGGTTGGCTCACAGAAGCTCTGAAAGATTTCTTTTCTCTCTCTCTCTTTCTGTCTCTCTCTCTCCATTTATATGTAGACATATAAAGACATATATGTCTGTATATGTGCATGTAAACATGCAGATGTGTGTGAGTACACACACATATCAACTTCTCCTGATTCAGTCATCTATTGAGTCATTCATTGTGCGTAACAAAACCCTTCAATTGCTAATTTGACTCTCTAGCCTAAGCTCCTTTAGCTCAGTAGTTGAACTTTGCCAATTACGCTCATAAACTGAGCGACTGAAATGAAGATGGGGGAGGTGACATTCTGGATATGTCTTGAGAGTGAAGCCTGCTAACAGAAATGGTTAAATCTGTAATGAAAAATAACCTGGCTTTATACTGTTTTAGGAACCCTCAGTTCTGGGGTGGCCCCTGTGCTGGCTGCTTGGCTCTTTGGGGCCTGTTACCTGACCGTATGTCAGGATCCTCCTTCCCTCAGGCCTTCTTCCTCTTTCTCAAGTGCTTTACTCTGACTTCCTCACCTGAATCTAAAAAGTTTTATTTCCTTTGGTGTTTCACTCTTATTTAATATCAACAGCATAAGCCTCACTGTATTAAAAGTACCCAGCAAACAACAACAAAAAATAGTGACTAACAGGAGGTGAAGAAAGACAGGAAATGAGATAACCAAGGATTAATTACAAGTTTTTGTACAATTGAGACAAGCAAATCATTCCTTCCTCTGTGCTCCCAAATCATTTTCTTAATATCATAGCAATAAGACTCCAGTTGAATTCCAGATGTGTACATCTGTCTGTAAGCGCGCTGTCACTCAACTCTCAAGGGCAGCTGGGGGTGGGGGACAGGGGGAGGGCAGGGACATGCACATGTCCATCTTCTAGACACACAGCTGCATTCTGCTTCAAAAGTATATGTGGATTCTCTCAGTAATCATAAGCGTCCTTAATCTGTGTATCGTTTTTGCAGAAGGAGGAATGAGCCTCTTGTACTACCATGGAAGTATAATTTACTCTTCTTTCCTTTCTTTATAGAATATGAAGTAAAGACTTATTAACCTCTGATACTTAATTTTTGAAGCACAGTTTAAGAATTTCAGGAAAGAAGCATCTAGCTTTAAAACATATATGTCCGCGCTCTGTCCCATTGGCAGACTTGCAAGTGCTGTCCATGGATTAAATTTCTATAGCACCTTTTGTCTTAGGATGGCATAGATACCTATTCATTACTAGACAAAATCTATGTCACTTTCAACTAAGTAAACTTTTCCACTTTCAACGTCAGTAAGAAAACTACTGGGAACACATGGTGAGTATTTATGAGATCCAGAACACTAGACAAACCATGTCATTATAGTCCATCTTTAACTCGTGAATTAAACTAATCCATAGCTGCAATCAAGTCCAATTTGGGCTTGAGCCTCCTAGTAGCTAGTGCAAAACAAAACAAAACCAGCTACCAAATACTAATTATGATAAAGAAGGAGGCACAGCATTTGGAAAGGACAACCAGTGAAACAGTTCACTTAAATAGCGTGGGGTGTAGAGGGCAGAGAGATCTGCTAACAATCACTGACAGCAGGCACTGTGACATTTCACAGGGTATGTTCTTCACCAAAAGTCAAGGGCATTGTATTAAAACGCAGTTCAGTAAGAGTCGGAGCAAAACGGACCTTAAGGGATGCAGCGGGGTCCAAGGACAAAGGGAGACGAATTAGCGTGTGCTATGTGGAACGGCCGCTTTGTGCCATACATGACTTGAAATGTGAGTAGCATACATGGGGGTAGTAGATTTTGAGTATAAAATCTTAACTGAATTCTGAAGCTTTTGTACCATAACCAAATGGAAGGAACATTAGAAAATGTTGAAATGATAGAATGTTAGATGTGTTGGGCTAAATAAAACATTAACTTCGCTTGATTGTTTTACTTTTTTATGTGCCTACGAGAGGATTCTAAATTATACATCTGGTTTGTGGTTGGCTCTTGAATGATGTCGCCACTAGATAACAGCAGTTCTAGAGGAATGCTCTTGCTCATTCGCCTCAAACTGCTTCTCTTTCTCCCTGCCAATCATCCTCATCTGTGACCAGAAGGACCCTAATATCCTTCTCCTAGAAATAAATGCACTTGTCTGTGTAAAGTATCTAACACGGTATCTCATACCTCAAAGCCCAGCATCTCCTCATATGCCCAGAAACCTTTGTTGGGGAGCTGAAAGTGAAGACACTCTAGCTCCTAAAAGACCCCATCTACCAGGCTAGCTGTTCTGCCTGTAACAGACCCACCATTCCCCGAGGCCCAGGCTGTTTCCTCTACTTCGAGGAAGTTCAGTACCCTGTGATTTGAGTGTCTTGGGACTGGCAAGTCTAGCCCTATGAAATCACCAGCAGAATGATGCACAGGGGTTGGGGGACGCTGTTTACAGAAGACAGGGGTCGAATCTTGCTCAAGGACTTTGTTTAAAATTCTTTTTGTAGCCACATAACACTCTGTTTAGGTTTGCTGCTCTCATTAAATAAATATCTGGAGACTCTTCATGAATCATCACAGATATGTGTGACCAAGGTTTGTAAGATAATGACCCATACTCTGGGATTAAACTCAGTAGATTCCCAAGCCAACTCTTAGTGGGCATCTAAGGACACTCCAGAAACTGGGGTGCAGTTCTTCCCAACTAGGCAAAGGGAAGGGGACAGTGTTATAGTTTCCTACAGGATTCCTGTTCATAAGCTTGCTATACAGTCTTCTTGGGTATCCATGAGAAGGCACAGGGCAAAGATACCAAGGCACTAAGATACTTAAGAACAGAACTGTGGGGAACAAGGCCATCCCCTAGCCTGAAATGTGCTGAGACTCAGCTTCATGCTTGGACCAAGCATGTGCCAAGCAATGGTTTCTAAATAAGACTTAAATGATAACTTGGTGTTTTGTTTTAGTGAAATGCTGATGATGTAGGAGTATCTGGGGATCTAAGCTTGACCCTCAGCAAATGTAAGTCACTGTCAGAGTTTCCTTATGAGAGAACACAGAAAGAACTAGGAAAGACAAAACTTGTGGTTTGAAGTCTTTTCTTTTAATTCACAAACTGTAGAATTTAGAGTAGTTTCAAGTTTGTGGAGGGGAATAGCAGAAGATGTAGAGAATTCTCATATACTGTACAGGCACCCATACACACACACACATACACACACACACACACATACACACACACACACACACATACATACACACACACACACACACACACACATACACACACACACATACACACACACACACACATACACACATACACACACACACACACATACACACACACAAGATTACATGATCCCACATTCAAAATCATCACATCCTCATATTCATACTCAAACATACAATCTCACAACTTACACATACACTTACACAGAGAAACATGCTCACACATACATACATGCTCACCTTCACACACACAAGCACATGTTTTAAATTCAGAAACACACTCACCCACTCTCACACATTCCTTCAAATGGGAGTAGAAGAGTTGGTCACATAAAATATTGGAAGTGGTATGAGACATACATATTTATACTTTTCGTTTTTAGAGTTCACTGTTTATCTGAAATGGGAGTTTACCTGGGTGCCCTGTATTTACATTTACTAAGCACAGCAATCTGAGCAGCAGGTAGCCTGGGCCTTGAGCTCTGCTTTTGAACTTCTGCATTCATCGCTACACCACCCCACCCCACCCCACCCCATCCTAGACTTCTCAGTGATGCAGAGTGCAGCCTCCTGTCTATGCACAAATCGGTTTGAGATGAGTTTTGCTCAGCTTGAGGAAAATAAAATGTCCTCAGTCATGTGGAATTTCTACCATCTTCAAGAGCAGTAAGTGCTCTCTTTACAAAGAACTGTAAGCCAGGAAAAAGTCAAAGGCTAGAAGGGAGACAAGAAGATGACTATACTTGGCCTGCGTTCTGGGTCATGAAAGGCCCTTAAAGAGAGTAATGCCTTATACCATAGGGGAGAGGGGAAAGCTAGGGACAAGGAGAGCTGGGAGCCTCAGGTTGCATGGGTTAGGGGGGAAACCAGTGTGTTCTCACCAGTGCAACCAGTTCAGTATACACACTCACATCCTAGTATTCAGGTTTCCTCATAAAATGCACCCCTACCCTAAATTCTGAGCTATTTGCAGAGAACAAGAGCAGATTCAAATCTCTAACACAAACTCTGGAGGATGGAGAAAAGCCAAAGTGTTCTTAGGGTCTGAGGGAGCAGAGGAAAGGGAGGGAGGGGAGGAAGGGGAAGGATTCATTTAGAAACAGCCATTATCAGCTGCCACCTCCACCCCAGAAAGAACCCAGAAGGCCATCTGAGTGGGAGAGCAAACAGAAAGGGGTCTCTCTGACACCTAGGAGTGAGCAATCTGATCCTAGGGCCCCAGGGAGGGAGCTGAAGGACAAGGGTGGGAGGGTAAGGTGTCTTGTAGATTCCAAAGCTTCCCGATCCTGCCCTGTCTCTAAGTGCCAGCCAGTCATGTCACTGAAACAAAGTGGAGAAGCCTGCCAGGATAAATGACAGGGGTATTTGCAAGTTGAAAAGATTCCTAGGGGTCAGCTTGGGTAGAGCCATTGAAGATCCCCTTCCTTGCTTAGATTTCAGAAATGCTAACAAGAGCTTTTATTAAACACCTTCTGTGTGCTGGGTTGAGGCCTTGGCAGACCATTAAATTCACCTGACCATTGTTCTCCTGGTTATCTTAGCAAAGTGATCTGGAAATGTAAATCAAAGCTAGCTAATAACATCCTTATTTGAGGATAAGAAACTGAGCTGTGGGTTTCCCGAAGTCACACTAGATGTAGACATAGAGGCAGAAAGCACTGGAAGCCATCAGTAATGTTTTTCTTCCTCCTATTCTTCTTCCTCCTCTTCCTCCTCCTTCTCCTCCCTGTCCTTCTCCTCTTCTTCTTCCTAGAAACCAGCATGTCTCTATGGGTCAAGACTGTCCAACCCTCTGTCACAATTCCCCACAATCAACTACAACAGAACCAAGCTGTTGCATCTTTCAAAACCAGAATGTCATGGTGAAGATGACACTTAACTCTACAGTTGGTAATGGGGACGCTTGAGGCTCTTCAAGTTCAGGACTTGTCACAAGTATTATTCATTTCTGGTATTCTTTTTAAAACAATCTATCACTTCAGTCTTTTGTACACACAAAACACAGTTGATGTTACACTTATCTTTTTACATTCACATATAATTTTAGGTTGAATGATTTTTAAGATTCCTTCTTAAAACAAATTCATTTTCATTGTTACATAGAACACAAAAGAGCTTCACTATAATGGGCTATGTGATTCTCGATACATGCGTACATTGTGTAATTCGGTTAATCGGTCCTTTGTCATTTCTTTATGGTGAAAAACCTCACAGTCCTCTCTTGGGACTTTCTGAGGCACACAGTGTATGCCAGCCACCACTACATCCAGTCTTCCTCCTCCTGTTTAGCTACAAGTTAGCTCCCATTGGAAAGCCCTAAAGGCAAAACAGCCTGTTACTTTTTAATTTTTATCCAAATGTGGCTATAGATTAGATCCATGGTTGTCCAGGCAACCAAGTTCACTACCTTGGTAACCCCCACAAAGAGCTCCTAGTATCACACAGATGCTTATGGAAAATGCGTCATAACATGTTGGATCCCATGCCTGGAAGAGGTGCACTGGCTAACTTACATATTACCTGTAAATCCAGATAGTTAAATGAAGTCATTTTTAAATATGATAAAGGAAATGATGAAGACAGCCAGGGGTTACTATGGATACCAGAATGGGTTGGAGGAAGCTGAACTAGAGCCAAAGCTGAGAATCTCCAAAAGAACTTCTTGGAGACAGTAGCATTTCTGTTACTTTTTTTTTTTTAATTTAATTGTGGTAATAAAAAAATAAATAAAAACTGTTTAGCATAAGATTTTAACTTCCTGGGTACAGTATGGTTATTTTATTGGCTGGAGACACCATGATGGAGAACAGATCTCTAGAATCTACTCATCAGCTTCTGTGAAACTTTATGTCCGTGGATGGTTAACTATCTCTCCTATCCCCAGCCCCAGGCGACTACCATTCCTCTCTGCTTCTATCATTTCCACTATTTTAAACACACAAACGATTCTGACTTGTGCACGGACATAAATGCACATGTGTGGCTCTTTGCTGTCTTCCTCAAACCAGTTATAACATCTTTCTGGTTTAATTAACTACTAAGCAGTATACAAACCTCTGACATGTTTATTTTAGAATGTCTAAGGTTTGCATTTTTGCCCTTCAAAGACAAATTAACTAACAATGAAATGCGGCACATCAGTGTTTCCAGGTGCTCATTGTAACAGCTGATGCTTGTCAAAAGTATGAAAAGAACTTTCTTAGTGGTTGCCAAACAGTTGTTTCCTCCACTCCCGGCCTCTTAAGAGAGCCCGTTCTTAGCCAACCCAGTCACATAATCTTCATCTCCTCCGTGGCAAAATTAATTTTCTGTAAAAGCTGTTCCTTGTCCCCACTAACGTGTAACCAAGCGATGCGTGTTGACTGGCCTCCTTTCCTGCAGAGATTTCTCCGGTGTGTTGCCAGGGAACAAAGCCTTCCCCTTAAGAAGATAATTCCTAAAGGTTGAGATTTCTGGAAGAAGAAAATAAATTACAGACCACTTTTTAGTAAAGACAGTTTCAGAGGGCCTGACACTAAACCCTGCTGCACTGTGACATCTCGATCCAAATCATTAAAAAGAAAATATTTTTGGAAAACACCACCACAAATTACACAGAGTGGATTATTTACCCGTAGAACAGTTCCAAGTCACCAAGAGCAACTCAATGCTGTTTGAGGTGCAGTCTTGAACCACCACACAACAGACTTGTAGCAGAATGAACATGGCAGTATACAAAGTGAAGAAAACCAACATGCGGCTGTGTACTGGGCACCGTGCAGCAGAGAGATGGGAGAACTAAAGGCAGGCAGCCCCAGCTTTCTTTAGCTGTCTACTTTGGGAGGGAAGGTACTGAGCTTTCAGAATACCAGGTTAACTTTGCTGCCTGGCTATTTTGAACTATCACCTCCAAGCCTTCCAAGTCTTTGCACTGAGCACGTGAAGGAGAAGATCCACAGTGTTTTCTGAGAACAGAGTAACGGAAAGGCTTGGTGATATGCATACTAGCCTGTCCCTGGGCTGCTGCGAATGCGACTTCCCTGTGGTGTGTGGCCAGCCTTTACGCTCTGCTCTGTAGCAGAACCAGAAGCCCTGGGAGAATCGATGGTGTCATTCATTGTGGGCCAGACTTTCTTGCAGCCATTCAGACTGAATGGGAATAACTGATATACAAGGAGATTTGGGTCACAACTAATTTGTGGTTTTAGATAAGATAAGCTGTGACCACGAGAAGCATAAAGGCATCAGAGATACCCAATCAAGCAAGCTCCGCATTTTCATTGACTTCCTTCGTCCCACTGTTGTCAGGGCTCACATAGACCTGGTACAGAGCAGTTAGAAAAGACTCAAGGGTTTCTTTAATTAGTAATAGTGGAGGATGCTATCTACTGCTCAGGACCTATGCTCTAGTCAACCTGCCTTTGGAAAGGATCCTTAAGTTTATGCTGTCATGTGATTTCATCGGTGCCCTCCTAGTCCTTTTCCTCAATTCAACTTCTAAATATGGACAGAGTCAACTTCTCTCACTGAAACACACGTAACTATGCAGCAGTCACCCTCCAGAAGGTGACTTAGTCCAATCCCATGAGAATGCCCAGAGTAAACAATAGCTGTAGGGCGGGGTCAGTGTCAGCAGAACCAGAAGACAGAGCTGGAGGTCAGGGCCAGGGACACATCAGCTTGTGTGAGTCATTCATCAGAGTCTCTGCTTCTAGCTCTTACCCTGTTTACCCCACTCTCAGATGAGTTTATCTAGGGTGGGGAATAGAGAGGTCATTCGTAAATAATAACTTAAATATAATTGACATGATACAGAAAACGAAAACACTATCATTGTGTGGAATACATATTACTCACTAGTGCTGTGTGCTACGTTGATGTCATTTCTAGCCTTTAAAGCGAAGATTAGATAAGTTCAGAAATATGCCCACAAATCCAGAGATCTGCCTCATGCAGACACCCCCTCTCCCCCCATCAGCACAGCTATTTGTCCCACAATATTTACTAGGGATGGTCACCCTGATACTTAACATAATGTTCTTTAACTTTTGTTCTGGACTCTGGCTTAGAGCGTGTTTGTAAGAATCTACAAAGAAAATTAAAAATGTCCCCTCACAAACTGTTGCACGTACACCCACACTCCAGTAAAATCGCTCGCCAGGCAACATGGAGTAAGTGATTCAATGACAAAAGCTGGTAGCATTGTTGAGCAATAACAAACAGGAATGTCACCCACAGGGCATTTATACTCTGCCAGCTCCTGTGCCTCTAGGCTCACTTCCTTTCAAGCACCATCCATTTTATAGAACCTGTCATCCGGACTGAGCCCCACACCCCACTGAATTTCCCAAGCAAACTGAAACAGTGGGTGTTTAATTACTGTTTTTACTACTTCCCGTATGTCAGCACTTTGAGAAGTGTTTTTAAATGCATTGGCTCACTTAATTCATTAGTATAGACAGGCACAGTTAGCATGCCCACTCTACTGATGTGACCACTAAAACCAGCAGAGTCCGGACCTTGCAAACACTACATCCATGTTGAAGCCACTGACCGTGTTGTGAAAGGCAATGGATTCTCTGTCAGCGAGGAGCTAACCAAAGGTACATTTTGGTTAGCCACCTATCTATTTGACCTGAGCACTCTCATGATGACCGAGAGAAGAGTCTTGTGTGACTGCGGCTCCCTGAGCAGGTTGTTCAACATTTCTATGGCTCTCTTAACAAGGCCGATGTCACTCCTCTGGGTGGTGTCCTAAGGTATGTGAAAGGGCTAGATCACGTAGCATGTCAGGCATCTGTTATTTCACTATGTACAGCCTAGGTGTAAAGGGATGTCAGGGGTCATTTAATGAAATGATAGCGTGTATTGAATTTATCCACCTTTATAAAATAACATCTAAGCCTGCCTATATGTATTCACTCATTTCATCCTCATCACCATTCCTAACTCAAAGAGTCTCATCAAGATTCAGTGAAAAACTGAACCACTGGCACAGCGCCTGCTATGTGTTAGATGCTCCAGGTCGTCACCTACTATAACTGTTAACTCTTTGCAGTGGGTCAGCAGTGTGGTCCGTTTCTTTCCACATGTTCAAAGACTTTCAAAGGATGGAGAGTCCTAGGTTTTTTTTAAAGATTTATTTGTATTTGTGTGCATGTATCTGTGTGTGCCTTTGTGCAGGTACGTGCCAGTGCACACGGAAGAATCCAGAAACAAGAGCTACAGGCAGCCATGAGCTGCTTGGCATGGGTTCTGGGAACCACGCTCCTGTCTTCTGCAATCGTAGTAACAGCCATTAACCGCGGAGCCGTCTCTCCATCCCTGATTCCTGGGCTTTCACGACTATTATTTTTTCTTCCAATTTGATGATCTCATATTAATTTATTTATTTTGCTTGCTTGTTTGGGGGTAAAAGGAAAAAGCATGTCCCTTTGCACTAAAACTGCCTTGTTTAGTAATAGAGTGGAGGCCAGTGTGGTGACAGGATGGTAGTTCTTTCTCCAACGCTGGGACTTGGGGCGGCATAATATTTTCACAGCTGACACACCTGAGAAGGGGGCCCTGGAGATTCCTTGTAGTTCATGACTGCCTTTGGGATGTTTAGTGAACAGCTTTGTAGAGTGGTATCTGGTGCAAACAGTGGATCTGTTGGAAAAAGCATTCCCCTTGGGAGCTAGGAAACAGGAGTTAGAGCACTATTCTCCATCCACTGAGTCACTGGAGAAAATGTGGCTTTTCTATCCTCTGTGTGAATTCCTAAGGCTTCAAAAAGCCCTGCATCTGTTCCCCAGGAGAGTGAACAGAAGCTTCACCACATGAAGTTGTAGTAACTTCTTCAGGAGCTGTAGACTTCAGGTTAAATACTTGGCCAGTGTCAAAGTAGAGAAAATCCTAGATTAGCTTTAGCCATTAGCCCCAAAATAAAGTCAACAATAATCTGGAGTATGAACTTAAGAAATATTCCTTGGTGATTATCTGAACTGTTGGGCACTGATCAGGGACTATCTCTATCATGAGCATGACCAAGTTCAGGAGATACATATAGCCTTTGGGACAGCAGAAGACATTTCCTCAGGGCCCTTCCTAGTTACCTTTTTTGGGGCTACAAGATGAATTCAATTGCAAAGTGGGTCATTTGAGTCCAGGATGGAAATGGCTGCTGTCATGGAAGGGTACTTGAACCTAGCCAAACATAAATGTTTGATAGGGTTATTTCAGAGATGAGACTGGCTTTTCAGTAGGCAACACCTTTGCTGGGGTGTGAATGTGAGATTACTGCTTGCCTGGGATGCCGTGTTTATTCATATACAAAGATTGTCCTCAGGGAACAGGCACGAGTACAAGATTGATTATTTCTATAGAAACTGGAGACATGACGAAGACCCACAAAACAAATATTGTCAATGAACAACAGCCCTGAAAGAAGAGACACAAGAAAGGCTCCCTTGACCTGGTGCATGTGTGTGTGAGAGAGACTGCATGTATCCATGTCTTTGTCTGGCTCTCCTCCGTGCATAAATACACCATTCACAATATCCAAGGATATATTTATATAAAAAAAGTATCAGTTTAAAATCTGAGTGTAAGGAAGCCAAATTGGAGGGAAGCACCTAAAGGAAAGGACAGTTACTGTCACACTGCCATTTACCCATCTTGTCGAGGGTGACACTTGTCAATGGAGTGGGTAGGGTAGTGTGGACAAAAATGGGATGCAATTATAGCCCCCCAAATTTCATATGCTGATAGTCTCACTCTTAGTACTTCAGGATGTTACCTTATTTGAAAACTGTGTTTACAGAGATAATTAACTTCAATAGATCATCAGGATAGCCCTTACTCTCTAATATGACAGGTAAACTCACACTGGGTGGAATTTGGATATAGATATTCAAAGAGGGACAAGAATCAAAGAGAATCATGAAGCACGGGTCCATCTACATGGTAAAGATAAACATCCATGATAGATTCTCTCCTCGTGGCCCTCGGGAGGAACCATCCTGCTAACAATTCAACATCTACCTTCTGGACCTATGAGAAAACAGATGCCTGTCCCCGCCACCAGGTTGTAGTCACTATGGAAGCAGTGTGGATAGAAGCGGCAGCACCTTCCTAGCTCTCAGGCTCCTGAGAATTTACAACAAGCTTCCTCTCTGTATTATGGCCATAAACCCAAGTTAGCAATACCTAAGTGGCATCTGGTATAAGAGTTCAGGTCTCTGCGAGCACAGAGAACAGTACTGAAGAGTAAGGTTTCAAGATGAGTCCTTCTGACTAATCCCCAGCATGGGCTTTTCTTAGCCAGGAATGTAGTGAACAGCTCACAGCCCTGGAGGCTCACTGTGGGTCTGCCCTGTGCTCATCTGTATACCCATGATGGAACATTATCCCCTGACCAGCTATGAACTCCTAACAAAGGCAGCTTAGAAATGTTCTGACCTACCTTCTCATGACATCAAGGGAATGGGGCCCAGTAGAACAGAGGAGATAAGTTGGAAAGCCTCTCACTCTATTGGCTGATATGCATGGCTTATGTCCTAATTCCAAAGCTGAGGTTTTATGTTGTATACCAGATTGACTTCTATCCACAGAGAAACGATTCTTATGAGATGGCTATTTAAGTTTTGATTTTTAAGGCAAAGTCTCACTGTATAGCTCATACTGGCCTCAAACTCATGGCAGTCCTCTTGCCTGGATTACAGGCATGTGTCTGCTCCCTTTAAAATTTCTCTTTGGTGCTCAGGACTGATCTTGGGGCTTTGTATATCCCAGGCAAACACTACACCATTGAGTTATATCTCCAACCCTGGAAGGAATTTTTAACATGACAAATCAAATGGCAATTACTTTGCCTTGCAGAGATCTCTTTCAAAAAATGAGCTTTGAGGCCACCTGGCTTCTCTGTAATATCTGTGCATGTGCTTTGCCAATTCCAATTCAACACTTACAAGGACAGGAAACTCCTCCTCCATTTCAAATGTCTCTAATGATTACAAATCCTTTGACACTAACCCAGAAAACTATGCCAGGCTGTTGAGGGTAAGGACTTTTTCCCTTGATGTTTTTAGTTACTCAGCACAAGCTGCTCTCCAGGGGCCCAAGTCCTCCAAAGTCTGTTTGATAAATACCAATGATGACATTGGTTCAGATGGCACCTCCTTTACTAGTGGGGAACATCATAGGGTACGCCTCCTTTCTGGGTAATGGAGCTTGGTTCCAAATTCAGATAACACAACAATTATCTGGACTTTTGCACAGAAAGGCTCAAAGAGAGTGAGGGGCAGGGATTTCAGTCTCAAAGAATTGGTAGTGTCTCTGAGTTAAAGAACTGCTCTCTGTCTCTCTCTCTCTCTCTCTCTCTCTCTCTCTCTCTCTCTCTCTCTCTCTCTCTCGCTCTCTCTCTGTGTATGTGTGCGCGCACGTGTGTGCACATGTGTATGCATGTCCACTTTGGTTTTTCCTGTCCCACATGCTGGAAGATACCCCTGTTCCTTACCATTACTCCCCAGGCAAGCACCGTGTCCTGAGAAGCACCAGGAGAGTAGTGGGTTGGACAGCCTTCTACAGCTTTTCTTCCATGAGGTCCCGTTTGGCCATCACTATCCCTTTCTTTAATGAATAGCTGTCCATATCCATGCAGAGATGGTCCTAAATCCAGGAAGGGAAATCTGAAAAAGGTCAAAGTCTTGCAAGCTTGCACTGGGCCACTGAATTTCTTTGGGCATCATGTTCCCATTGATCTAAGCAAGAAGTTAGAAAGACAGTTCAGTTCCTGGCAACGCAAATTCTAAAGGTCTACAGCGCCACTCACCTTTCTCAGTCACTGACAGTCTCAGGAGACAAGCTAGAGGTAATTGGGTTGGGAAAAATATTCTTCTCTGAACAGAACTGGTTTCCACTCTAACAATAAATAACTGCTCCCACATACGAGCTGATTGTTCTAGTACAGCTATGCTCATTTCCTTTAGTCCTTCAGAGTTCTGTGAAGAAGGCAGCAATCACCATTTTAGAAGTGACAAAACCAAATTTTGGAGGAGTCAAGTAACTGGCCCCCACTTACTAGCTGGTAAATGGGAAGTAAGTGTTACAATCGAAGTGGAGTGATACCAGAATTGTCAGTCTTTGCAGTGTCATGTGGAAAAAAACACATGCTTTTACATATACCAAAAAACACTATGAACACATTCACAAATCACAGGGAGGAAATGATACGTCTATATTTCTCTTCCCATCCCTGTATGCATTTTTATATCAATATGGAAATCAAAACATATATTAACATCTATGTGATCTATGTCAACACACAGCTCTCGTCCCATAGGAATTTGCTTTGTAAATAAAGATTCTTTCTTATTGTGATAGACCGATGGAAGTCATTTCCCTCATTCCGAGTTAGACCTAGAAGAAGAAAGAGACTGGCGAGGCACCTCAGATATTGCCAAGGCTGATGTCACATAGTGGAAACAGAATTGACTCCAACATTTGTCCTTGCTATGAACACTGTGGCATGTAAGCCCGTGTGTGTGTGTGTGTGTGTGTGTGTGTGTGTACATAAGAGGGAGTATGTGAGGCCAAGATTAACATTTCACTAATAAATAGGCAAATTTGAGGTCTTCCCATTCTGTGTTTGGTTTTGGTTTTTCAAGACAGGGTCTCTCTGGTGTGACTCTGACTGTCTTGGAACTCACCCTGTAGATCAGGCTGGCCTCGAACTCAGAGATCTGCCTGCCTCTGCC
Source organism: Cricetomys ansorgei (assembly GCA_026225945.1). NCBI lineage: Eukaryota > Metazoa > Chordata > Mammalia > Rodentia > Nesomyidae > Cricetomys > Cricetomys ansorgei. The sequence continues at coordinate 11,729,782 of JAMJFZ010001796.1, forward strand.
TCCTGAGTGCTGAGATTAAAGGTGAGCACCACAACCACCCAGTGGTCTTCACATTCTTAACCAAATAATTTGGGGTTAACTGTTACTTAGAATACATTATTTTTCTCAATGTACTTTATTCTTGAATTAGCAAACACTTGTAAAATAGCGATGAAGAACGAAAGCCACACCCCATGAATCCACCTCCCAGCCAGCACTTATTTGACATTCTCACTGGTAATTATAAAATAACAGATGTACATGACTTAAAAGCATCAACATTAGAAGAGAGAACACGAAGAGTTCCTCCCTACTCTCATTTCACTTTCAAACTCTCTTCACGCAAACAGCTGCCTTTAACACATTTCTCTCTCTCTCTTCTCTGAGAGGCTCACACTCCTTACACGAAGCAGCTTCTGTCTTCCTTTGCTGATGGTAAATATCACGGTGGCCTTATCTACTGTGGTACATCTAGATTCAACGCAATGGTTTTAGTCGCTAATCAGAATGGGAATGTATGAGATATGGATAACAACACCAGCCCTGTGTTCTGGGGCACTCACTCTGCTAATCACATTATATGCATGTTTTCATCTAATTCTCACAAAGGCTGCACATGGAGTTCCGTAAGATTCCTCTGATTCCTTCCATTTGCCTACCCAACTCCCCAGTCCACACTATGCTTCATGGAAAGCAGCCAAGGTACCCTTGCTCTGACTCTCCACTGGAGTCAACCCTATGACAGCAGAAGAGATGGGGAAGGAAGAACTGGGGAGGGATACGGTCCCCTGGCTCTCTCACTGGAGTCTCCTACTCCTGGAGCAGAAAACCATAACTTCGATCAGTAGCCTTAGGCTTGGCAGATAGTACCCCATCTTCCCATTCATTCCCAGCAATGACTCCCTCGCTTTTTCTAGCCCAGGAGTAGGCATAGCCTCTGTTTTATTTGCTTTCTCCTGCTGTGGTAACCATGACCAAAAGCAACACGGGGAAGAAAAAGTTTATTTCACCTTCCGGCTTATAGTCTATCATGAAGGGAAATCAAGGCAGGAATGTAAGGCAGAAACATGGAGACAAGGAACTGAGGCTGACCATGGAAGAGTGCCGCCTACTGACTTGCTTATTCATGCCTTGCTCAGCTCGCTACTGATTTCTTCTACAACCCAGCAGTACAATGAGCTGTGCCCTCCCACATTAGCCGCTAATCGAGAAAATGCTCCATAGGCTTGCCCACCAGCCAATATGATGGACACATTTTCTTAGTTGAGGTTTCCTTTTTCCAGGTGACCCTAGCTTGTAGAAACTGACAAAACAATGAACCAGCCAGGCCTCCTTACCCTCACCAACTCTTTGTTAACAGTCCTACTACTCCTTCGGTGCTCTTCAAATTACCAAACTCCTGCACAGTTTGTTTCCTCCAGGACTCTGACCCACAAATATGAACTTTGATCTCCATGATACTGTGGACAAAACCAAAATAAGAAATTACCTGACTATTCAGGGTACTTGAACTCATGGAGGATCTGGGCTTGCTCTTCTTGGCAGGCTCAGTTTGCTCTTTTGTCCAACACAGGACCATTTGCCTCGGCGTGACACCACCCACAGTGCACTGGGCCCTTCTATGTTAATCATTAATCAAGTGCCCCACAGACTTGACAACAGGCCAATCTGATAGATGCATTTTTCTCAGTTGTGGTTCCCTCTTCCCAGATGACTCTAGCTTGTGCCAAGCTGACAACACACTAACCAGTACAGGGAAGTTCACCGCCACTTTCTGGGGAGGATATTTTGTTGCTGTTTTGTTCACATTGTTTTTGTTTGTTTTGGAACAAAAATGAGAAGTTGGTAGTCAGTGGGAGTCCATCAGTGGAGAATTACTGAGGAAACTTGATTGATGTACATGATGGGGCTCTACACAGAAATTTGAGGCAGTGGCATGTTTGTAAAATAACGTTATAAATACAGTGCCAAGCTTAAAAAGCAAGAGGTATGCTATAATGCCATTTTTGCAAGATAACAATGAACCCCCACAAAATAACAACCCACATTTTATAAGAATCCACGCAAAATGATAGCATGGTACATGTGAGAAGGTATTGCCTGTGAGTGTGGAAGGGGGTGAATAAAACACTAAGGTGGGGGCCACTACAGAGAAAGAGAACGTCAGATTTTCATCCAAACAGACAGGGTCACATTGCTGCTTACAATGCGAGCACTCATTTTCTACATATTTCCATCGATCAGTATGATCAAACTCAGGAAGGATTTTCTCAAGCTGATGGCTATCATTAGATTTAAGGTCTGCCAGTCTTAATTCAGTTTATGTTTCTCTATCACTGACAGTATATGTTCTTTCATAACTCAGGTTAGTTTGCATTGCTAGAAATATTTCACGCTCTTCAGAGCTCCATTAGCATATTCCAATAGCAAAATGTCTTCTGCTACTCAAAAGCACAAGGGTCCACATGTCTCGTGGCCACACAACCCGGAATGAAAATGAATGTGGGTACTATGTTAGCACCAAACCCTTCTCCAACCTGCAAGTCTCCAGTGTCCCAGTGGCCCCATGACCTTTCCAAGGCAAGAACCCATTTGGGCTTGGTTGGTACCCTGCTGCATGCTTAATTCATTTAAAACTCTGTCCTAACCTCACTCACATTTAATACATCAAAGGTACTGTTCTCTTCACTGAGCTGCTCAATGCTCCGGAGCTGTCTCCAGGAGCCCTTTGTGTTTAACTTGGCTTTTTTTTTGCCCCCCCCTCCTTCTACACCTCCCCCTTTTTTGCTTTTCTTAGAAGAATTTGATCTTTTGCCAAAAATAAATGAAACGCTGGCTCCAAGCTCAACTCAGAATTTACTAGCTGATAAATTGGAAATGGAGAGTGGGATGGGAGAACAGAGAGAAAGTGTAGAGAGGGAGGGAGGCTTTCATTTGGGGCAAGTTCAAACTTGGACGCAGAAGCTATTAAAATGTCTGATGTGTGCTGAGTCACGTGGAGGAGGAGGTGAGGGGATGATGCTGGCGCCCCGCCAGCTGTACACTCTCCCCAGGTTGATGAAGAGCCTGCAGAGGAATGACAGCAGGATTATAATTCCTGTGTATTAAATATAACATTAGATGCCACGTGCCTGACACAGAACAAGGAATCAGCCTGGGCCTCTTGCGTTCATCAGACTAGTGCCTGAACGTGTAAGACTCCCACTCAGCTCTTCTCCTAACTTTACCCAATCTGACCCTGCCCACCACTCTCCCCTCTCTTCTGCAAATGACTCTCTCCAGATGCCTCCAGTTAACAGGGAATGAGGTGGAGCCTTGGAGAAAACATCAGAGCCAGGGCAGAAAGCAGATGAGAGCATGGTGGTATTAAGGCAGGTAATCTCTGAAACAATCTTAGGAGGTTTGGATGGGATGCCTGTTTTCACAGGTAAGGAAAAGGAAGCGTTCTGACTTCAGCAACCATCTCTCAGATGACAAAGCTAGGAGATACTGAGCTGGGATTCAAATCCAAGGGGTCTGTCTGTTCTGTCCCTCCTAGTCTTTAAGTATCTGTCCCCCCTCTAGCACCTGTATCCCACTGTATCTATGAGGATAAGCACATCTTCATGCTTCAAAGCCCTTGCCATTTGATGTTGTCATCAGTGGGAAAGAAAGACAGCAAGAGCAGCTCACTGTGACCCTGTGGTCCCTCACATACCATTTCCTTGCCTGAATCCTGGTTCTTAGACCATTTTGACGTTCAGGTTTCTTTGTTTTGTTTGGTTTTGGTTCTCACCACATTTTTATAATGAACAATTTCAAACACACAGAAAAACTTGGAGAATGGTGGGTGAGTCCGCACATGCTCACTGTGAGGTTCAGCAACTAAGATTAGTTCACTCATATCTGTCCATTTCCGCATACCCTAATTCATCCAATCCTGCCCTACGCATACCAAAGTAAGTCACACCCATTAGCGCATGATGTAACCCAACACTTCTATGTTCTGTGCTGCTTTATGGCCCACAAAGTAAGCATCATGCCTAAAACTTACCAAGGGCTTACAGTCAAGTGCCATGCCAAGCACTTTCTGTGTACCACATAGCTTGATCTCCATGGAAATCTTATGAGATCACTGCTACCACCTTCATCTTGAAGATGAGAAGACTGTATTACAGATGATACAAACCAGTTAACATTTGTCCGCTAAGTATCCCTGTGGACTCTGCACGCACAAGCTCTTTTCATCCAGAAATTCTTCTGGTACCCCCTAGGGCCAAGACTGTTGCAGGTGAGGGAAGAGAGAGTAGAGAGAATGGCCCATCATGCAGTAACTACTAGCACTAGGGTGACTTGAGGGTGTTCTTCTCCACTCTGCTCAGCCTCTCTACTTGTGAATTGGCTCACTTCTCCAATGTCGCATTCATCTGGCTACCATATTCTCAGTGTTTGCCTCCACTTGCACTTCAGGTCTCAAGGGCAAGAGTCATGTTTTAGTCTTTTTAGTCCCAGGCCTGCAGTCAGATGCAGGCAGGGATGTTAGAAATGTTTTCAGAATGGCCTCATATTCAATGAATAGCACTGATGAGAGAGTCATGGCTTAGAATACATTAAAAATAGTACCTCGTTCCTGGTAGCTCTAGAAAGAAAAAAAAAATCATTGAAAAACTTTAAAATTTATGTCAGATGCCGCTGATCTTTCTTTACACCAATAGAATGCACAATACTCAAAGCCCATATTTCACGCCATCTAGGCAATCAGTGATCAGTGGTCAGCCTGAAGTGGCCCAGTCCCCTTTCTAGACCAGACTGGAGCATATGTCTGTGTATGTAAGTTCATCAGACATCTTTTATGTACCTCTACCATGATGGATAAAGGCTCAGGGTCACACAAAGGCAAAAATATGTGTGGACCCACCCTCAAAGAGTTCAGAATCTATGGAGGATGTAGGAAAAGTCAAACATGCTTGTAAATATAGCTGAAGATGTGCTGGGATACTTACAATAAAAGACAATCCTAGTGCTTAAGAACTTCTAAGAAAGAAGAAGTCAAAATCTGGAGTGGATGCAAGAGTCATGGGTTACCTGGTGAACAAAAAACGTTATTTTGATAGTCATAATTTTCAACAAAAATGGAGCCAAGTGAATGAGAGCGAATGAGAAAATCCAAGCCCAAGGTTTCCTAGTTGCCAAAGAAAATTGAGAACAAATTGTGTTAGTCAGCTTTTTGTTGCTATAACAAAATACCTGACATAAACAACCTATAGGAGGAATGGATCATGGTTCCAGAGGTTTCAGTCTGCAATCAGTTGGCCAGTTGTTTGGGGTCTGCAAAAATACCCAACTTACACAGCAGTGGCACTGCATGCCTTGCTGTCGGGCTAAGGCTCACACAAGGTACCCAGGGCAGTGGATGCCCGGTCTCTCCAGGGCTGTATCACAAGATCATAAAAGGCATAATGTAGGATGAGAAAAAAAAACAAAACAAAACAAACAAACAAAAGGGACTACTTGTGTTGCAGTCACCCCAACACTGGCCATGTCATATTCACATTCACAGGTGTCTACTGTCTGTCATATCACTGGATCCCTACAGTAACACATCTGAGAGCTAGACATCAGTGCCCTTGGTGTTGAAGATAAAGAAGCAGACTGCAGAAGCTTAATGATGAATTCAAGGTCAGTGCTACCCGACAGAGAAAGAATGGCTGGTTCCAAATCTAATGGCATTAGTGGGGTTGGACAAGCAAGGGCAGACACAGCATTTCTATTTCGCTTGTTTTGTTTTGTTCTGTTTTGTTTTCCCAATCTGGTGCTCTATTAACTGGTCTGCCAGGGTTAGTGAGTAAAAACATCTAAGGAGTCTGAGAAACTAGCCAAGCCTAACATTGCAAGAGCCTGGTCACTTGTTAAATGAACTTTGCTCCAGAGAGTCTTTAGACACAGCTCTGTGGGTCCAAGCACAGGCCCAGATTGACACCGTCTGGGTCTGAAGCTCAGCTAACCACCTACTGGCTTTATGACTCGGAGAATGTGACAGCCGCTCTGTGCTCCAGTTTCCCTTACGTACAAAAAGCAAGCAAGAAAGAAAGCGAGAAAGAAACAGAGAGTGAGAGAAGGAAGGAAGGAAGGAAGGAAGGAAAGAAGAAAGGAAGGAAGGAAGGAGGGAGGGAGGGAGGGAGGGAGGGAGGGAGGAAAGAAAGAAAGAAAGAAAAAAAGAAAGAAAGAAAGGGAGAGAAAGTGAGAGAGAGGAAGTGAGGGAGGGAGGGAGAAAGGAAGGAAGGAAGAAAAAAAACAAAGACTATCGTACCTACACAAGAAATTGTTGTTAGAACCAAATGGTATTTTATAGATGAGATCTTGAACTGTCTACCAGACTAATCAATTGTCTGATAAAACTAGCTAAACTATCATTTATGTAATGAGATTCGGTACATTGACATTCTCAGATGACCTCAGGTGATAGGTTTATTACAGACATGGTTTTCAAGATGTCCAGAAACTCCCCAACTATGTGGTGGAACATCCTGGGATCTGGAAAAGCATGCTTTACCTTTCAGACTGCTGCTCCTAGAATTTGCCGAGCCCAGGGTTTGTGTGCTTCACCTCAGAGGAGAAATCCTTCACCACTCCCTCGCTTTCTTCTGCCTTTCTTTGTTACACTTTGTAAGTAGAAGATAAGAGTATATCATTTTCCTCCAACAAGCTCTATTACCTATTTAATTTGCTTGTTCATTTATTTTTACCCCAATTCTTACATTCTATTCCTCTATTCCTTGACCTTACAGGTAATTACTCCAATTGGGATTAATTTATATTCATCTTTTGATTTGTATGTATTCTTTTAAAATATGAATTTTCTAATGTATGTATTTTCAATTTAAAAAAGTATTTGTATGTATCTTTGTACCTCTTAATTCTTATTTTTATAGGGTCTCACTATATAGCCCTGGTTGACCTGAACTCACTCTGTAGGCTAGGCTAGCCCCATATCCATAGAGATCCACCTGCTTCTGCCTCCTGAACACTGGGATTAAAGGCATGTACTACCATACTTGTCTTGTGCTTCTTAATTCTTCCCTAACACTGTTTATTAATGTGTCTATATTATTGAATTATTGACTTCTATATTAGTTTATTATTTATATTTGTATTATATATTTATAACATACATATTTTATAATATTATTGAATGTTTATCCAGGCTCCGTGTTCTCAGTCTTGCACGGATCACATGATATACTATACTCATGAAGTTACCTATCTAATTTGCGTTGGTAGATTTCCATATTACCCTCAAGTCCCTATCACTACAAACAACATCACAATGAACATATTCCAACACGTCTCCTCTGGAGTTTGCTGAGATATTCTTGGGGAGCCTATGTAGGATCCATGTTACTTTGTCTAAGTAGTGTCAGATTGCTCATGAGCTAGCCTGTTACTGGCAACCCTCCTAGTGGCAGGCAGTGCATAAATTCCAAATCCACATGGCACTTGCAGCATGCTACTGCTGCTGCTGCTGCTTCCCAACTTTGATACAATCGCCATTTAGTCATTTTTCCATTACAATAATTCCAGAGCTTTCTGTGGCTACTTCTGCTTTGACTTCTCACCTATGCCTTTGTGGCATCTATTTGTCCTTACCACTCTTTTTAGTTTCCTCCACCCTCTAAGGATTTTCTCATTACTTGTGATTTCTATTGCTTTCTGAACAAGAATACCCAATGGCTTCCTTGTTTTTTTGGTTCTACCTGCAAATGTTGTGACTGTCTCCATTGGTTACTGTCTAGTCCAAGGAGGCAAAGTTCTTGCCTTGGCCACTTCTTAAATAGTCTTTGGTGCTGACATCTGTACACAGGCAGACAGATATCTCCAGGGTACCGATGATCACATGGTTGACCAGATTGTCCCTGGGGAACAAGTACCTACTAAGGACTCCCGCCATGGAAGGCATTCAGAGTTTCACAGAATGTTGAGGGTACACAGCCATTCAGTATTCTATTCAGTTATCCAAGACTTACCAGTCTTGGTGCAGATGGTTGAAATTATTCAGCAGAATCAGTAATCCTGGGGATTGTTCCACTTGTTGATGTAGAAATAATCTTCTAGTTGCTCAGTGCTTGTTCTGGGTCTCTTTTTCCTTATTTCTACCAACGCCCACACATGGTAAGGGGAAATCCTATCTTGATGGAAAGGTTCGTATTTCCGTTGCTGTGTTATTCTTCCCTGGCTCCTTTTTGGCCTGACAGAAGTCGCCTCTTCCTTTTCACTTTGAGTGCAACTTCCCTAGAAGTCTTTTCACTGTCCTCCATTCTGGAATGTATTCTCCTGTCAGAGTCTCCAAGCTCCTGTCAGCACACATTCCAGTTTACTGTAATTATTGTTTTGCTCTACAAAATACAAGCAACCTAACGTACAACTGCACCTGTCCTGTTCACCTGGTCTGCTGAGTGATGGACACGCAACGCTTCTCGGATGCCGAGTCTAAACCAGTCCAGTGATGAGGATCGGGGGGATGCATAGTTCCTGCCTCACCTGCATCACAGAGTGTGATATATGAAAATAATTGTTTTTAAAATTATAAGGTTCTAAAAAGTACATTAAGAGCATGGGTAAAAATCTTTGGATAGCATTGTGCCTATTAAAAGGGATTTAGAGACCAACTGTTTGAATGAGGATAAAATAACACCCAGATCCTAAGATAATTTCTTAAGTCAAAGATTGTCACCAACAGGATGCTGGTGACTGAAGGGAGCCAGAAGCTTGTTCTGTGTAGATATATATATATTTCTAACATGAAATAGCCCTGGGAATTGTGTAACTAGTTTGAATTACAAAGCAATAGCTCGATAGAACTCAAAGGAAGTTTGTTATCTGTGGACGGAGGGTAGGGAGGTCCAGATGCTTCCGGGCTCATAAAGACTGCTGACTGTGTGGTGGTTCCCCTGCTTCAGTGCTCTGCAGAGCCTTTTCTTGTTCAGGCAAGATGGCAACCCTTAAGGAAAATCTCATCACATCTGTTGAGGAAGAGGAGACAGTCACCTCAAAGTCACAAGTTGTTTCAGACAAGTCAGTTATGGCATGCACTATCAACATTCTGGGCGAGTCTCTGGCTAATGAACTTGCCCTTGTTGGTATCTGGGAATAGAAAGCTTGAAGGACAAATGGTGGATCTGCAGCACAGGAGCTTACTTCTTCAGACTGCTAAAACTGTTGCAGTTAAAGATAACTCTGTTACAGCCAATTCTAAGATCGAGGCGCAGATTACGCAGATTACAGGAGTCTGTTGTAGTGATGGGAGGGATCAACACAACCTGGTACAGAGAAATGTCAGCATGCCCAAGTTCATTATTCCTCAGATCATCAAGTACAGCCCTGACTGCACCATCATTGCAGTTTCAAACCCAGTGGATATTCTTACCTACATGGGTTACCTAAGCACCGCGTGATTGGAATGTTTGCCATCTAGGTTCTGCCAGATTTCTCTATGCGATGGCTGAGAAGGTTGGCATTCATCCAAGCAGCTGCCAGAGGTTCTGGGAGAGCATGGTGACTCCAACATGGCTGCGTGGAGTGTGGTAAACATGGTGGACATTTCTCTCCAGGAATTGAACCTAGAAATGGAAACCTATGATGACAGAGAGAACTGGAAGGAGGCGCATAATATGGTGGAAGAAAGTGTCTATGAAGTCGTTAAGCTAAAGAGACACACCACTGAGCTACTGAGTTAGGTGTGTATATCCTCATTGAATCCATGTTGAAAACCGGTCTCAGATTTGTCCCGTGTCAACAATAGTGAAAGGAACGTATGGCACCAAGAACAAAGTCTTCCTCAGTCTCCCTGCACCCTTAATGCTCAGAGATTAGCCAGCATCATCAGGGAGAAGCTGAAAGATGATGAGATTGCTCAGCTCAGGGAGCATGCAGAAACACTGTTGGACATCCAGAAGGATCTAAAAGGCCTGTGACTGCCAAGTTCTAGGCTGTAGACATCCAAAACCTACAATGTGATTAACCATTAGTCTTTTGTCTTCAGCCTTTCATACAGGTCACAGTTTGTTTCTTCCCTGATATGTGATATGAGTTCATAGAACAAAGCCCAGGAGCATTTGATGCTTGTACTCTGAGCTCTTGAACAAATCAAGTTAGCTATTGCAATGTGGGAAAAGAAAAAGAAAAAGAAAAAAAATGAAAAGAAAAAGAAAAAAATGAAAAGAAGAGCTCAAATAGTAAGATAGCTTGATTCAAAGTAGAGTATTAAGACATACCAGAAAGGGGTGCATTGTCAAGGTCCACAGCAGACCACACGAGCGAGCGAACTCAAGGCTCAATTATTATTTAGAGTTTCCTTTAAAGCCGTTCAAGGGAAAGATTGTGGTTACTAATGGGAATAGTAAAGGTTGTTTTGATTTTTGTTTTGATTGATGTGTAAGGTAACGTAACAATTTATCTATGGCCTATGCCCCTCCAATGCATCATATGCACCTAATTCTGCATAGGTACAAGATGGCAAACTGGAAATTCTCCTGAAAAGTTAACTAGAGGACACAATTATATCTTACTATGCATGCTCCAAAAAAGAAAAAAAAAGTTCAGGCCAGATCCGCCTTTCTATTCTTCATATCCAGACATATTAAAAATATATTTGAATAGAAATGATTCAAGTTTGATTATTGTGAGAAGCAAAGAAACTTGTACTTTGTCCAGAGAGGGTGTATTGTTTTGAAAATGATGTCACATACACAGTACACAACATAAGGAAGTAGGCTACCAAGACGATTATTAGAAGCGAAGGGGTGTGCAGAACCCAAACCAATTAAGGGTCCGGGGAACTAGACTGACTAAGCTTGTCTGTGTCAGGTCTCCTTGAGTCCTGCCCTTCACGCCCCCTGAGGCATGAGGCCTTGTGGGAAGAAGCAATCGGACTGCACGTGCTCTCTGAATTCACACAGCTGCCAAGCAGCCTCCTCTTGGGCTGTCGCCAAGCTGACCTTTGAGTCCTGCTTCCCACAAGCCATTATTTCATAGAAGCATCGAATCATCAAATTCTCCAGTGTTTTTGACTTTTCCTTTTCCCCTCTCACTGACCCATTTCTCGTCACTGACCCATGAAGAAATAACTAAATAGAGATGAACATACAAGGTCAGAACCTTCCTGCATTATGATCCAGTGCGTGCCCCACTATATGCTCTGGCTCTGGAGTTTCTGTGAAGGATTCCAACTTCAGAGTCTGAGTTCCAAGCCAAAGGAAGTTACTTCCCAACACACACAGTTTCCTGGTACTAAGAATTCACTGTATTTACATTTTTTCTAGTTGCTACAGAAATTAGAAACAGTGGCAAAAATAATCCTAAGAAGGGCTCCTTTGTGCCCGACTGTTTTAAAACAAGATTTTTCATAAGTATTCACTCTCTGCCCGGAATGAAGTCCCGAAGTGCAAAAGTTCATCCCGAGCGATGCCCACTGCTTTTCTTTAGACTTTCCAAGAGGCTCACAAGGCTTCTGTTTTTCATGGCCCATCTGGCCATAAATTGCAATCGACATTAATTTATGAAAACAAATGACACCAGCCTACTCAACGACATTTTGAAATGGGAGAAATAGGCAAGGCATTAAAGCAGGAATAAAATGGAAACATTCAGACCCCATAGCTGCCCTGGCGACATCCCAAACGACACAAGGACTCCAAGTATCCCTAGCCCAATGCGTTCTGCTTTTGCAAAGCCAAAGAGATTTGGCCACAAAGACGCGAAGTGAGGTCTTTGTCATAGTGTGGCAGGAAATTAAACACGTCCAGGACTTTTCTCAGCATGACCAGAATCACCATTCCATCCGTAGCCTTTGTGCCAAGGAAGATAAACAGAGCTAGAGAAGAGGTATTGGGTCATCGAGATGGAGGGCTGTGTAGCTGATGGCTTAATGAATTCCCTCCTGGACAGAAATTAATTCATGCCTAAGACTATCATCAAAGACTTGGGAGTGTGTAATTCCAAATAATAGCAAAAGAGAACATATTGGTTACTTGTTTTGTGGCTGGGACAAAGTACCTGACAAAAGCAACTTGATGAAGAAAAGGTCGATTTGGGCTCAAAGTTCCTTGGTCTAGCGCATCATGATGAAATGTCAGGGCAGTGGGAGCTTAAGGCAGCTGGCCATATTACATTTCTGATCCTGAAGGAGACAGCTTACTCTCAGCTGTATTTCTCCTTTTTCTTCAGTACAGGATCCCAGTTCCTAGAAGGGTCCCACCCCCATGTAAGGTGCTTCTTCCCACTTCAATAACCTAATCCAAATAATCATTCACTAACAGGCCCCAAGAGTTGTTTCCAGTGTGATTCTAAATCCCACCAAGTACTCATTCAAGATTAAGTATCACAAGGCACTTCATAAACACAAAGATGTATGTGTGATTTTAATGCCCTTAGTGTGGGACCTCTCTGCCAGCATTCAAGATGTCATAGATATATAATGCCAGTTCAAATAACCCTGGAAGAGATGTGAAGACTTAACTGCATGTCTGTGATCCCAAGCGAGACAGCTGGATATCTCTTGATCTCCACTCCTATGGATGCTTGGACCTGACACATCTGGGTTTTTCAGGCCTGAATACTAGAAGTGAAAATGAACGAGACTTTCTGAAGCTCTGAGAGACAATCAGTGTATCCGCAAAATTCACTTGCACTCTAAAATACACTATTTAGTATAAAAATTTAGATGAGCTGAGCGTTGGTGGCGCACACCTTTAATCTCAGCGCTCGTGGCGCACACCTTTAATCTCAGCGCTCGGGACGCAGAGGCAGGCGGATCTCTGTGAGTTCGAGGCCAGCCTGGTCTACAGAGTGAGTTCCAGGACAGCCAGAGTTACAACAGAGAAAGCCGGTCTTGAAAAAATAAAAACAAAAAATAAACAAACAAACAAAAAATAAAATAAAAATGTAGATGATAGCTGAAGAGGGGCCCAGAGGGAGATGGAAGGGAAAAGCCAACTCATTAATGAAGGATATACCTAACCATTCCTTAACAGTGGAGCATCTAAAAAGCTGTTGGAGAGTAAGAATGAGATCTTAAAGAATCTGAGCCTTCCTGTTCCACCTACTCAGGTGGAAAACAAAAAACAGAAAAGATGACCATCCTCAATCCACGGCCTCCAGACCAGGAGTTGTGAGTCAAAGGGTTTTACCGTACAGAGTTTACTGTGAAGGAAAGACACAAGACTGTGCGTCTGCAATTCCCCGGAGAGAACACAGAGCCAAGGAGCTAAGAAACGGTACCATGTGTGAACTGTGCACAGCATTGTACACTGTCACTCCACCCACTAGTAAATGGGTTCAGTGTAAGTCAGTTAGTTCTTCCCCCTGCTCCAGGGAGTGGCAAGCACACTGGGTAAGAGATACAATGGAAGCAATCTGTTCCCTCACCAGCCGACACATCGTAGTACAGACCAGAGTGTGATCGGCCCTTATGCCCCGGGAAGAGCTTCCTGACTGGACAACCTAGAAATAGAACCCAGTCAGAGAAAGTTGGTTGAGAACTTTCTCCCCAAAACCAGCACAGGACAACTTTGATTCTGCCTTTAATGAGAGAGATGCCCTACACAGGACAGAATCTGTTTCTCTTATGAAATACTGATATGACTGGGCTTCTCCAGCCACCTTCTTGGCTGGCACTGTGGACCATGAACAGTTCTTCTGCTGTAAAAGGCCATGTTCTCCAGGAAGGTAAAGTGACAGTCTAAGGCCCAGAAGCAGGGGGTCTCCACCACTGGTGAAGACAGGGCCTGCTCTTGACTTTCCCAAGACTGACTCGAGAGAAATACACACATTGTGAATCACTCGGAATGGAGGGAGGTGATGAGAGGTCTGCAGAGCCAAAGGGGAGAAGGGATCCAGGAAAAGATTGCCGAGATAAAGAGAACAGATCCTCTGCCAGGCAGCTTGGGGAGGAGAGCGTAAGGGAGGTTCTTCTTCAACAGATGTTTATTAACTTGCGGTAGTGCCGGAGCCAGCTGTGGCCTACTGAGGAACTTTTTCCATCACAGATCCTTGGCGGTGAAAAAGAATAAAGTTGCAAACGGATGGCACCAGATTGGGTGCTTGATTTATCAGTTTAATCTTGTCACCATGAATCAAAGAAACCCATTCAAGAGGGCGACGGCAAAGGCAAAGAAATGTATTTGATATGAATCAGTTATTTGAGGTCAATCTGGGAAGTTTCTTTGGAGCATAAGAAAATAAAACCTAAAAAAGAAAGAAAATCTAGTGGTTTCTCATGGCAAACTTTCAAGGGATAAAAAATTTAATTTGGGTTACGGACAGAGCTCAGTGGTAGACTGCCTACTTAGCATTGGGAGGCCCAGGGTTCAATACCCAGCACCACACAAAAACTATTAATTAACAAAGCGCAGAGTACCACATTTTGAGGGTGAAACACCGTTACGATTCCATCAGGCTAGAATCCCCAGGACATTCGGCCCTCCTCAGAGACCATTGAGTCCAGTTTGGAGGTCCTCTCACTCCCATGACTGCCTTCTCCTGTCCTTGTAGAAGCAGTATGCTCAGAAGATAGACCTCAGGAGAAATTTTCTTTCCTGTTTCTTCTCTATAGATTCTTTCCTGTTTCAGGGCCTTTGCACCTGATGTCTTGATGCTCAGAACTCTCTGGGATCTGTTCTTTATCCAATTGGTTCTTTCCCAAGCTTTTGGGGAGGGCTCATCTCACAGAAAGATATCTCCTTTCGCTCCCACTGTTCTGTGTATTTACATAGCAGTAATACTCCAGTTATCAAAATCTTGGTAATTATAAAATTATCAAGGAAGATCACAAAAAGGAAAAGCCAACAAGATAAAAATAAAGACTTGCTGTATGACACCGAAGTAGTACTCATGGGGAGTGTATGGCAGCCAGTGGCTATGTTAGAAAAGCAGAGTAATGGTTTCAAAGCAATCGCTCTAGCTTCTTCTTTGAGCAAGTTAAACAGAGCAGTGAGAGGTGGCTTGTTGGGTGGAAGCACAGGCATGAGGATTGAGTTTGAATCCCCAGCAACTAAATAAGAAAGTAGGATATGGCATGCCTATACACATGCCTATATCCCTTTTGTCAGGGGGCAGAGAGAGACTACCCTGGATCCCACTAGCCAGGCTGCCTAGCTGAAATGGTGAGCTTCTGGTTCAGTGAGAGACTCAGTCTCAAGGGAATATTGTGGAGATCATAGTGGAAAACACCCAACATCTTCCTCTGGTCTTTGTATGAGCACACATGGGCTCACCTGCACACACACACACACACACACACACCCCTACACATACATACACACACGCATACAACATACATAACCAAAAACAAAAATAAGAAACTGAAAAAAGTAGTAGTAAATTTAAGCCAAAGTCCATAACAGAAGTAAGTGACAGAGATCAAAGCAGAAATCAAGAGTGCGCGTGTGTGTGTGTGTGTGTGTGTGTGTGTGTGTGTGTGTGTGTATTGTTTTATGATGCAAATATAATCATCATGTTTCTGAAAGAATATAAGAGATCCATATTCAAGTCCCAACTTCATACAGATAGTAGGTATACTATTAAAGAGATACTAGAGGGAAATAAAAGCTATAAGCTACTTAGGGCTTTTTTAAAGAGATAATTAGTTTTCTATTATAATCTAAAACACAACTGGATCTCAAGATAATTAAGTTCATCACAAAAAGAAAAGTCCCCACTAAAATGCTGCAACATGTAAGCAGAATCTGCAGAGCTCTGCCCTCATTAGAAAATGGAACTCTGATATGCTGACTCCTTTGCCAGTTCCACCCATCGTACACCAACAGTCCTTGCTCAGCATCACCATTACCCAACTACACCATCAAATGCCAGCTGATTCTCTGGAAAACAATTGGAGACCATAAACTTATTCTGCAGCAAAGTCTCTGGATACTTCCCGCCCTTTGCTTCCCCTGCCACCACAAAGCGATTTTCACAGTGGACTTGGAACTCAGAAACTACCAGACCTGTGGCCTGGGCAGCTGTCATCCCACAGGGCAGTCTTCAGACCACAACTCTGATGCTCCTGGTTGAAAAGGGAAAGAAAATGGTCATACAGAGATACTCAGAATATAGACTCAGTCTCCAACCTCTACATAGATTATTGCCAGACACTTCCAGAGACAAGAGCACCAGAAGCAGGCTCGTCCTACGTTCCGACTCATTCAGGTCCCCCTTAGTCTTCCCTGAGAATCTGAAGCAGAGCTGCTCCTGTCCAGTGTGTGGACAGGGGGTAGGGGTACATTACAAATGCATCAAGACTTGCACTAGTCTTGGGGGCGTCTACTTCATGCTCTACATTACCCCTCCCGTTTGCCCTATGGGTTGTGTAACACCAAGTTTTATTTCTAATTATCTTTCAGTCTTCTCATTAACAAAATTTATCTGATGCTATTTTAGATTAAAACTTCCAGTTGAATCATTTCAGAGGAATGTCCTGTGGGTTGGCCTTTATCACTATGTCCCATCTCCAGAGTGGGGTCCTGCTGGCCAGAAGTACTCTGGACCCACCCAAACTACTGAGCCCTCTCTGGATTTGCTAAGTTAGGGGTTTGTATACCTACTGGAACTGTGAGTTTCTCAGGACCAACTTCCCCCTAGGAATTCTATCTTCCCCATTCCAAGCATCTGATGTGAGAGGTATTAGTCTTAAATGTCCCCTATAAGCTTCCACTTTGAGTACTAGGTCCCCAGCAGGAAGTCACTGGATGGCTGATTGATTTTTTTTTTTTTTGAGAGGAATATTTCCTTGGCTCCTTCTAGTCATTTTCTGCTTTCTGGTCTGCAATACTATGAACAGTTTAATATACTCCCACTGCTGTACTGTTCTGCTCAAACAACAGACTGAACCCTCTAAAACAATCAGCCAAAGTAAATTCTGCCTTTAAGTCATTTTTTTTGTGCCAAGCATTCGGTCACGGCTATACAGAAGTAACTACCATGTGAAGTTACAGGGTATTAAACTAGCCACCACTTACTAGAATCTCTCCCAGTAATCTCCAGTTTACACCGCTCCCCACCAACTCATTATTTGCCCCAAACTAGTGGGGGAAGGTGGAAAAACAAAAACAGAAATTAATTATTAGCCCATATTTTATAAGCCTAAATAGAAGAAGGACTCATACACAGCCTGTTTAGCACCTTGAGACTTATTCTACAACATGCTAATGTGTGACGAATTCTTATGAGGGAGGTAAACAGAGAGAGGCAGACAGTGTAAAGGAAGACTGTCGGAAGGGCACAATGCCGGGTCCTTTGTCTGTCCCCCTGGACTGGTTAGTTGAAAACCCAGAGTTCTGAGAAAGTCGTACCTCTCCTGCTTTGCCCATCATTGGACTCCTACGCTGCCTCTGCCAAATTTTTCAAGCATTTTTGCAAGATTATTTTTTGTGAAAATATGGCCAAAAGCTTAAGGGAAAGTGTAAAAGTTTCTAAAGAGTCGGGACTCAAGGAAGGGTGCTGTGTGAGTGGAAAGGAATATTTTAAACAAGTCTGGTACAGAGATTCCAGCTACGTTCAAAAGTGATTAACAGTATTTAAGAATTAATGAGAAAGCTAACAAAGGGCGGGAAAGTGTTTATTTTTAACAAGAAATAGAGACTAAGCTTTGGACATGTTGACAGAAGGCTAGCCTATTTTTGTAGAACTATTTTCCTTCTTTTTTTTTTTTTTTTGTCCTGTTTTGTTTTGTTTCTGTGCATGGCATGGGTCCAGGGTTTCATATTACCCAAATGTAGGCTCCCCTGTTAGAGTGACAGAAAGTGTGACACCTAAAAGCCCTATGCTTCCATCTCTTCTCTTCCTCTCCAGAGATGCTCCTGCGCAAAGCCAGCAAATATCTAAGAGCTTTGGGAGGTCTCCCTCTGTAACACTCAGACAGAATTTTATAATTCAAAGGACCTTGAAGCGTGATCTAATCCCTGTCAGTTGACCACCTGTGGAGAGTGCTTTGGGTCCATCTGGGATGAGCATTGCACCCTGAGTTGAATGTGTTCCCACACAGCAAGACGAGTTTGCACTCTTACAAGGTAAAAACAAAAGGAGGGGAAATGACCTGAAAGAAGGACGGGATTGTTAGAGGTTCAGAGGAAAGAAGGGAGGAAGTGGAAGAAATTTGGGTGGTGGGCATTACTAAAGAAGCATATATTAATGAACGAACTACCCCAACGTACAGTAATTTGTACAGTTAATGTGCTTAGTGGTTATAATAAATAAATTTTTAAAATGAATATGTTCTGATAGCTATAGCATAGGTTAAATAAGATTAGTCAGCTCCCATCTGTGGGGAAGATTCCAGATAATCACAAGGAGGCCATGTTTGGAAGCTGCAAAAAAGCAGAAAGCTTCTTGGGAGACACCCTGTAGGGTCTCTTTGTCCATAAGAATGTTTTGTCTCTCAAGCTTAGAGTCTTATCAGACCCCATCCACAACCCTCAGCCTCAGCTCTAGAAAAAGGAATCTTCCTTAGAGAGGCAGCCCTTGATGAGTTGGGACTGGAGAACTGTTAATACATCATGGAAATTTTCCTAAGGAAAAGGGATCCATTTATCTCAATTCTACTCTTACATTTATACAAATGCTTCCCCCAAGAGCTTCTGCTGCTAATTGAAAATGAAGAAAGAGAAGAAATTGTTTGAAGAGCATCCTGGACAGCTCCCTGTACTCGGGTTATAGATGAAAACTCAAGTTCCTCAAAAGTCGTGAGAACACAGAATAGCTTCCACTGCCTCACGAAACTGGGGTTGTGTGCTCAGTCCAACTCATGGGTTATTTTCATGGAAACCCACCTCTTCCCTCCCTTGGAGGTGGTTGGCTGGAGTTTCTCATTTCCGCTAACTCTCACAGAAGCAGGCTGAGGATGATTGATGAACACACCAGAGAAAGTAAGAGCTCCCCTCAAACAGCAAGAATTGAGCTTACCCAATGGACAGAAGTTTGCAAGGGAGAATTTGGAGCGTTGCAATATATTTTTAAATCTCTACAGACAGCTTAATATCTAGGTCAAGCCATGGGCAGAATAAAATAAAAGTTAATACAATTGAAGATACTGGTTTGATTTGTTTTCTCATCTGTGAACACCGTGAAAGGCAGGCTCAGGAGAGATCCTGGCTAATTTGTGTGAGACAAACTTTCTTCAGGCATATTTCCTCTGGATCAATTTCCTCCCTCTTTTTTGGGCCTCTGTCTTTCTCAGTCCCAAACATCACAGCACATTCATGTCCTAAACTTGTTCTGTGGGCATTCATGATCAATATTTTGCTTTCCTCTTCAAGTTCAGACTTTGAATTTGTCTAAGGTCTTCTGTTAACGTCTCTCTCATGACTGTGTCCACTCCTCGATTTGCCCCCTCTACCATCAGAACCCTGCCCTCGGGCCTGTGAGGGGTTAGGAAGGGACTAATCCATCTTTCCAGCTCTCAGCTTTCTCCAGCTCAATCCTCTTTCTTTTGGGGCTTGACGGCATTTAAGAATATGGGCAATTCCCAAGACAGCCAGTCTTCTAAGAGTCTCTATGCCTTGTTCCCTCAGGAATCTGCCACCAACAGATAAGGATTTGGAAACAATAATTTAGGCCAAATCATTGGATCCTGAAAATTGATCCTCCACCTGACCTGGGATTTTCTATTCCATAGTCTCATTTTTCTTCTCACAGTTATGAGGAAACGGAGAGACATGGTACATGTTCCTTCCTGTCAAGGAAATGATGTGTCTACCATGATTCCCACTGCTTCATCTCAGAGCAAAAGCCAACTCCTTAACGTGGATCTAAGGCCTCATCTGATCTGGCTAATCCTCCCTCTTGTCTCATTTCCTACTACCCTCTAATCCTTCACCGATGGCTAATTTTTATCATTTTTTTCCTAATGAATAATTTTCAAAAGTTCAAAACTAACTTCTAACAGAAGTTCTGTTAAAACTAAGTCTTCACAGAAACTCAGTTATTCATTAGTGAGAGAAGCATTAAGCTGTTGTGATGGACTCAAACCAGAATCTGCACAGCAGAGGTATGAATTACGAGGACAGAAAGTGAAGCGACACACAGTACAGCTAAGCCAGTTACTTTAGATTTTACCAAGCATTCAAAGAAAAAATTAACATCAATCTTCAGAAAGTTTTTCCAAACAAGAAATACTTCTGTATTTGTTATAGGAGGCCTGAATTATTGGGACCCCATACACAAAGGCATTATAAAAAATAAATAACAGACCAAGAACCTCTACAAAGAAAGATAGAAACGAAAATAGTAATATACTACCAGATACCAGCAAATCAGTGTATAAAAAGGAGTAGGCTTCAAATTTAAATGCAACTTATCCTAGAAATGCAAGGTTAATTTAAATAAACCATTTTGGTAGAATAAAAGAGTAACCTATTTGCTGCCATGTTTATAGAAAAAAATTGAGGAAACGCCAACAGCTTTAAGTCATAACAAACAAATGGGACAAGAAAAAAACTTTCCCAACCTGGGAAAGCCATTTATGGAAAACCCACAAGTTCAAAACATATTTAATGATAAAAGACTGGGTATTTTCCTATAAGGACAGTATCAAGACGAGAATGCTCGTTCTTGACGCTTCTAGTCAGCACTGTGCAGGAGGGGCTAAGTCAGGACAATAGCAAGGAAAAGAAATGACAGTGGAAACTTTGAAAGTTAAATTAAGATATCCATGTTACTTACAATGCTACTAAAAAGAACAAAAGACCAAAACAAAGGTAATTAAGCTTCCAGAAAAACACGTAACAAAAGGAGTAGAAGACATACATAAAACCATAGTACGTCGCTGAGACATTTTTAAGATGTAAGAAATGAACGGAATGAATATCGATGTTCACAGCGCAGAAGACCTACAATGGCTAAGAAGACTCTGCATCCTAGCGGCATTCGTACATACAATACCGTCCCTATCGTGGTGCCAGCTAGCCTTACATTCAGATTCAGGTAGTAATGCAAGAGATCCAGACAAAACTGAAAACAGTTTTGAAAAAAATGTAAGCAATTTGGAGAACCCAGACTCCTCAACTTCAGAACTTGCTGTAAACGTGCGGTAATCAGATAGCATAATGGAGATCAGCGAATAAACCCACACATTTCTCATCAATTTCTTTCGGTGAAGGTGCAAAGCTAATTCAACAGGGGAAGGACAGCCCTTCCGGGCAGAGAGACAGCTGGATCTCCACATGAAAATGAGTGAATCTGAGCTTTTGCCAATTAGTACACACAAAAATTTTCTTTGTATTAGTTTTTTTTTTTAAATAAGCATACCAAGAAATGGTTTTATTGTGTCGTTTTTCATTTATACTTTGTTTCTGTTGATCATTTTCCCGTAAGAAATTTTTTATTTTTGTTTTTCCTATCAAAGATAGCTTGCCTTCACCTCTGATCTCTACCACCTCATAAAACTTTCTCTCAAATATTTTAATCTCCTCTACCTGGTAAACTTTTTTTTTAATTTTTTAATTTTTTTTTTTACATAAAGTCCCCGCCTATCCCCATTTCTAGAACTTCACATCCTGGAACTATGAACCTCTTTCTCCCTTTCCTTCATTTCCTTCGCTCTGATTCTTTAAAAAACTAGACAATTGAGAAAGATTTTTATTTTTGGGGAAAGACACAGTCAGGGAGCTATGTTAGACTAAAAAACCAAAAGACCTCCTACACCAGTTTGCTTTCTAGCCCGATGTGGGTTTTGGAATACCCTTTTTACAAAAAGTTATTGCTTTACAGAGCTACCTTCTCTTTTTTCCTGTGCTCCTTTGTGCTACTGTGGACCTGTGTTTATTCCTCACTGCTTCCTAACACTCCTGTACTTCTGTTTCAGGTCCCCTTGCTCTCCTCCAGTAGCCCTACCCCTTGGCAGTAGTCCCTGTCACACACACAAGCATTTTCAAACACAAAAAGGCTTTGAGATCTAGATGTGAGAGCTAACGCATAAAACTTACAGAAGAAAATACGCTAAATGTTCATGGTTCTGTTAAGCAACTAATTCTTTGATGACTTCTTTCATGTTTTCTTTGAAAGCATAAGCAACAAAAGAATATATGTATATATACGGGTAAAATTAAAACTTGGGTTCTCAAATAACAACATCCACAAAGTGGGAAGACAGGTTTCACAACGGTAGTAAAGGATTGCAAACCATCTATTTAATCAAGGGCCTCTAGCCTGGATATATAAAGAATTCTTAAGATGCAAAAATAAGGGAAACATTTTAAACCATCAGAGAGTATAAGTAGATATTTTTAAAAATGTAAAAATGATCAACTAAGCTTATGCAAGAGTGCTCAGTGTTGTTGGTCATCAAGGGAATGAAAATTGAGGCCATACCAAGAAACCACCCACACCACTGAAAAGGTTCCGCTCAGTGATGGGTGATAGCAAATGTTGATAAAGACACAGAGAAATTAAAATTCTCATACTTGCCAACGGGTATGTGGACTAGTGAAGCTACTCGGAAGAAAAATAGTTCTTCCTCAAAGTATTAAATATGGAGCCTACCATATCAACCAATGATTAGATTTCCTTTAACTGAGGTTATAACACACATGTGCATAAAATGAATGCCTAAGCGTTCATAGCAATAGTACTCACGATATCCAGAAAATCAAAAGGGTCATGACATCTATTAACTGACGGACAGCTGACTCCAAGGCACATCTCTACGAGTGAACAGTACCTCAAATATAGCATGAAGTGCTAGAACATGGTGCACTTAAAACATTACCCTAAAGGAAAGATTCCAGTACCCAAACGAACACATATGATAATATGTCTGTGAGATCCTCAGAACAGGCAAATCTATAGGGACAGAAAGCAAATTAGTGGTAGCCTAAGGCTTGTTGATGGCAAAGACAAATGGTGATAGTTACAGAATAGCTTTGCTGGAGGGTGGGAACAAAAATAGTCTAAGCTTAGACTGTTTCTATTTTTATTATCTCAGGAATTTTCTGAAAGTTACTAAATTGTCAACTGTCAACTTTAAGTGGATGAAATATATATATATACATACATACATATATATATATATTATCTTAATAAGAAGTTGTTGGGGGCTTTCTTTTCTACAGGGTAGAATTCAGTTATGTATCCATGAACAGTATTCTTTATATTTCTTTGGGGAAGATCATTTGCCTCGCCATGAGTTGCATTCTAACTCTAGGGAGCTATGAGAGCATCTGATACAACGCAATAGTTTCCAGAGGACGCAGTTCTAACTTACCATTGAAAGGATGCTTTCATTTGTATGTACAGGCCTTGGTATTTTTTTTCAAAATCCAGGGTGCTTTCACCCACAACATCTTGCCACTATTCTCCATCTCAAACACTCTTCCCTCTCTTTACTTTGTTTCTGTCAAACACTCAGCCTCCAAAAGTAACGTCCCTGTTGGGATTCCAACGCGAAGTGTCCTCCAAAGGCCCCTGCATTTGAACCCTTGCTCCCCAGCTGTGGACACTGTTTACAAAGGTTGTGGAACTTCTAGGGTGAGTGGCCTAGCTGGTAGAGGTGGGCCACCATGGGTTGGGCTTGGAGGTTGATCTGCTTCTGGTTCCAGCTTCTCTCTCTGCTCCCTAGTCTGCCACCACATGAGGAGTTCTGACACACGCCCCTGCCACACAGCACCGCTTTCCTGTGCCTTGAGGAACCATAAGAAACTATGAGTCAAGTTATATTTCCCTCACATTTCTTCTGTCAGGTATTCTGTCACAGCAATATGAAGACAGCTAACTTCTTCATTCTGCACACACATGTATGCTATCCATTGCTATTTAACAAATTATCCTGAAAAATATGTGGCTTTAAACAAAAAAAAAAAAATATGCCTCATCTCAATTTTTCAGCTCAGGGACCTGGAGTCAGCTTACCTGGGTGGCCTGGTCCAGGTTCTCATTCCACTGTGGTAAGCTTAAGATGTTGGCAGGAGCTGCAGGCATCTGACAGTTGGACTGGGACTGGGTGTCTGTTTCCTGGATGGCTCCATTCCACGGGGTTGGCAAAAGTTCTCCATTATTGCCACATGAGCCTCTTTAGAAATTGCTAACTTGCCCTACAGCAAACAACCCAGGGAAAGGAGGCAGAAGATGCCACTTTAATTATCCAGCTTCCAGAGTTATATATCACTGCCCTTCTTCTGTTTTGTAGAAGTCCCTAAACCCAGCCACTGTTCTCTAGGGGACAGAGTTTAGGCCCTACTTTTTGAAGGGATGGTTTAAAAATTCCTAGGAAGCCCATTTTAGAACCTGACAACACACTCCCACAAAACACACCCTCTCCTCTGGTACTTGCTACTGCCTTAACTCAGTTTGCGTTTTCTACATAACATCAATATCATTATATCTACTTGCCAATCTTATGACTTAAGATCTGGGACGGCAGGGCTACTGCATTTTGTCATGCTAAATACTCTATGCAGAGAATAGCTACAGGATATTTTGGCTCAATGACCACCTGGTTTCCTGATTAGATGAATGCAGGTGAGGTTATGAGTCACAGGAGCACAACCAGGTACGGAAGCCAATTACAATGGTTCCTAACCTAATGTATTTCCCAAAATTTTATCTCAAAGGAACTCTAATGATTTAGTGTTAAGTCGCCATGTGATTCTAGCTGAGGAAATGGGATCCTTCACAGTCCCCCCACAAAATCCCTCCAGTTGAGGACTCTCTACTTCTTAGACCCAGAACAAACTCCGCTAACCAAAAGTTAGAAAAAGCCTTCCATGTTCCACATGGAAACAAGCAAACAAGAGCAACCAAATCCCATCTCTCATCTTCTCAAAAGTCAGCATGGGGCTTCGGGTAGTGGCATGTGCCTAGTAAACCCACAGTTCTTCAAAGTCACAAAGCAGCACTGAAGTGGCCCGAAGCCAGAGTTTAATGAAAGCACTGCATCTGAGGTTAGGGATAAAAGACCCCACGTGATACCTTGCTGATTTACTCTTATTTATCCAGGATTTAGCAGCATTTTAAAAGCTAAATGTTGATGCTCCTTGGCTCTGGAGAATAAGGAAATCCGAATGCAATTAGGAAGCTGAGAGTCATGGAAAGTACACAGGATTAAGAGGCCAAAATACATAACTAATTTGCAGAAAGCCTGGTTTTCCATACCTATAAAAAGGCAGAGCCAGACTGATGAGAGTAGAGATAATTTCAAATCCCTATTTGGGTTGGACCATGTTAGAAAGCACAGACATATCTTAACATCTCTGGAAGAGTCTTTGCCAAATTCTTACCAGAAATGTCAGTGAGCATCATCAAGCATACACTTGTACTTCCGTCTCCATCTCTCTCTCTCTCTCTCTCTCTCTCTCTCTGCTCTAAGTCTAGATGGGATGGGAAAACACTGCATGAAAGAAACGCCAACAATAGGTTGGAAGTGTTGAAGACAAACTATCCACTTCAATACCATGTGAAGCAAGAAATTACTTCAGTAGATGAGGAATGCAGCTCCCAGCTGGGTTTGTTTTTGTTTTTGTTTTTCTCTATGCCAGTGTGCAGCCCAGAGCAGCAACTGCTCACACTTAGGGCAAGCTATTTCAGGGGTGCATTCAGTCCACCAGCTCATGGCAGGTATACCATCTCACTCCTCTCTCCTTAACGCCCTTCAGTGAGGCTCCTAAATCAAGGACAAAGGATCCTTGGTCTTTAGCCCTGGAGCCTTAGTAGCAAACTCATTATTGTTGTTGTCCTGTCTGCTAGAACTGACAGTGGTAAGGACAGAACAGGGATGGGAGATACTATTTGTCCTCTAGTTAATTTTCAGAGGGAACAAACATCTGAGGACTTTCCATCTGTGCGCCTGCCTCTGCAGCAATACAGTAAGCACAGCAGCTGGTGATGAAGGAAACAACAGCCACTCAGTTCAGCCCAGCCTCCTTGCAGCTAGCTCCCTTCCCCACTGCGAAGGCAGAATTGAAGGACAGGAGCCTGTCTCCCTTGGGAAATGTCTGTGGAAATCATACCCTAGCTACAGGTTTGGTTCTGAGGGCCACCACATCCCAAGCAAAACTCTTTGAGCCTATAGGAGGAGGAGGAACTTTAAAAGCTGGGGACAGAAAGCTCAGCTTTTCACTCTGAGAACTGCAATTTACATAAGCTGTTAACCCTAGATCCAAACCAGAAGGACTCAGACTCAAGGAGGTTCAAGACCTCCTTGTTTTAGACAAAGAAATGACATTTTGAAGTGAAAGGGTGTGTTCACCACAACAAGAGTACATAGTAGTTCTGAGAACCGGTTATAACCGCAGGCAGAGAGAAGGAGCCTGGAGAATGGAAGAACACGGTCAAGATCATTGGATTATCGGACGGTGATTAATTTATAGAATTGGTGACTATTAAATGGCAGGGGAGGGGTTAATTAAGAGGTCTTCAAGACTGGGTATATTTTATGTCACTTATTAAAATGACAACAGGAGGAAATATATCAACAGTTTGAGACGCCATACCTCATTTCAGAGGGAAATTCAGTTACTATGTTCAGTGCATAATTAAGCATGTTTTTTCCTCAGGCAAAAGGTGACTATGGAAGCCCTGGGAGTGGATGAAACCTCAGAAAGAATTTATAAAAAAGAATGGAGAACAGAGTCCACGGGCACTTGAGAAGGAGAGTGGAAAATGAACTAGGGAAGCTGAAGGGTAGCAAAGGAGTTGGGACAACCTACAGCGGTGCGTCAAGAGCCGAGGGAAGCCCACTTTTGGATTCAAAAACCAGGAGGCCATGCTAGCTTAGCCATATTCTGGAACATAACTCTCCCCTGGTCAGAATGAGGCAGGAACATCTCCAGTCCTCTTGCTCAGCGTTTCTCTCCTCGGTCGGCAGTGTGAGGCTGTGAGGTTCCAGAAGCCAGTGTTCTCGGCTGTAACCCAGGGTGGATGCCTCTAGAACCAAGCTCCACTCAGCCTTCCCGTATATTCCACCCACCTCAGTTTTCGTGTCCCACACAAGAGTCTGACATGCAGATGTGTCTCTTCAGGCTGGTAGAAGCACTGACATTTATTAAGCCACAGCCATCTGGACCTTCTCCTGTTTATCTGAGTTAGATAGAACCTTTCAGTAATGTGACAGGAAGAGAAGATACAGGAAAATGTTGGGGGAGGCAAGGAAGAGACATCTCAGGCAAGTATCTGAGTAGACACTGTTGTGCATTCAAAGCTTCAATTTTCATTCCAAACGCAACAAAATATCACCAGCAACCAGGTAGCATGCTTCTGCTCTGCGCCTCAGCTCAACTAACAAGGGAAAAGGTGTACTTCCAGAGACGTGCTGAACCTCTGAGTGAAGGCATACCAGGTCCAGCGAAGCAAGCGAGTCAAGACTTCAAATGAACTCTGCAAACTGAAGAGCCGATAGTCAGAGGAAGAGGGAATAAGAACACTGGGGTAAAAGTCAGTGAGATCTGGGTTCTCAACTTGGTCCTGGCTGCAGTGAGCTGTGGGGTATCACCACTGAAGAAAAGTTTCCTAAGCAAAACCTTAGCCAAGCTTGTGGGAGATGCAAACAGCGAGTAAGAAACTTCCTAATTCCATTCCTAATGAAATGAAGGCCCTGGGTGACAAATAAGAATGCAGAATTGACGGGGGTGAGGAAGGGAGTGGGGGGACAGAGGAACAGAGTTTGAAAGATAAAAACGAGTTTAAGATGCATAGCTAGTAGAAAATGCCTTATGGAACACTGACCTCGGGCAGAGCACAGAGAAAGGAGGAAGGTGGTGGACAGCCCTGGGCTCTTATTCTCACCATCGGGTAGGAAGACATGGACGAGAGGTCCTAAAGCTGGAGACGTGAGTGAGCAGACCCACCTGAGCACTCAGAGCCAGGGGACGCTCTGCCCTATGAATAGAGAGAAGCCTGCCTTTGTAAAGGTCAGATCATGTTCGGGACTGCTAACCCAGCAAAATGAGAGCTGTGCGAACCTAGGAGGCCACTAAGGCAGCTGCTTCAGCCACTCACGGTCTTGTCTTCATCTACTGAAAAGAGACCAAACCAACTGTATCACAAGACTCCAGCCTATTCTGACATTCTGTTCAATGTTTAACCAGATGACGCAGAAGGAGAACAACTCAGCAATTCTCACAAGAGGGCAATGCCACCCTGGGAGAACCTGGCAGTGATTGTGTGTATATGATTCTCTCCCTCTCCTCCTCCCCCTCCCCCTCCTCCTCCTCCTCCTCCTGCTCCTCCTCCTCCTCCTCCTCCTGCTGCTGCTGCTCCTCCTCCTCCTCTTCCTCCTCCTGCTGCTGCTGCTGCTCCTCCTCCTCCTCCTCCTCCTGCTGCTGCTGCTGCTGCTCCTCCTCCTCCTCCTGCTGCTGCTGCTGCTGCTCCTCCTCCTCCTCCTCCTCCTGCTGCTGCTCCTCCTCCTCCTCCTCCTGCTGCTGCTGCTGCTGCTGCTCCTCCTCCTCCTCCTGCTGCTGCTGCTACTGCTGCTGCTCCTTCTCCTCCTCCTCCTCCTGCTGCTCCTCCTCCTCCTCCTCCTCTCTCCCTCTGTGTCTGTTGTATGTGTGTGTACATGTGCATGTGGAGACCAGAGGTTGACGACAGGTGTCTTCCTCTACCACTTCCCGCCTTATTTTTAAGACAAAGTCTCTCAGTGAACCTCAAGCTTATTGATTCAGAAAGACTGGCCGGTGAGGTCCAAGAATCCTCCCGTCTCTGCTTACCCAGTGCTAGGATCACTGGTGTGCACACTACACCTGTCCTTTCATTTTTCCAAACACCAGCTTCTCTTTGTGTTATTGTGGCGCTAGGGATATGAGTTCAGGCCACACACCTTACTGATGGAACCATTTCCCCAGCCCTTTGTGTTATTTTTTTTAATTATATCGCAAGATTTTTTTCCCAACAATTTATATTATTTTTAAGATTGCTTAAGTCACATCTTTCTCATTTTCCCCATATTTAATGTCAAGTAGGATCAAATGCATTCAAGGGTGCTAAAGACCACTGTCATGAAAACCAAACACAGGATACTTGGGTATTTAGTAAACAGGTATGAGAGAAAATGCCAAGCTCTTGAATTCTTCATTTGGATGCCACTTTACCCTGGCAATTCCTACCATCTCTTATTTTGGCTTCCCCAAAGTTTGGGATCTCCACAGCATTTTAAGAATGAACAGCCATTCTTAACATTACCTGTTCTTTTTTTTTTTCCTAAATTAAAAGTTGTACCAAAAACGCTGAAAAGCACCCAATTATTCATTCATCTCCAGAAGTAGGGACTATCGCAACACACTGTCCCTCACCTTGGTTTTCCAACATGGGTTCCAAGACGGGTTGGATGGTGATCAATAGTCTTCAGATTATTCCATTTCTTACCTAGCCAGCTCTTCAGGAGGCATGGAAAATAAGATTGCAGTCTGGACCTCAGATCTTTTCACTGCCAAGGACTGGTAGAACTACCCCAGTGGGAACACATGGACGAGAAGATCCCTAAACCTGGAAATGTGAGAAGCAGTTGAGCAGACCCGCCTGAGCACTTAGGACTGGAGAGCCAGGGGAGGCTCTACCCTATGGATACAGGGAAGCCTGCCTTTGTAAAGGTCCCAATCCTGCATCCCTCAGAGGGTCTGCTCTGCCAGGGACCATGCTTTTGATTTCAGCTCAACATCTTGCCTGCTTTGGCAGGGAATGCTTATACCAAGCATGGGTATCATGCAGTCTCAGTGAGGAGGGAGAATCAAATACTTCACGTTGCTTTTGTCATCCTGAAACAGCTACTATATTCTCAACACCCGGTTTGTGGGACAATTTTACCTGAAGCTATGTGGGAAAACAAAGAAATGTCTATTCATATTCTACTATCTTCTTGAGTATCAGACAATGATAAATCCATATTTGTCCCATAAAGAGATAACCGTGGTATCTATACACCTTGATGTATGGCACTGGGAATGGGATGGTTCCTCTGCTTCCATCCTTCACTCATGCGAGAATTCATCTGCAAACCAACTTCAAAGGATTATCTTTTCATATTGGCAAACTGGGGGTAAAGGCCACATACTTCACCCAGAGTGAGAAGTCCAATTACGAGAAGAGTGGTTCAACTAAAGCACATAACAAAAACCACCAAGTCCTCTATAAATGGCTCTTGATGAAGTTTCCAAAGTTATTTTTCCATCTAGTTTAGGGGACCAAAATACAACCAAATGACCCTTGTACCCTTCGAGCCCAAAGTTCAAAGCCAGTTACTTCCCACTCTTCTCATTTACTTAGAAAGTGTGTATATTTCAGTATATAACTATACACACAATGAAAAGAAATTTGGAGAGCTTTTCCTTAACCACAACTTAATTCCTTGGTCATAGGCTTAGAATATACTAGCAAAGCTCTGAACAAACATTTTTTTTTTTTTTGGGTCTTCAGAGACAGGGTTTCTCCCTTGTAATTCTGGCTGTTATGGAACTCAATCTGTAGACCAAGCTGGCCTCAAACTCACAGAGATCCTCCTGTCTCTCTGTCTTCCAGGTGCTGGGATTAAAGGCGTGCTACCACTGCCTTGCTTTTCACATTTTTTGAGCAATTTTATGTAATAGTACAGACTTCTCATCATGACCAAGGTCACTCAGAGTAACACGAGAATGCCCATACAGAGTGAAGAAAGATCACCCAAGCATTGAGCAGAAGATTGGGTAAGACCCTTGCTGTCTCATATGCAAGTGGTCAACCAGAATGACTAGAAGCTGTCACGCCTGGAGGCATGTGCCACCAACTGAACACCTCACCATATATTATTGGGTCTTCATTTTGCTTTGAGATTCTGATGAAAAAGTTATTTTGTGATGGAGCAAATCTTGTCGACTAAAGTGTCCACTAACCGACTAGTGACACAGGAATGAACTAGGTTGGTGTCTGGTGAAGGGAAAGAGAACTCTTGAAGAGACGAGACCCTAAGGAAAAACAGATCAGATATAAGCATAGCATGGCCATCTGCGTTCTGTTTATTTCAACCAAAAAGGCTTTTTCTCCTTTTCCGTTCCAAAGTCAGGTGATAAGATAGAAAGGGTTAGCGTGACGAAGGTAGGTGAAGATAATGCTGTCTGCCAGTCTGGCTTCCTCTTATGAAAACTTGCTAAATGCTCATCTCGGCCAAACCACTTTAAGACGTAGGGTCTCAGGTTACTGGGAGTAGACCTATGTTGTTACTTTTCGATTGACTAACATCTTGCTTTGCAGCACAGAGCAAGTCATTTCTCTCTGGAATTTTCCATCTGTAAAATTATATTATAGTTCTAAAATGATATTATAGCTAAGAACTGCCCTACTGGAGGGCAAGAGATTCCAGCACTTTGGCACTCTGGTATTGCATTATAGTTGCTCAACCTGAGGTCATGACATATGATTATTTGGCCATGGAAAAATTTTGTGTGGCTACAGCTTCATGCTGTGCCTCCGTCCCAAGGCCAGGAAATCGCCTTTCTGTTTTTTATTAACTTGTGTTTGTTTATGTGCTGTTTGTTCCTTTCTTTATGAATTACGAAGAGTTGAGGTCAAAGAGGGAGGCTACAGACCCTGATGGTACAGAAACAGGATTTCAATCCTGCACTGGAGCAGTTACCCACACTAGCTGTGTCTACTGGTAGGTAAAGAATGGATGGTACCCAGCAATGCAGAAGGAAAAAAGAAAAGCAGTGTGTGTGTGTGGGGGGGGTAACACAGAATTGAGAGCATAAGGCTGGACCCATGAGAGTCCACAAACAAAGGACCCAGACTGATGCAGTTCCTTGCAGTTAAGAGCTGGTGTGAGGAAGTAACCTTGGGCACAGTTCAGTCTTACAGGCCAGAGGTGATCATGCATGGTCAGACAGCGAATTCCAACCTGTTCTCCAGGAATGGGTACTGAGAGCTGCTGCTCAAACTGCTATGAAAACACAACTGGAAAACCCCCATTCCCCTAAGATCTCACCGCTGTCCCTGGTATGTTGGCCTGCCTCCCACCTCCCCCTCTTCTGACTATGCCAACCTGTCTGCTTTGTCTGGGAGACTTCCACCGTGTTTCTGAGAAACGCTGGCTGCTAGGAAGTTCCTCCAGGCCTCTGATCTCCCTCAGTGCAATCCAGATACAGAAAGGACCTTGTTCCCTGCTAATGCCTTAATGGACAGCCCACCCACTAGCCTGCCGGCCGGGAGGAGAGCCAGCCAGGCTGGCATGTTCCCCTCGTTCTCCTTCCCCACCTTCCTCCCAAAGCCAACCCAGCTGAGCTGGGGTACCACCTGAGTTTGGAAAGACTAAGACCATCCTGTACTAAAGCAGCAAGAATTTTAAGCTTTTTGAATATTCTGTAGTATGTTTTTGCTGAATCGCATCCTATGTTTGTGGTCCCTATTTGTCTGTTCTTTCCCTTAACTTCAGTATCATGCAGTCTCTCCTTGGTTCAGAGTGACTGAGAGAGAGACTACAGCTCCCACCACACAGGCATGCATAAACATGAGCATGATAGTATATGCAAATGTCATGAGAGCCACAGATAAAAGTAAATAGCATTGAGTTATTCTAAAGATACATCCTGATACCTTTTGCTTTAAAAAAAATTACATTGTATCTATAATAATGTATCTATAATAATAATGATATATAGTTTTGTTTTAAAATGATATTTAAAAATCATACAAAGCTTCAAAGTACAAAAAAGGACACAGGAGACATCCAGTACTCCATCATTTATATAACCCTTACTACCTTTAGGTGTCATCTCAATGCATATAAGTAGGTGTAATTTTACAAAAACTAGATCTTACTTTTTACATCATAAAATTCAAAAGTAACAAGTTTGCTTGAATATTTGTTAAAGATTATTATGACCTTACAGAATTCCTAATATTAGAAAAATATTTATTTATCATATTAGACATTAATTGCTGAAAGAATTGTCTTTGCTGAAAACCTTATCTCTTATTTATTTTAGATGTGAATTTTTAAGACCACAACTTGTGTTTTGGAGCTCTGCTCTTCAAAAATAAGATCAGACTCACCAGATGTTTTCGTTATTCTTTATATTCTGATGTGTGTATATGTGTGTGTGTATATGTGCGTGCATGTGTGCATGAATGTGTATATGTATGTGTATGTATGTATGTGTGTATGAATGTGTGTGTATGTATGTGTTTGTATGTGTGTATGAATGTGTGTATGCATATGTCTGTATGTGCGTATGAATGTGTGTGTATATATGTGTGTATATGTATGTATGTGTGTGTACGTGTATATGCATGCATGTGTATATATGTGTACATATGTATGTGCATATGTGTGTATGTGTCTGTATGTGTGTGTATGTGTATATGAATGTGTATGTATGCATGTGTGCGTATGTGTGTATGTATGTATGTGTATATGTGTATGTACATACATGTGTAAATGTGTGTGTGTGTGTATAAGTGTGTGTCTGTGTGTGTGTGTGTATTTGTATATGAATGTGTATGTATGTATGTGTATGTGTGCATGTATGTATGTGTGTGTATATGTGTATGTACATACATGTGTAAATGTGTGTGTATGTGTGTGTATAAGTGTGTGTATGTGTGTGTCTGTGTGTGTGTGTGTGTGTGTGTGTGTGTTTGTGTATACATCATAAAAAATCTCCCCTCTTACCCTCCAGCTAGAGCAATTATCTGGAAAAGGAGATAAGATGGAGAAGCTAAGAAAGCAAGGAGGATTAACCTCCTGGAGAAACCCATCTAAAGGAAAGTAATTTGTCTTTCAAATTCATCTTCTTGTCACAACTTTCCTATTTCAAAGCTTCGTGACTTATGTGTGTTCTTATAAAGCTGTTGAAAGCACACATAAGAAAGCACCATGCTCTCAACAGTCACAGGATGTACTGGGACAGAGCACCGGCTGATCCAGCCCTCCATGGCCACATCACTGTTCTAACTTTGCTCGCATGTCTCCTCTAGCACTTCAAGAGGTCCAACAAAACGAGTCAAAGCTGCCTGCTTATAGCCTCGTCTTCGAGGCAGGAGAGATAACTCGGTCAGTGCTTGCTACCTGAACACGCGGTCCTGAATCAGTCCCCGGCATCCACAGAAAGAAGCTGGACAGAGTTGTGCACTTGTCATCCCTGTGCTAGAGAATCAGAGACAGGAGGCTCCCTGGGGCTCTCAGGCCAGCCAGCCTAGACTCATCATCACCCAGGCAGTGAAAACAGATGGCTTCCTGAACAGCAGCCACAGATGACCTCTGGCTTTTGTATGCACTCTCACATGTGTACATGCGACACACACACTCCTTTAGTACCCTAAACTCCCTGACCTGCTGTATTTTTCTATTCCAGAGGCTCCCTTCCTTTCATACCATTTGATTGCATCATCTTGGTCCCTCAGTTTTCCTTGTCCACCATTTCTCCCTCCGCATTGTGCTCTGGAGTTGTTATGAACCCTGGCAACATGTAGCCCTCATCAAATACATGCTTGCCTGGCTTTTATCCTGTCTCTACTGAGGTCATGCCTGTGGGAGGGGAGAAGAGCAAACAAAATCCAGATGTTCTGCAAAAGAGGAGGAAGGCAGAGAGACCCCAGCTCACTGACACCTTGTGAATAGTCACGCAGCTTTGGGGCGGGGCACCTGCGAGACATGGGAATACAGGGTAAAGAAAGACTCTTTGAATACTCATGATCTCTCTCCTATGGATTTCTTTCCTCCTGAAAGCAGAGAAGGACAGAAAGTTAAACTTGTGGCCATGGGCACCCTTTTAATTAGTGTCCTCAAATACCACGTGCACAGACTCTCTCAGCATTGACTAGATTGGGTTAAGGATCTTTATAGATATCACTTTCTGTCTTGAGTCAAGGTGTCATGGTTAATAATTCTGAGTCTGATTCCTGTGTGTGCCTGTGTCTGGATATTAGGGTCTCCAAAGCTGAATGGTGGGGAAGCAGGAAGCACAACAAAGACAGTATGCATTTGGTGTTTGAACACCAGTCTAAACAAAGATAGCAGGCAGATGTCTGCAAACAGTGTGTTTACTGTGACCAGAGGGAGAGAGAGGAGGCATAGCAACAGAGTTCCGATTGGGCAGATCTGTGCAAAGGCTAAGCCTGTGGTGAATGCTCTGAGCTGCACTCCAGCAGGCACAGAGCTGTAGGAGGTCCCTGCAGACCCTGCAAAGGCACACTCTGAAGATCCAGGGACTGGCTGGCATGACTTGTGAGTCTTGGAATTTGAGGCTGCTGATTTACCATTTAACACTCCAGTCACAGCCTCCTCTGTGGACTCCATCCACATGAGTTCACATGAAAGTCACGTCTTCATTTATTCTAAATTTTTAGAGACAAGCTCTTAGAGCTAATTAATCTGGGTCCAAACTTAATTAATGATACAGGATATATGCTTGCCCTGATTGGATATGGGCAGGAGATATCCAGGTAGGAGGAAGGAATACCCGGACAGGAAACAGGTAGAAGATGCCAGGTAGGAAATACATCAAAATGTGTGGTCACCCCTGATTGGGCCTGATAATAACAAATAGCCTCATGGGATCTGCCTTTTAAAAAATCCTCAGAGCTACAGCCCAGCCATCATGGAGGAGTCCTAGGGGTAACTTCCACATGGTCCTGACCATCATAGAGGGATCCCAGTTGTGGGGAGAGGGGCGGAACCTCTATGTGATCCAGCCAGCTTCCACCTTTACTAGCCAGTATTAAAAGCTTGCTTACAATTCAATCAAACTTTCTTTCTTTTCTTTCTTTTTTTTTTTTTTTTTTTTGGCCAGGGACTCAGGATCCTATACTGGACATTGATTACTGTGTATGCCTCCTACAAAGAGGGCTCAATATCTGTTTAATATTAACTACTGCTTCACAAGAATCCACATTCCCCCAGAACAGGCTAGGGAGAAAGTAACCATTATAGTAACCATTATAGCTCTACCTTCCAGATTAGGAAACTGAGTTAAAGATGGGTTGAGGAATTTGCCTCTGTAGCTGTGTGGGGATATGTGTTGGTTAACACACCAGTAAGAAGGACTTACATGGTAGCTAGAGATTGACCTGTAATGCCATTGTAGGATAAGGGACAACGAGGGAAGGAGATTTTGTGCTCCCTTAAGTTAAAGCAAAGAAAAAGAAGTCACGGTCCCACATTTCAAAAATAACATGTAGAACCTTGGTGAAGTTGCTCCTGTGAGGCTGAGGCTTGCCTGTTTTCACTTCCTTTATCAACCCGAAGATAGCCTTTAATAAAACTTCCTTTCCACACAGGGCTGCTGCTCATCCTCAAGGGCTATATATGCTAATCTAATGGCTGTATTTTGTAATTTCAAAATTCTTGTCACTTCACTGAAGGCAAGTTCTAGTTCTTGCACGGTTTGTCCTTCCACTTTAGGAAATCAGGAGAGGAAAAACCACATCTCAGGTTGACTCACTCACAGACACACTCAACCCTGCAGGTCAGAATGCCAGGAAAATGACACGGCTGGCTCAAGGTGGACTGCAGGAGGCAGAGAGAGGTAGAGCAAAAAGATCAATCTCACCTGGCTTTATTTCCTCCCTCTCAGAAGGAGCCAAACAAACAAAAAAGGGCAGGGTCAAATCTCCAGGCAGATATAGAAGCACCTGGGAAGATTCGCTGGGGGTCACTAGCAGTGTTGTTACAGCTGAAACTTGGCAGAAACTGTGAGCCTCTTAGAGGAGCCCCAGAGAAAGGCACAGTCAAGGTAGACAGCCTAATGACTCAGCAGCACGGCAGGTGTATGACCGGGGAGGGAAGCCCATGGCTTATACATGTGCGTCTTATTAGCTTACAGTTCTAATTCCTGTACTCTGTGGGATCTTCAAGATGAGCAGTAGACCCAGAAGCTCAATTTCCTCCAGAGAAAGACCAAAGTGATACTGATAGGACCCTAGATTAAGAAGAAATCACATTACCTTGATGGCCATTGGCACTAAAGACCCAGTGTTCACCCTGGTGGAGATGAATGGAAATTAATATAGTTTGACATTCATTCAGAGTCTCTTTCTCCTCTTCCATCGTGACATGGTTTTATGTGGAGGGAACCAGCCTTTCCCACAAATGGGTTCATGGAAACTCTACGCAGGAGGGAGTACGAGCGCGGGAAAATGAAGAATGACAAATGAACAGGGTAGTTCGTTCTTTTATGGGACCCTAGGAAATGACACGCAAGATCGCGCTTTAAAATGACATGTGGAACACGCTTTAGAAGTAAAACGCAGGAGCGTTTTTAATAGGGGAATTAACAGTGTACATATTAAGAAAAGAGAGGGGCGAGAGGGAGACTGACAATGCAATGCGCCTTGTCAGTGGAAAAACCACACCAAGAAGAGAAGGAGGGAGAGACTTACAATATACATTACCAGGGAAAGGGCCACACCAGAAAGAGAGAGAATTGCTCTGGGAAGAGGATTAAAAAGCCAG
The DNA here is from genome assembly GCA_026225945.1 of Cricetomys ansorgei. Taxonomy (NCBI): domain Eukaryota; kingdom Metazoa; phylum Chordata; class Mammalia; order Rodentia; family Nesomyidae; genus Cricetomys; species Cricetomys ansorgei. Next base: position 11,767,133 of record JAMJFZ010001796.1, read on the forward strand.
ATAGTTTTTGATATGCAGATGTTGCTCAGGCCTTCACAGGTTTCCTATGTAGATGTAGTCACGCCCAGGATGGGGGTTGGGTGTCCTTCCTCCTGCGACTTATCTTGTTTGCTAAGAAAGAACATTTGACTTAACACTGTTAGCTGAATAATATCTCCATCTGCCCCAAACAGAGCAGAGTGCCATGTAGGCAAAGAAGGTTTTTATTTTACAGTTTTAGCTGTTTGGTGCATATTTATTTTTTCTCTATCTAGGCCCCTTTTGCTTCTGTCTGTTACTATCAATATGAATGGGTAGCTTTACGCATGCCAGGACTTAGAAGCCTGCAAGATATCTTACAATGACAATTACTTTTGAGTAAAAAATGGCCGCTTCTCCTTCTCAGCTAACACCGGCCAGCTAAGGTATCACTAGGCCATGTAGACATAATGAAAGACTTTTGTCGCCATTACAGCAAGGAGGAGGAAGGGGCAGAATGGCTGGTAAGCCGAAGTTCCCCGCTGGGGAGTCTGGAACCTTATGGACAGACTTCAACCTCACTGCCAGGGTATTGGGGCTCCAGCAGTTTTAGGTAACATCATCTTGGAAGGAGCAAGAAAAGGAACAAGTTTCCAACCTATTCAGAGTCATTTAAGATACAATGTTATCCAGCTAGATGAGACTGAGATATTAATCAACAGTATCATCCCGGTGGCCAATGTTGTTAAGGCTCAAGTTACAGCAGTCAGAGGGAAAGACACTCAAAAGCTAGAAAAACATTTTCTTCATGTTCCTGAGTGCAATCAACTGGTAAGCATGGTACACCATTCAGTTTCATCTTCTGTCAAGAGAGTAAGTATTAGACATCACAACTGAATGAAAGACCCAGAGGGATAGTTTTCCAGGATTCCTGTCCTCAGATATCAGTACCTCTCTAAAGGCTGAAGTCCTGGCTAGCAGCAGCAGTAGCAGCAACAACAACAGCAATCAACACACAGAGAGAGAGAAGAGGGGGGGGGGAGAGGGAGAGGGAGAGGGAGGGAGACTTGCTGTTTATTTTTATGACTTAAGAAGCTATGGTAGATGGCAGAGAGCATACATTTGGAATAGGGCATGTGGTAAACAGAGAAGCAAATAGGAAGGTGTTTTCATGTGTAAACGCACTCCCACGTGCAGAATGCCTGAATGAGCCAGTTGTATGCTCTGTTTCTACATCGTTGGTCAGTTACCTGGGTCTTTGGATCATCAAGAGCTTCAGGCCACAGACTGAGAGAGCAGTTAATGAACTTAGCTTCCGTCTTCTTAGGCTTGTGGCACAGCCCCATAATTGTTTGCTGCGATCAAGTATAAATGAGTGTGCCTAAGCAAGAATGTGGTTATAAGCAAGTGAGGTTTTATTGGTCTGGTCCAGTGGGCTCTGACATGCTTTGCAAATTGGAGCAGCCCCGCCGATGGTGAGGTGGAAGCAATGCCCCAGGTATGGTTGGGTTGAGAAGGTGAGAAGGTACTACTTAGTTCTGCCTCTCCTCTGACCTTGACTGATGCAGCAGCATGCCTCCCTTCCCTCTGACCCATTGCTTGTCCTAAACTGAACTCTGCTTAGCCCTGCTGCCTGCTACTCGCCCACTCCCTGCAGAGTGAGCCCGCCCCTTGCTGGCTAGGCCTTCCCTGCCTTATTTGGTTTAAATTACTTCTTTGAACTTTGGTCTCATTATTTTTGGATCGTCATTTGGTCTGGAAGATTTTCTTTCCACGGGTTCCTTCTGTTCTCCTTCCTTTTCACTCCTTTGGATGTGCTTCCCAAGGCCTCCTTTTACAGTTTCTTTTGGGTGGTTTTTATTACCTCCATGCATCTAATCTGAGGGGCAAGAAGCTCCAGGAGCCTTGCCATCTTCCCTCTGGATCCATGCCTGTTTGGTTGTTAGGAGAGTGAGTGGCTCAGTTGAAAGCCCTGGGGTGTCTGTTTCCCCAGCTGCTCAGGAGCCAGTTCACTGAATGCCTTTCCCCATTCCCCAAAATGACATGAAAAACCAGGACTAGCTGTGATCCTGGGATGCCCTAACCCAGTCCCCACTCTCAGGGGAAAACCATAGGTCTGAGGCTGCATGGCGCGTCCTCTTCCCTGATAGCAAGAATCTGATTCCATAGCTGAACGGGTTTGGATGCTCTGGGCTGCAAACTAGAATGAAAGTCCTTGGGTAGAGCAATTCCAGGCTTGGTTAATTCAGAGCTCTCTGACACCAGCCCGTGTTCTTTCTGTCTGTCTACTCCTCTCACTGCGCACTGGTTAAGCTACCAAAGTCTTACTCACCCATGGCTGACAGTTGTACTGCACCAGACTCACACATGGAAGCCAAACTTCTTCTTGCCCAGTGCAACAATATCAAAGGATGGAGGGATGGACAGGTGACTCAAGCCTTAAAGGCTAAGGCTCACAACTAGGACCTCAAGAGAGGGAGGTTTGAAGATTCGTTAGTTCACAACTGTAGAGTCCTCATTAAATGAGTCCCAAAGCACTATTTTGTCCTTTCTCCTGCAAGAGGCTGTGAGAAAACTCGAAGTAAAAACTGTAAGGTGTGGTCAAGTCCAAATCTGCAGTGGGAACCTGCTAGCAGGTCCCAGATTTCCAATTATACAGACGGAGTGTGAAGATGACATGTCAGGGAATTCTTCTAAATGAGAGAGTTTGAGATTTTTCAAACTGTCTTCAGACCTTCACCTGACTAAACATAAGGGTCTGGACATGGTGAATATCCTTAGTTTTTGTTAAGTAAATGCGCCTTTATAATCATCAATGATCATTGACTGAGCTAGCTTAAAACTTTAGGTTGATTATTTCTTTCTTTAGTACTACCCAGAGAGTAACTAAGTATACCTGGCACATAATATGACCACGGAGAACAATCACTTTAGTAAAAACTTAAATTTCATTGAAAATATCCATGTAGAATTTCCCAGAATAAAAATTTGACCAGATACTAAAACACCACAGGCCTGATGAGTCTGACACAGAAAACTGATCTTCACACCCATTTCTCTGTGCTTACTGTTTGGACTCTAAAAATTTATTCAACTTATTATGTGATCCCCCATGGCTGTATTTTAGTACCACACTTTTCTATTGTTGTTACTTTTATATGTATTTAAATTTTTGTTTCTATACATTATCATTTCCTGTATCATTTAATTTGTTGACTTATCTCTCTAACAATCCTAAGCAAGCCCATTTCAAAATCATTTTCAAGTTGTTCTATCATCTTAATTTCAGCTGAGGTGAAGTTTTTCCCATTAAAATTTTTTCATTAGATATCTGCCTTGCTAATATTCTCCAAGCGTTTCGGAGTTTTGATTTACTCCTTTGGTGTGACTCCATTTTAGGTTAGATGTGGGCAGCTTGGAATTCCATCTTGTGATATGAGGACTATCACAGATACAGTCTCTACTGGTTTAGAGGCTTCGCTCCAGAGTTATTCTGTGCCTTCTTCCTCCCTCCTAGACACTAGGTATCTATTAGCCGGGGATGTAGATTGCAGCAGCATCTCCTGGCCTGTTCATGGATAGGTATGGTTCAGCTCCGCCCATTCACAAAGGCAGAATTGAGCCTGCCACTCTCTCTGCTTGCTTTCTCGACCTATGGCCCCACTGGCCTGGAGGTTCAGCCATGTCTGCATGTCTAGTCTTCTCTTGTGTGTTGAAATGTTTCAGAAGCAGAGAGGCCTCAGGATGGGAACTGACAGCACTAAACTCCCTTACATACAAATGTTCTTGTCATATTTTCTCTGATGTGTTGGCTCAATATTCTTGGCACTCTCTGAAGCCTTGAGATGAAACCAGGATCTTTAACTGTTCCTCCTTTCCCTTCATGTCCCCAGTAAGAAACAAACGAGACATTCGAGAAGAGGTGAGAAGAATTTAACAAAGGAGGGAGTTGCCAGGATTTGATACACGTAAACAGAAATCAGAAAAGCATGATGTCACAGACAAATGAGAGTGGGGACTCCTTAAAATCCCTAGGACTAAAGAAGCAGCTAGAAAGGAAGCAAGGAACAGAACTGTAAAGAGCTTCACTCATGCTGTAAGAGTCCCAGCCTTCAGCAAAAACAAGATGGCATACTGCTGAGCCTCAGCCTGAGAGAAATAGAGGAGGACACTCAGAAGCCTCCCATATTCCAGACTCTTCTAGGGACCACTTAACATAATCAAGAAGTGTCAGCCTGCCAGGAAGCAGAGCAACCTGTTGGCCAAGGATAGGGGTGGATCTCAACACAAGAAGACCCAGAACAGAGATATGCCAAGACTGTTCAGGTTGCTTCCATCATAAAGCACACAGAGAAGTTATCATCCTTTCCCACCCAATGTCTCTTTAGCTGATAACTTCCTGCTGTTGTTTGCAAGGCATTTCCTGCAGAAGTTGTCTGGATGTACCTACTGCCTGCTCTTTCTTCTCATGCACTCTCTAGCCCTTTGCTGTCCAGTTTCTGGCTTTACAACCTTCCGGAAAGTTCTCCCCCAGAACTGACTTCCTACTGACTTACAAGCCCAGTGCAAGCTTTGCAATCCTTAGGAGCTTTGTCGAAGCACCCCTTTCCTTACTCCCAACTCCCCTTTCCCTGAGACTGCACAGAAGCTTTGAGAGGGAGCAGCTCCCCGAAGCAGCAGCAGCTGTGGTGACCAGTTCTTACACGCTTCCCTCGACAGTTGGCCATCAAGCTCTATGAAGTCCTCCATTCAGAGCTGGAGACACTAAAATGGTCTGGAAGGGATGGAATTTTCCATAACAAAGACATCTTTTAGAAAGTTATCAAGGGATCTGTTTTAAAGATGCTTAAAGCTCAGCCTTCCATCCACACTCTGTCCCCGTGACGTGACCATTTCTGATTCCCTTTAGAGCCTCTGTGTCAGCAGCACTGAGTGCTATCAGCTGTCAGCATTCCAGCCAGCAGGATAGACAGTGAAAGTGAGCAACCCCAAGCAGAGACATCTCTGTCCCTGAGGCCTGTCCTGGCAGGCTACATTCCCACATGGAGAGGTGGGTGGAAGAGGAAGAGGTGCTGACGATTGAGCAGGCAGGTGGAAATTCAAAAGCACTTTTTTTTTTTTTTCCAAATTAAAGTGGGTTTTCTCTGCCAAGGCTTCTGGGCCCCGATACAGCAAGAAGTCAAACACCAACATTCATCTTTTTGCAAACAGGAACCACTTCCCCATATTGGAGCACAATCAGAATGTAGTTGAATGGCCCAGTGGAAAAAGCTGACTCTGGCTGTACCACCCCACATAAGCCTTTGCCTCTAGATCCTCTTGAGTTCCCTCTCCAAGAGGGCTTGACAAAAATGCAAGACTTCAGGCTGTCCAAAGAATGCAGTCGGGATTAGCCATTCATTTCCAAGGCTCAAAACCACCGGAGCAGGAAAAGTAGACAGTGCTGGGCAGGATCATCTCCGGTGAGGTTTGGAAACAGGAGCTACCCCTGGCTGAGCAGGCTGAATTGATGTGGTCTGGCCTAGGGACCAGGAATGGACAGAACGACGACCGTCATAGCTCTCAGCCAGGCCCGGTGGGTCAATGAAAAGAGACATTTGATTCATTCTCAGGCTCTACCCAAGTGACTCTGAAATATTCCTAGACAGTTGCCAGGAGAGTCAATGGTGGGGGCAACAAAGACCCAGGAGCCAAGATTCTGGCCTGCCAAGCCATTTCCTTCCACCACCTTGCTGTGTTTTCCTTTATATCGGCTTCTCTAATAAACTGTAATACCCACATAGGCAGAGGCTCTTCCCCCTCCATTCTTCCACCTCCTGCACCCTCTGACACGCTGTACAGAAGAGGTTTTGGTTGACTTGATGTCATCTTTCTGAGTTGCAACATATAAGCCATCTGGCCATGGAGAGAAGGTGCAGAATGGACAAAGAGGAATTGCTCTGGAATCATGATAGTTAATTCTTTATGGCCCTTCAATTTCTATTCTACTCCCATGCCCCTCAAAAGAAAAAAGAAATTATTTAAACAGAGTATAGGAGACTGGAGATATGGCTCAGCAGTTAAGAACACTTGTAGTTCTTGCAGAGTACCGAGTTAGGTTCCTAGCACCTACATGAAGCCCAGAATCATCTGTAACTCCAGTTCCAGGGGATCTCATGCCCTCTTCTGACTTCCACGGGCACCAGACACACCACACATATGGTGTACATACATGTAAGCAGGAAAACAATCACACACATAAAATAAAATTTAAAAATCTAAATCAACAAAAGTCCCTCTTCCCCATCGGGACTTGGTAAAAAACAGATTTTTAAAACCTGGAAGACAATTTCACCAAAAAGGAAGTATAAACGGAAATGCAAAACATAATACCCAGTCAGATCTGGACAGGTTACGGTCCTGTGGAAGTGGATTTGTGCAGACAGACAGATATATTGTAGGATGGCTGGAATGACTGTGATAGGAAAAGTCAGGCAGATTGAATAAAGAGTATTCTCTTACAGGAAACAATTTTGAGTAATAATTTGTGGTTGCAGAGGAGCTTTGGAACAAGGAGAGACAGGTACAGCTCTTGAGAGGTGGCCACAAGACGGGGACTGAATGAAGGGGCTGGGCTGGGACATGTGGAAAAGGATCAGAAAACATTTTATGAGAACCAGCAAATAATGGGAAGTGGGCACATGGGAATTTGGCTAAGGTATGAGGTGGCAGGGAACCTTGAACCTTAAGATATGCAGATGAGAATGAGTGCATTCCAAGGGAGCAAGGGATCCAGACTGGAAACCCACCCAAACATCTACGGAAGCGTGAAATAATTCACAGTCTCTCTTGGATCTCTAGGAGACTCACGACAGAGAGATCAGAAAGAGAGCGATACTATCCCTGGGAACTCAGACATCAGGCAGAAGGAATTAGCAGCCAGCAAGTGAAGCCATGCTCCTCTCACAAAGTGATTAGAAAGAAAGACAGCCACTCTGGTTTGGGGTGAATATAAAGGAGTCTGATTTAGCAGTGGTGGCGTAACTCACTGTTGGATAGAGAATGTGGGGAAGACCTTGGTGAATGTCATAAGGGTCAGTTACTGTGTGTCTCTCCTTCACGACACTGGGCCTATGAGACTGAGAGCCAGTGAGAAGGTTTGTCTGTGGTACCTGATAGTCCCCTTCAGCACAGAGAGATCAAGTTTTGTAAAACTAGTTCCTTACAAAAGTCCATCTTCAATCTGCCTCTCTGTTCAACATGGGATTTTTTTAATGTCTATTTCAAGTAAAATATGAATTTCATACTGAGCCACACAAAATTGAATGCTTCTGCTCTAGAAAGGTTATCTGGATTCTAGTAAGAAAAACACAGACACGGGAACTAAACAAACAAACATACAAATGTGATTATTTAATACTCAATACTGTGAAAAAAGGATACCCATGCAGGGCATGAAGCTATGTGCCAGGGTGGCAGGTCACACAAGGCCTCTCGGAGGAGTTGGCGTTTGCAATGAGGCCAGAATGGTAACGGGGCAGCCCAAGGGAAAGCTCTTACTGAGAAGAAGTGGACCCTCAGATATGATCGCATGCTGAGGGTTAGGAAAAGGGGACTAAGGAATGTGGGGTTCAGAGTAGGGGCTGTCATTGTGACGCTGCATGCAGAGATAAATAAATACAGAGGTAAGAAAAGCAAATGTTGAGCATTTCAGTGGGCCTCAACTGAGGCCAAGATTAAGGAGGTCTGGGCGGCCCTAAGCAATGTGGTTCCTATGTGTGCCTCTTGTAGCTAATTAGCATGCACTCATGAGTATGCAGCCAAGGGGCTCAGGTCTGAATGATGCTCTAGGCCAATGAGCAGAGACTCTGAGAAAGCAATTCAGAGAAGTAAACAGAGAAGGTCCAGGAGCAGGTGCCTGGGGCCACCCAGCTTTCTACTCTTCCAGGTGGTGAGGGCTGCCGTGCTTTCAGAGTCTGTTCCCACAAGATGATCAGAGCCTGGAGGCTCATGGCTCTACCCAGTATGGTGTGTCCTCTGTGGCCACATCGGTTCTTTCCCCACCTTCAGCTTTTATTGTTATTGCAGATCAAAGAGATAGGAAGATTGCTGAGTGCTGGACTCCTTTGCAAGCTTCCTGTCCCACTAATTCTCATATTACTTTCCTTCTGTGGGCTTCACTTTCCTATTACAGGAGATGGGCAGATCAAAATCATTCATAGCATGACAACACGGGTAATCAAACTGGATGCTATTGAATCCTCAAATCTACAGATAACTGTAATGTGGTCATTTTAATATTATCAATTTTTCTAATTCATAAACACAGGGTATCTCTCCATTTACTTACGTCCTCTTCATGCATTTTATACTTTTCATCATAGAGATATTTCACTTCCTTAGTTATTTTCATTTTGTAGCTCTCACAAGTGAAATATATTCCTTAATGTCTTTTATAGAAAGATTATTATTGATGCATGAAAATGTGACCATTTTATGAATGTTGACTTTCATCCTGTGGGTATACATATCTAGTTACATTGTCTAGTTACAACAAAAGAATGAAAAGTTGTCATTTGTAAGAACATGGATGAAGCTGAAGGTCATTACATTAAGAGAAATAAGCTAGATACAGAAAGACAAATACCACGTGTTCTCACTCATTTATGGAAATTGGTAAGTCAGCCTTGTTACTGGAATGGTATGGAATGGAATGGAACAATGGTCCCTGGAGCTGGGAAGGTGTGGGAGGGGAAAGAGAGGTTGAGTCAGGAGCAGTAAACAGAGAGGAGGGACTTCTGGTTCTTCTAGAGCACAGTGGGACTACACTAGGTCAAAACAACATAGATACATTTCAAAATTACTAAAAATGTATGACATTCTGGACACATAAAAATATTAATATTTGAAGAGATAGAAATGCTCATAATCTGATTATCTGATTACGACTATACATACGCTGAATTACTATGGTGTGTCCCATAAAGATGTAAAACATTTTGTTTCAATAAAATACAATGCTAAAATAAAATAAAAAATAAAATTTAACTAGTCAAATGGACCAAGAAGTTCTGGTGCATGATTAGTCAAATATTTGGCCACAAGCTACCGAAACTGTAGCAAACACCAGTTTAAGTAAAAAGGTTATTTTCCCTGATAAGGATAAGCAAAAGTGTTCTAACTTGTGGTCTACACTGAGAATGAGAGAAGTGGGGGTGATAGTTATGGGGGCTTTGGCTTGAGGGATAAGAAAATCAATGAATTCAGGAGTTTCTATCACTGGAGCAAGGGAGGAAGAACTGAGGAAGGCAAATGTGCTTGTTCAGAGGACTGTGTGGTCCTTTGGGGGCGTTGGACACACCTTGTGTGTGAGCCTGAGACCAGGCTGTGAAAGCACAGTGAGGAATATAATGACCAAGTATCACACTTTGGTTCTTTCTTAGCATCACCTGGAGATCTCCCCATCTCCTTCTTTTCAGACACATCACAACTAGAATGCTAAAAGGTTGATGGGAGGGTCTACAGCTGGGAGAGCTGGGAAAGAAAAGGAGTTAGTAGACAGAGCGCGGATGAGGACATGTCAGACAGGCAGAAATGGTCTAGAAATAGTGAGTGAGGAGCTGGGAGACTCTATCCTGCTGCCTGCCAAGGACCCCTAAACCATTCAGGAGCTGCTTCTTTCCTGCCCAGAGTCTCTCTGTTCCCTGAGGACCATTGCTATTTTGCCCATAAGAAGCTTTTGGATGCCAGTCTCCTGTGGGAAATTTATTTCTCCTTTCCGCTTTTCTGTCGGTTGAATGCCCATGTCACTTGAATTACTGAATGCTATCGCTGTCACAAATTTTAAGAGGTTTCTAGATAGGCCAGTTTTACTCTTGGCATTGAGTTATTCCTAAAATGTAAGTACATAAGAAATAATTTTCATAAATCCATATAATCTTTAGACTATGTACTCACTAGGCAAATTTTCACTATGTGTTCATTGCATTGATTTTCGATAATAAAATATCCTGGCACATGTAGGTGCCTAATACTCTCCTCTTGAGTATGAACATAAGCAGCAGGGTCCAGGAGGATGTGTGTAGTGCTCCAGATGACGCAGGCAGCATCCTTTCCTACCCATCAGCAGTCAGCCTGACGAAGGTGAACTGTATTGACTTTTTCCTCCTTAGGTAAAATTTCTGTCCAGCAGAGGTTAGGAGGTTAGTTTTGTCCCCTTTCTGGCCCCAGGTCCATAACTCATTGAACTTGCCTATTTCCATGGGGATCTGTAGCAACCAAGAATGCTAATATTCAGGATTACTGCTCCCCTGATGGCCCAGAAGAAAACCACAAATTCCTTGTAGGGTCTGAATGGATTTAGAGTCTCCCAGAAGTCAGCTCTTGGTTTCTTCTCCAAGCCCCCTCCCCTCTCCTACTTGCTAGTTCTTTTCCACAAGCATCAGTGACTCACTGGGGAGGCAGGAAGGGTTCAGGGGAGGAAGGAGCTAAGAAAATGTCCCAGGTCACCAGTGACTGGACGATTCAGGAAGGAACCAAAGCCAGGCAAATAACCCTTATCATCTCCCAACTGCCTCCACTCTCTCTGTTCTTCATAGAAACAAAGTGGATTTGAGGTAAAACATCTGCTTTACTTTGAACAGGCTTCATTTGTCTTTCTCCTTTGTTCTCCTCCATTTTAACCCTCACTCTGCCATAAGGAAGCTTGCCAATTCACAGGAGTAGCGAAGGTACTCCTGTCCAGCTCATAGACTATAATGGGTGATTCTCTGGGGATAACCAAAGTACAGCCTCCTTGGGGCACATTGTCTAGCTCGCAGACAATACGGAGTGCTTTGTGGCCCTCTCCTTCCCTTTGGATACCATATGTCTGAACAGAGCTAAGAGCTTTTAATTCCTATCCACTTCATTCATCCAATCATCACTCCTTGAGAGTAAAGTACATTGACCAGACCCTCCGCTACCCAGGAGAACACAACAATCATCAACACGTGTACAGTGCTCTTAGAGCTTAGGCTACAATGTGGGAGACAATACAGGCACTGATCAATAGTTGAGTCACAACTTGTGATAAGTTATCAATGACTAGGACCTGAAAAGTAATGACGAGAAGTCACAGAAGAGCACACAAGATCAAAGGGACTGTTGATCAAGAAAGCAGCCAAACTGAGAAACTGATCATGACAAGGGGGAAGCTGCTAATGGAGAGGGATGAGGAGGGTATTGAGCAGCAAACAGGGTCAGATCTGCAAGAATAAGAAAGGAGCTTTGGGTTTTTAAAGACCTGCCCAACAAATGTCTTTACCTACATTGAGTAAGTGAACGTGGAGTTTACCGAGTGAGGTACAAGATGAAAGCAGATGGAGATGAGAAAGGAAGGCAGAGGCCGGCATGCACAAGCAATCCCTACAGTCCAGGGAGTTTGCATTCTCAGGGCATTGGGAGGCTCGGTGCTGAAGAGCTCCGAAGATGGCCATGGACACCTTGAGATCCATTTCTAGAGCTACAGTAGACTGACTCCCAGACTTAACTCATTCTCATCTGCTACCACCAAGCCCAGTCCCAGTGCCTGTGGGGAGTGAAGATCGTATGTAAGGATTTAATAATCATCATTCCTCTAACAGGGGAAATACGAAGTGATTCAGGTCAGTCCGCTTGGTTACCTCTGAGTAACTTGATATTTTGGTTAGTGGTCAATACTCAGCAAAAATAAGATTTTTTTTTTAATAATTGTGAGAAGTTTCAAAGGTCAAGCCTGTGACCATGAATAACCCCAAAGTTTTCACAGGACAGTCAGCCTTTCTTGGGCTAGAAGTTGTTTGCCAGATATTTAAACTCTGAGTAGTTGAAAAAAAAGAAAAGATAATAGCTGGGCAGATCTCTTGGGGATGGAGACTCATACACACCCAGAGGTGCAAGGGTAGTGTGGCTTTTCCTCATCTCTATAACTGGTATGATTCTCTCCAGATGTCCACATGTGCTGGAAGAGGAGAACCGGATTCAATTCAGTCATATAATTTCCGTTAAGTGTCATCATTTGAATGGTGCCTTCAGATGCTCTATTTTTCACCCTTCACTACTCCTCTACCCTTGATGTGGCCAGGATGGTTTCTAGACACATAAATATAGCTTCTGGTGTCCTCTGCACAGTGTGGGGAGAGGAGACCCTTCCATCCTCATGGTACCCTCTGTTCAGTGCTGTAACTGAGGCCCCTTTATGAAATACTTCTTTCCTCAAAAGTATCCTGATATTGGTTGGCTATGAGACTTCTGATTGACAGAACTAAGGAGATGATCTTCTATTTGCATTGTCTACATCCCGGTATCCCTCCCATGCATGACCCAGCTTTACCCAGAATCCTTTGGTCACTGTGGATAATATTCAGGGCTGATTGGGTCATCTGAAAGATCCTCTAGGATCTGATGGATCTAGGTCAGTGGTTCTCAACCTTTCTAATGCTATGACACTTTAATACATTCCTCATGTTGTGGTAACCCCTAACTATAAAATTATTTTTGTTGCTACTTCATAACTAATTTTGCTATTGTTATGAATTGCAATATAAATGTAATAATTATATTATATAATATGTAGTAACATGTAGTAATAATTGTAATATAAGTATCTGATATACAGATGGTCTTAAGTGACCTCTGTGAAAGGGTCATTGAACCCCAAAAGGTGTCACAACCCTCAGGCTGAGAACCACTGCTCTAGGTAATCCCACGGTTACTAAGCCTTCATTAGCCTTACCCAGAAGTCCACTCACATTGCCCTCAGGGAGGTCTTGTTCAGAATTTTAGCCAACTCATAAAAATCTGGGCTCTTTGAAAGAACAGCCTGGCCTTTCCTTCTCCCAATCCTGGGAGTTGTCACCAGCAGGCTATTTTTTAAGATGATCTCCTCTAACAGGGGGAGAGTCTGGGAACTGTCTCTCCCAGGAGAGATAGTTCCATTATATCTAGAAATTTGGGCTTTAATTGTATGTTCCCACATTCTACCCCACCTCCTGCTCAATATTTTCTTTTTTTTCCTCTTTGGTCTTCATCCCTGTTCCCACAATATCTTGGAGTACATGGGTGGCATTGTGCCGGCCATATCCTGCTACCTTCCCTATTCTTCTTAGAGATGACACAGTATTCCTCACCTGTGTTCTTCTCTTTTTATCATATCCTGTGGCACAATTTTGAATAATTAAATGAGTCTCCAAGGAGTATCTATTTGTCCTGGCCTTTGAAGTGTTTCTTTTAAATGACAGTATCAAACATCTGCTCTTTCTTTCCAGATCCAAATACATGATAAGGTCTGGAATAAATAACATTTTGTTTATGGGCTCTGACTGTTTATAAAACACTGTTGACAAAGCTTTATGGCTACAGAAGTAGCCCGTAAATGCTGCAAACTTGCAAATTCCAAAGCAGCAGTTCTCAACCTGTGGGTAAGGACCCCTTGGGGGAATTGGGCAACCCTTTTACAAGGGTCACCTAAGACCATCTGCATATCAAATATTTACTTTATGATTCAAAGCAGTAGCAAAATTATAGTTATGAAGTAGTGATGAAAATAGTCCTGTGGTTGGAGTTCACCACAACATGGGGAACTATATTAAAGGGTCACAGCATTAGGAAGGCTGAGAGCCACTGTTGCAAAGTGAAGGTGATACTGGAAGGTGGGACAAGTGAAAAGAAGTGATTGGACAATGAATCCGTTCTTGAATACTGAGGAAATCATGATATTCTCTAAACGTTTTCAACGTGAAGGAGGTTTAAGTATATCATTTAAAGTAATAAATACACCCAATGAATGGGATGCCAGGAATAAGCCTGACTTTGAAGCTAGTACTGATATAAATAGTGCCAGAAAATGCTGCTCCAGGTTTGAAATTTTTTAATGAATGCAAAGTATTTTTTGATAGTCATGGAGATAGCCCGCAGAAGTTCTAAAGGTAGAACTAGCCCCACGCATTTACCCCTGAGGAGAGAGGCTAATGTGGGGGAGAATTCTTTTCACTTTATGTGTTTCTATACACATACTTCCTTGTCTTTGAGTAAGCCCTCGTAGAGAAGGTTGTAGCTGATGTGAGCCCTGAAGACTGAAGAGTCTTCATAGGAGACAGGAAGTGTGTGTTGGAGCTGTGAATATGAGGACATCCTCAACACACAGAGCCAGTTGTAAAAGTAGCACTCACAGCGGTGGCCAGAGCAAGAAGAACAGAGTTAGAATAGAAGCTTCCAGACTCAGATCAGATTCAAGGGGTGCACTATAAGGAGACAGACCCTTTAAAGAGGCTTTGCCATGTAGGTATGGTCCTGTCACCTGGGGACAGGCCCACCAGTGTGAGAAAGGTGGGGACGACAGATAGACAAAACCGTTCAGCATGTGGCAGCTCTCCTCCACTCACTTCCATCCAGAGAAGAACTCGGGATGGGAGATACAGGCAGCAGCATCAAGGACTCCACCCAAACAAGATGATCTCAAGACCAGGAGACAAGAACCTGAACTTACCAAGGGCTAGAGCTCAAGTGCTACATGGTGTCCAGCAACTGTACTTAGATATAAGAATATAGAACAGAGAGGACCTAGAGACTGGAAGAAAAGGCGTTGAAAGCTTAGGCAACAGCAGAGGCAGAGAGCAGAGGCAGCAGCCAAATGAAGACTGGGATACCAAGGAAAGTCTTCAAAGAACAAAAGCAAGAGAAAGGGTTGTGTACTTAAGTACTGTGACTCATAAAGACGTGATACAGCTCTCAGCACCAATTCTCCTCCTTTCTCTTTCTTCCCCTATTTCCAAAGAAATAATGCCAATGGCCATAAATGAAAGCTCAATCATGGCAGGAATTCTGATGATTCCAAATGACAGGAAAGTAAAGGTCTATCGGAATTTGGAGGAGAAGAGCACAGTTGGAAACCTCTCAGAAGACTCTGCTATGTTTCCCCATGCCTATAGTTATGGCTCAAGGACTTGACTTCTTATGTTCAGTTTGATGGCCCCTGAGCATTTCAGTACATGAATATGGCAAAGATGAGCTATGTTATAGCCAAGGTGCCTTAGTAATTAAAATTACACCCCTACTATTTTATTCTCCCCTATTTCAAGCTTCCTAACCACAAAATGAAACTCACCCAAACCTCTAAGCCTCTTTCCAAGACTCAGCAGATGAATACTTCATGAATGGACACAAAGAAGCAAAATGGGAATGTAGATCACCTCCTTTCCAGCTCTACTAAAAAGTATTGGTCTTTTCTTGCTCATGGAATGCTAAAGACCAGGTAGCCTTTTTATTTATTTATTTATTTGTTTTTGTAGAACTCTCTGCAGATAAGAAATCTTCTTTTTTAGCAAGATTTTGATTCTGTTAGAATTCAGTTTCATGAATTCATTTTGATGAGTCCTAGAGGTTGCTGTAAAATTAGCCTGTGCAGTGAAGTGCAACTCCTGGCTAGCCAGATTTAGCAATAGAGCAATGTTAAGTAGTCATCCTAAGTTAGTGGTCTTCAGCACTCCTGCCTTTGCTGCAGGTTCAGTGGGGATAAAAATCAAGACTAAGTCAGATTACAGATGAGGACTAGAGGAAGGCTTTCGTAATTTAGTGTAATTGGATCATGAAAACAACCTGAAAGTCCAGTAATTAGAGACTAAAGAGTGATATTTTCATACAATAAGATAAACACAATCATTAAAAGACTAGCTGTGAGCCATATGGTAACAAATGGTCTCTTAGACATATGAGAAAACAGGAAAGCATTAAGGTTTAAAACAGTAAAAAAAAAAAAAGAGATTCCACAATTTTTTTCATAAGCGAACTTATACTCTATATTAGTTACTTTTCTGTTGCTGAGATAAACCTCACTGACCACAACAACTCTTAAACAAAAGAGTTTATTTGGGCTTATGTTTCCATAGGGATAAGAGTCCATCATGGAGGAAAATCATGGCAGCAGGCAGCAGATATGGTGGCAGAAAGAGCTGAGTGCTCACATTTTGAGGTGTAAGCAAGACGCAGAGAGAATATGCCCAGAGCCAGATCTGTGGCCCACTAACTATTTGTGTGTGAGCCATCCTTCTTAGGTAAGTCACTTCTTCCCTTTCTACTCTTCCTCCAACTCGCCACCGTCTATAAACTCAAAGTCCTGGTTTCAGTCCAGTAACTGTGAACCCTCTTCATTTGTGAACCTCCTTTGCCTGGCCTTCCCTAGACCAGTAATTTGGGAACCATCCTTCCACAGTCCAATTAACCATCTCATCCACCAGTTTTATCTGGCTTAGTTAAGGTCATGTATCTCCTGTACTGACCCTATCTAAAGAAGGCCAGATTATCACCCTAACCACACAACTAAAGGAAGAATTTTACATGCCCAGGTTAAAACACATGAGTGACCAAGACAGCATGTCTCCCATCAAATCCACTAGTCCTATAGAAGGGTTCTCTAATGAGAACTACATAGATGAACCTCAGGACGCAGAATTAAAAAGAGCAACCAAAAATTTTATTAAAGAATTCAAGAAACTTAAGACATGGACAAACACTTCATAGAATGCCAAGAAGATAGGAATAAATGCTTGAGTGATGTCCAAAATAAACACGAATGCATACCTTAATGAAATAACAAAAATAATTCTGGATTTGTAAATTGAATTCAATGAAGAGATAGAAACATTGAAAAGAACACAGCCCAAATGAAGATGGAGCTGAAAACTAAATATCCCAACTAAAAACCTTAATGGAAAACTTTATGAGTAGAATGACTCAAGCAGAAGACAGAATACCAGGACCTGAAGAGAAAGCAGAGGATCCAGGCAAAATAAACAAAGAAAATTAAAACATTAAAAAATCACAGGATGGAAACGTGCAGGAAATGGGGGATACCATCAAAGATCAAATCTTTGAATTAAAGGCAGAGAAGAGGAAGAAGAATCCCAAGACAATGTCACGGGCCAGATTTTAAAAGGCTCAAAGGCAAAAACTCCCACAAAGTAAGGAAAAGCACATACACAAGAAGCACGAACCCCGACTAGAGAAGAAACAGCCCACAAAAATCATAGTCAAAACACTAAGTATGCAGAACAAATCGAAAATGGAAAACTGTTAGAGAAAAAAAAAAACACAAGTCACATATTCCAAATTCTAAATGACTGTTATCACCAGTCTACATTACTATACCCAGTGTGGGACTGTCCCAGAGCTAAGGTGAGGTAAAAGACATGCCTAGAACCCCGGAATTCTCATTCTGAGAGCGGAAGGAGTAATGCCCACCACCATCTGCAACTCTGACAGGCTACAAATTATCCCATCTGCTCATAGCAAGGCACCACCCCTTCAGAGGTATGAGACCTGGAAGAATTGTTTATCTGGAGCTGTAGCATGTCTCCCTATGTAACCATATAAGGTCTCTCCCTCTGGTCTTTGGAAAATACCTACGTCCAGGCTGCTACCACATAATGCTAATGGGGCTCCTGGACCTGTGCTGTCCTAACCAATGAGCTTCCAATGATGTCGCTGGATAACAGGCACCCTTCCTCTCCTTATATATGTAACCCTGGTCCCCTAGTAAAGTTGAGTCACGCCCCCTACCACAGTCTCCTGAGAATTCTGCGCATTCTCCTTGGCTCACAGTTCTCCAATCTGAGACTGCATGGACTTGCCCTAGACACATGCCACATGGCTTCCACCCAGAGCTACTGTGGGCAGACAGAGTTACCTTGTGGGGATGGGAAGCTGCAGCAGGATTTTCAAAACAACAACCCAGAAAAACTTATGTGCCATAGTTTAAGGAGAAAGAAAAACTGCCCATGATCCAAACAATTTAAAACAACAAAAATAAAAAGTTTTAAAGAGAATACTGGAAGCAATACTTTAAATAAAAGATAGGAATTAGCATGGATAAGAGATTCTCAGAAGAAAACAAGTGGGCTATAGTCCAGTGGAAAAACCAATTATGAACACAAACCAGCAAAAGACATCAAAATGACTATAAGATACATATATTTCTCAATACTATAAATGATCTCAACTCTCCAATGAAAAGAAACAGGCTAGTTTAGTGAATTAAGAAACAAAATCCATCTATCTGTTGTCTACAAGAAATGTAGCTTTAAAGATAGGCACAATCTTAAAGTGAAAGTATGGAAAAATGTGATTCAAGCAAATGGGATCAAGAAGCAAGTAGACATTGCCATTCTAATATCTGACAACACAGACTTCAAGCTAATACTAATCACAAAAGGACAAAGGACACTTCATTCTAAAGAGGAGATCAGCTAATTAAGAAAATACCTTAATACTAAACATATATGCACTAAACTCTGGTGCAATCAATTTCATAAAAAAGCATACCAGTGGATTTAAAGACACAGATTAATACAAACTCAATAATAGCAGGTGATTTTAGCACCTCAGTTTCTCCAATACGAAGGTCATCTGGACAAAGTAAGCAGAGAAATTTTAGAATTAAATGGCATCTTACATCAAATGGACCTACCTTACAGATTTCTGAAGAATATTCTATCCAAATGCCAAAGGATATCCATTCTATTTAACAGCATATGGAAGCTTCTCTCAAATAGGCCACATGCTAGAACACAAAGCAAACCTTAACAAAAGAAGAAAAATTGAAGTAATCCCATATATTCTATGCAGTCATCATCATGCAATAAAACTTCAAATCAACACCAAACAAAACTCATGAACATTGAACCACTCATTACCAAAAAGCAGATGGGTCAAAGACAAAATCAAGAAAAGAAATCAAAGTATTCCTGGAACTATGAAAACATAGCAGAACAAAACCTCTGGGACACATTAAAAGCAGTTCTAAGAGGGAAGTTTATAGCCCTAAGTGCCTACATTAAAAAAATCAGAAAGTACACAAATAAATGATGCAACTCAAGACATGAAAAAACACAGACAAACCAAACCCAAACCAAGTAAATGACAAGAGAAAATAAAAGTCAAAGCATAAATTAATAAAATAAAAACAAAGAAAAGAATACAAAGAATCAGTGGATTTTAGAGCTTGTTCTTTGAAAAGATTAAAAGGTAAACAAGATTGACAGACTCTTGGCCTACTAACTAAAATAAAGAGGTGACCCATTTAACAGAAATCGACATGAGCAAAGAAAGATGGCAGCAAACACCAAAGAAATACAGAATATTTTAAGGGAATCCTTTGAAAACCTTACTCCATTAAGTTGGAAAATATAAAAGAAATGGATTAATTTCTGTATTAATTCGATCTACGAAAGTTAAACCAAAGTTGTTGATTGCAACAACCTACATAGACTCATAACAAAGGAGGAGGTTGAAACTGTAATAAGAGCCTCCCAAACTCATTCTACAAGATCAGTATAAATAACTCTAATTCCCAAACCAGAAAAAGACCCAACAACAATGAAAACAGGCATCCCTGATTAACATAGATATAAAAATCCTCAGTAATATGCTAGAAAACCTAATACAAGAACATATCAAAATCATCCATCGTAATCAAATTGGCTTTATCCTGCCAGTACAGGGTTGCTTCAACATATGCAAGGTAATAAATATAATAAATCATATAAATGGATTAAAGACAAAAATCATGTGATTATGTCAATAGATATAGAAAGAGCCTTTAACAAAACCCAACATACTTTCATGACAAAAATCCTAGAGAGACTAGGACTGGAAGAAACATACCTCACCATAATAAAGGCTATCTATGATAAGCCCACAACCAACATACCGGAGAAAAACTCAAAGCAATTTCATTAAAATCAGGAGCAAAGCAGAGCAGCCCTCTGTCCCCACTCCTTTTCAATGCGGGGCTGGAGGCATTAGCTAGAGTAAGAAGGCAAAGGAAGAGATATAAAAAGAAATAAAAGGGATATAAAAAGGAAAAGAAGTCTAATTATCCCTCCTTGCAGAAGATATAACATTACACATAATCTCAAAGCCTTCACCAGAAAATTTCTAGAAACATTCAGTAATTTCAGCAAAGTGGCAGGGTACAAAGTCAACTTTAAAAAGTAGCCTTTCTATACACCAGTAACAAACACACTAAGGAGGGGATAACGGACACACTCCCATTCACAATAGCATCAAATTCAACAAGATACCTTAAAATAATCCTAATCTAGGAGGTGAAAGATCTCAGTGATGAACACTTCAAATCTCCAAAAAAAGATTGAGAAAAACACCAGAAAATGGAAAGATATGCCATGTTTATGGGGGATTGGTGGAATTAATGTGGTAAGAATCACAATTCTATCAAAAATAATTTACAGATTCTATACAATCCCAATCAAAATTCCCACAACATTCTTCAAGAAATAGAAAAAAAATCCTATACTTTAAACAAAACCATAAAATATCCCAAATAGCAAAAGTGATCCTAAGCAGAAAGAATACTGGAGGGATTCTAAATATATTATAGAACTATAGTAATAAAAACAATATAGTACGGGCACAAAAACTGATGCATAAATCAATGGGATAAAATAGAAGACCCAAACATGAGTACTTATCCGATACTTGACAAAGAGGCAAGAAAAAATACACTCGAGAAGAGACAGTATCTTCAACAAATGGTACTGGGAAAACTGAATGTTGACATGAAGGAGAATAAAATCCAATCCATAGCCATTGCCCTATGCAAAAATTAGAGCCACGTGGATCATCAAAAGAGTTGGAACTCATAAAAGCTTAGCCCACCAGTAGAAATTCTGAAAGTGAAGTCCCCAGTGTCATAACCTCATACAACGTTCAGGCTTGAGCATGACCTGACATGCAAATGTTCTCCCTCACTACTTCAGTTTTTGAAGGTAGAAGATCACAGAGACCAAGGAGTCCCTCAAGTCCCTCCTAGAATCTGGAGTAAGTCTTTCCCTTATGGTAATGGTAATTACTGAAGGCTGCCACTGGTCTTAATCTACTAGATCTCAAATGCCATATCCTTAGCCTCCCTATGTAGACGTTCCTTATCAAGCATTTTGCTCTGCAGGTCTCCTTTAACATAGGCACTCTTGCCAGCTCCAGGCTGACCTGTCTCTTTTTAGGGCTGTCTCTGCTACTTCAGCTTACGGAGGCACCTGAGTTCTTCAATTCTTCTATTGTATTTTTATTCTCTGGATGTCTATTCCTTACAAAGCATTTCAAATGATCTAGATTTTTAAGAGGAAGAAAAAAACATTAAGTAGATAGTAGAAAGAATACGTGTGTGTATGTGTGTGTGTGTGTGTGTGTGTGTGTGTGTGTGTGTGTGTGTGTGTGTGTGTTTAAAGCATAAAAGACATACATAACAGAGCATATATATGTGTGTATGCTCAGGCCCAAACTCCTAAAGCTATGGCTTTGGAGTCTGCTCTTTCAGAATCCCTGCTGATTGGGCTGGGCTTTTATAAGAGTTCCAACTCTTTTTATGAATTTTTCCATCATCTTTTTATTCTCCTTTTGCTTTTGGTTTCACAACATACTTTGGCCTGCTCCCTCTCTCTTTGAGCCAATTCATTGTTTCTCAGGAAAAACTGACTGACTAAGCATTCCCTGGCTGGATGTGAATTCTTCTCATGAGTTTTCCTCACTTGGTAACAAGTTCTCTCTGGATCCTACACAAGGAGAGAAATATCACTTGGAGCCCCTGAATCAGGTTAGGAAGAGGCTCAGAATTCTGGGGGTCTTGGAGAACAGCACCGTCACAGGTCGGAGGACCATCGTACATCTTTCAGACCCTTATGGCTCTTGTCTACCCAAGTGCCATTAGACTGAGGGTCTTCAGTGGCCAGGCAGAGATTGGTTCACTTACCTCAGACCACATGTAGGAAACTGGGCAGGCCATGAGTGGTTCATTCCTAAATATGTGGTAAACAGACCACCCCTTACCCCACTCACATCCAACACAGATGGAGCTATTCCCTACGCCTGCTTCAGTGCCTGAGTCCCCTCACTCATCCCACTGGAAGACAGTACTGAAAATGACTATGAAGAGAGGTAAAATGACACAAAGCCATCTCAGTCATTTGCTGCTGAATTTCCAGAAATAGCCTCACCCTTGAATCCAGAGGAGGCTCAGGAAAAGAAATGCAAACTGATCTGGAAGATGCCTCAGGAATGACCAAGCTTACACTAAGGGAACTGAGTCCCAGAGCTACTAGTGGACATACAGCCCTAATGGCCAAAGAGCAGGTGAACTTCCACATCAGGGCTGACTACATAGGATCATTAATAGAAGTATGTCATTTTAGAGCTGAAGTTCCAAAGAATGAAGGTCTTAGGTCAAAGTCACTAATTTCAAAACAATGATTATTGGGATGATGAACCCACTACCTCTGGCTCTTATACCATCTTCATCTCTGCAAAGACCCCTGGGCCTTGAAGGGTTGTGATAGAGATGTCCCATTTAGAGCTGAGCATTGCAAAGCCTTATTTTCTGCACGCTGACTTGGGGCCAGGCCCCTGTGACTCACAGTCTCAAGGCTTGAGGGGACTTTTGAGAACAGTATGTAGATTCCCCAATATAACACACCCAACGGAGGGAGGAAGGTCCCTCCCCTCTCAGACAGTGGGGAGGGCAAAGCCAAGATGTCAACCTGTCAAACAAGGCAAAAAAAGAGAAAAGATGGGATGCAGAGCGAAGGGGACAGGGATGGAAGGAGAAATAAAGAGCGCAAGAGTGTGTGTGTGTGTGTGTGTGTGTGTGTGTGTGTGACACACGCACGCACAAACACACATGCATGTGCACAAAACTGTCTGTCAATATATATATGTATTGAAAGTGAAAAGTAACAGAGCTAAAAAATGGAGAAAATAAAAGTTGACATTAGAGAAGTCTCTCCTTCTATTGAGAACACAGCGAATCAGTAATGAAATTCTGCACAGATTAAATGCCCATCGGGAGAAAAATTGGAAGCAAAGGCAGAATTATACCACAAACCTCAGCCTTCAGCATCGTGTAAATCTCAGTGAAAAGGGAAATCAATGTTAGCCAAGATGGCATTCTTCTTATCACAAAATTGGCTCTGTAAATGGAAAGAAGAAGAATGGAAACATGATGAAAGGGGGAGCAGGGATGAGTGGTTGGGGAGCTGGGACTGGAGGGAGGGGTGTGCTGGCAGTGATAAATACAGGACCATAATTTAAGAGCTAGTAGGAAGCACTGTGTGTGTGTGTGAATCAGAAATGCATTCTAGTAGCTGCAATTTGTTGCCCACGAATGTTGTGACCTTGGGTTCCTTGTGGGAATGTGGGCTCCACCCTGTCCCCATGGTGAAGGGAAGAAGCAAGAAACCATGTCATTCAGCTCATGTAAAAAGTTCCAGTTTTATATGGTAGAAGGAACTGTTTTGTTTTTCTGCTTCATTCTTTGGAGAGGAGAGACTTACCGTGGGACTGTAGCAAAGGCATCTTGTTTGCCAAGGACAGAGACTCAGAGATGGGAAGGCTTAAGAGCAACAAGATGGATTCTCTTTTCTGTTCTTGTCACCAGAGATTCTGGTTATTCAGATGAATCAAGGGAAATGGAGCTATTCACAACAGGAGCTGGAGAGAATCTGTGTACCCGACACACTTGTTTGGGACAGCGCTTTTCCAGACACCTGACTACTTGGTCCAGAACCTTTGCAGTTACCCTCAGAGCACAAATAAGAACTGAATCCCATCTACGATCTAAGCTAGCCCTGAGGTGAGGCTTCATCATTATGGTACAGAGGAGGAGGAGGAGGAAGAGAGAAGGCTGATGCTGTTGGTGATAGTGATAGGAATGTTGATAATTACTATCCACCTAATAGTCACTATGTTTTGGTGTTGCACAAAAGCTTATTTAATCCTCAAAATATTCCTAAAGGACAAGCATTATAATTAAATTTGGACCCAGAGATGTCAAGGAAGTTATACAAGTTCACATTACTAGAAGGCTCTGTAAAAGGGTGTCAGCTCTAAGACAAGCAGAAGACAGAAAAGACAACCACTTTCCAGAGCATATACAGTACATTTTAGCACATCACCTTTTTGGCACACACAACATCTTGCTGGGTGCCTCTCTTGATCTTCACTTTTCCTCTGGGTGCCTCCAACCTGTCCCCTCTTAAGGCGCACTGTCATATGGCCTAATGAACCTAGAAGCTCAAAGATGACCAGAGATCCTGGAAGGCACTGGAGTCTGTGAAGGGGAGATCTAAGAAGACTTTATAGAAGTGAACAGAAAAGAAGAGCCAAACATGTTTAATGCCATACCTTCCTTCTCCTCCCCTATTCTATCATCAGATGCCTGAAAAATTGAAACAAGGACACAGAGGAAGATTAAAGTAAGCATTAGGTCATTAAGTTCACTGTCCTAACCCCAATGTATACGGGTTCTTCTTTTTTTTTTTTTCTTACAATGTTAAAAGACTAAGCCCTGTTTCATCCAGAAAGACCTACCCCATCTCTATCATTCCAAATATCAGATATAAGGACAGACTCACCTTGGAAAAGACAGAGGAAATTCTGGGCCATTTGCCGTTAAAAGAAAAAGGGGGGGGGCTACCAATTATGTCTCCAAAAAGGTGAGTTATTCCTTTTTCCATGACAAACTGGGGGCATGGTAGGAGACTAGGAAGAACGCAAGAACCACAGTAAGAGGAGAGACTCTGGAGGTGACTCAGTGCCTACTGTGCAGACGTGAGAACTGAGATCAGATCCCTAGCGTTCACTCAAAATACATGCATAGAGGGGAGCACCTGTAACTGCAGAACTGGAGAGAAGTGGAAATAGAAGAATTCCTGGGCTCATGGGCCAATTGGTATAATTAATTCAATAAGATCCAGGCTCAGTGAGAAAGATCCAGGCTCAAAAAATAAGATGGAGGGTAATAGAGGATGACGCCTAATTTTGACTGCTGAGCTACACACACACACACACACACACACACACACTGTATACTCAAATAAGCATGTGTATAATCATATATTCACATAAAGAAATATGGATCCCGAAATAACTCTCTAGTTCTCTTTCCTCCCAATGAATAAAACAAATATTCCTCCTTCTATACAGAAGTATGAAAAGCAGAACAATGGGTAGTATCTACTAACACCAGGCTTGATGTCTAATATGTCTCCTTCGCAGCTACTTCGCAAGAGCAACAAGCTCCTTGACCTCTATTTCCTAAATGGAGCTGATTTGCCTTGAGTCTTTCATACCATCCTCAATGTCCTCTCATGATCAAGAGAACCATAAACGACTGATGTAAGTACCCCAGGCCTGTAGCTGGACATTCAAATAATACCTTTGACAATCTGTGGGTAAGTTGTGTGGCTCTGTCCCAAGTCACCAGTCAAAATGAAGCTAGTAGACCACTATGGCATGCCATTGTCTTAGTCTTACTTATATGTTCCAAACAAGGGCAAGTGCTCTTGAGTGGAAAAAGAAATGAGAAGAGGAGATGAGAAAAGGCTCTCTGGGATTGCTAAGGATCATTACCATCGCCGAGGTGAGAGTTCCATCCATGATTGGTGCTGCAGCTCCAGAGATACCACATCTGCCTTCCCTTTGGCATCTCCAGCAGGATGAGCAGCATATGATCTGTCTCTGCAGCCCCTTGAGAAAGCTGGATCATGAGCATTTGGAGTCATTTCCTATTTAATAAATGGCCTTAACTCACACTCCTGAGGTCAACCAGAAGGCCTACTGGATTTAATTATGCTGGAAAGAGAGCAACCAGAAACATCTTATATTGCTTAGATGAGAAACAGCAGGAGAAAGAAAATGCAAAATTTGATGTTTGTGAGTCATTGTCCCTGGATGAGGGGGTGAAGACATGTAGTGTCCCAGGGGATGAAAAATCCCAATCTCTGAGCTAGATAGTATCCAAAGGCCATTATAGTCCCAATCCATTACCAGGAAGACTTTGGGAAATTGACTTTGTTTATTCCCCATGGACAAGCACAAAATAAGTCATGGAAAACATACAGTCTTATGCCCAGGTCCTTAATATTAAAATAAGGTGATAAACTTACAAATGGGGTCAGTATACTAGATAGTATTCCCTTCGTATTCATTCCAACTGACTTGTATATCTACAGTATGAAGCTGGCAGGATTTATGTTAAGTTAATTCAAGGACAATTTTGATGGAATATAGAACAAGAATCCATGAAAAAAGTAAAGAAGATAGGCTAAGGTTAAATGAAAAAGGAAACGATGAGTAAAGCTCTCCTTATGAGGAACAATGGGGAACAGAATGGCCAACTCAACACAGGCCAACGCATCACAGCCAAGGCCAGAGATTCCATAACAGCTATAGCAGAGCTTCTCATCATCCCATATGCTCTTTTCTCTTCTCCATTAATACTGAAAACAATTAGCTGAGTGACTGATATTCATAATGAAGAGTGGGTTTTCCATCTTTCTTTGCAGTAAGAGTGGTCAAAGGGCTAATTTCTAGCTGGTGGGAAACACTCAAGTGCTAGATAGTACCCTCTGGGATTTCTCTTAGGAGATAAATGGAATGATCCCTCAGCCTGATATCATCCCATTCTCCACCTGCTGCCTTAAGCACAGGTGGTACCATCTTGGGTATGACAACAAGGGCCTCATCCCACTCAGGAATGGTATAGTGACTAACTTTATGAAGTCTGAGTTGCCAAGAATGTTTTTAATTTTTTTATTACTCTAATTTTTATTATTTTAATGTTTCATTAGTTTTTAGGCTAGCATAGGAAGGAATGGGTTTCACCAGATCATCGATACGTATGTGTCATTCTGCCTCATTTTCACATCCCCTCTGACCAGTGTCTTTTCTTTACCCAATTCATCTCCCTTGCTACTTTCCCATTAAATGGATTCCATTACTCTCTATTTCCCATTACCTCTAAGGTCGTTTCCTCTGCTCTCACGATCCCCATTCTACTTTCATAACCTACAAACACACATAAATACTCCCCTACACACATGCACACAGACATAAATATATACACATACATATATACACCCATATATAATTTTAGGTTTTGCTTATGAGAGAAAATAGGCACTTTTTTGTCTTTTGAAATGCAACTTTCCTCAATTTTGTTTAATATGATGATGCCCGGTTATATCCAGTTTTCTGAAAATGCTTCTTCGCCTCTGTATAAAATTCCATTGTGTATTTAAACCACATTTTTGTATTTGTTTGTTTGTTGGTGGACATCTGGTGTGGTTGGATTCCCTTGTTGTACAATAAACATGGACATGCAAGTATCTTTGTGGAATTGTTGACTTGGAATCCTCCAGTATATATTTGAGTGACATAAATTGGTCATATAGTCATTCTATTTTTAGTTTTTTTGAGGAACTCCTATACAGGTTCATATATCAGAA
Source organism: Cricetomys ansorgei (assembly GCA_026225945.1). Lineage (NCBI taxonomy): Eukaryota > Metazoa > Chordata > Mammalia > Rodentia > Nesomyidae > Cricetomys > Cricetomys ansorgei. Next base: position 11,794,381 of record JAMJFZ010001796.1, read on the forward strand.
TTTTTACACCTGTCCAAGAAACTCATTTCTAAACCCTAGATTTTACCTTTGAGAGAAAAACTACTCCCTAGAATGAGTAACCTGTGGGTTTGTGGCTATATTTGCCTGAAAATTCAGAGAGAGAGAGGGAGAGAGGGAGAGAGGGAGAGAGGGAGAGAGGGAGAGAGAGAAGAAAGGAGGGAAGATGGGAGGATACTTCATATAACTGTCATATAGAAACATGGATTTTTGTTGTTGCTGCTGCTGTTCATATAAAAGTATTTCAAATCTTTTTCCTTCCTCTAGATATAAAGGCCATTATCAGATAACAGTCAATCTCCTCTTCTCCGAAGCCCATTATTTCAGTGAGACCAGCCCTCTGCTATAGGAGTCCCCCTTTGTCACATCGGGTCCACACTGTTCCCTTCCTCTCTGCTCTCCCAGCCCTCCTCTGTTTCATGTTTTGTTGAGGATAGAAGATCCCAGGCAAAGGCTTAAAATACCTGAAGTCACAGCAAAGCTCCTGGAAATCTGTGAACCCCACTATATGACCTGGATATGCATTCAGCAAGCCAGCAGAGGGGCAGATTGGCTTGAAACCAACTCAATACCCAGTTTCCTTAACGTGACCCAAAAGGAAGGGTGGCCCCAAGGAAAGAAAGAGAAAGGGAGAGCGTGGGCCTCCATGCTTGAGTAGCTCTGCAGGCCCAAGGCCAAGATGCATACCGGCCCCCAGCTGTCTCTTGATCCTGGTTATTTGGGATGGCCCACCCCTACGCATTTTCATTACTCAACCCGACGACCTCCTGAGGCAAATAAACTTCTCCACATAGGGTGAAGTTATTGAAGCGAAGAATAATAAACTTTCATAAGCGTGTTTCAATTTTCACTTGTGTTTATGGCCAAAGGTGTTTTTTATTTTAATAATCGCTTCTGGAATGAGGGCAAAACACATGCTGCTAACTTGTTAAAGAGAAGTGGGGGAGGAGAGAGAGAAAGAGAAAGTGAGAGCAACAGTCTGGGCTGGGTTATAAATTTCCCAACAGCTCAGCTCTAATCCTCCCAGTGTGGAGTCCAACCCTTAAAACCTTAATGATAGAGAAAGGGATAAAATGTTATCTGGACATGTTCTTGATAGTTTGCCCTGGGCTTGATTTGGCCATGACAATCCAGCAATTGGTGTGAATGTATGTTTGTGGGGAAAGAGACAGGGGAGGGGGGGTGTCAGCACCCATGTCCAACCATTTCATAAAGCAGAGTGAGTAAGAGAGAAGGAATTTGGAGGAACCAGCCTCTTTCCAGTTGGACATCAACTTGTCCATTGTTTTCAGTTCACCTGCATCTGGCAGAGTCTCTAACTTTAAATGTCAGAAAAGGCTAAGAAGCCTTTGAAATTTGTAAACGATTTCCTAGATGTCAGAGGAAGGTATCCGCCCTATGACAGCATAGATTGATTACCCCTCCCCACCTGTGAAATGGCTTTTCCAAGGGAGTATATCAGACTGAGAACAAAAGGGTTGAAATAAAAGCTCATTTGTGGGTCTGAGGATTTTACTCCAGAATGAGTAAACCTAGAAGTTTTCCAATATTATATTTCTTCCCATTTCTTCTTCTGCCCTGACTCACACTTTCCAAAATCATGTAGAGTTAGGAACAGATATTGCATTTGAGAGCATGGCCACACCCTTTCCGTGGCTCTACGTTTGAAACTGGATAACGAAGAACACAAAGACCCAAGAAATAGGAGGTTAGTGGATGCCTTGCGGGAATCTAAAACACAAGGATGGGGTGACTGAGCAGCCACTAGCTCTCCTGACCCAATAGCCTTCCCTATTGTAATGTGTGACGGTCATCCTCAGCGTGTTCAGAAAATATGCCTTTTGGGGGAACAGGAAGTATGAAGAGGAAGAAGTGAAAACAGCTCACCTCACAGTTTGACGTTCTACTCTGATAGGATCATAACTCACCTTTCACAGATCTTTCACCTTCCCCAAGGTAATGATCGAGTCTAGGTGCTCACAAAAGGCCAGCACCCGCACGGATCACGGGCACACATCCACATGAGTGTCCACTGTGATGTCCTTCAAGAATTTGATCATCAGTGGCCGTCAACCCAAGGAGGCGCTGTTGACTTGCTGTGTGTAGACAGGCCTAAATGACTCCTTATCTGTACAGGCTCAGGGAATTCCTTCACTGTACTCAAAGATACAGTGCCCATCCTGCTGGCTGTACTCCACCAAGACAAGGTAGTCTCAGTGAGGCGCCGTCTCTGGAGACTCACGGCACAAGACATTTCCTCCCAGGATTTTGAGTTGTATCAGAGTCTCTCTTAAATTCTCATCACTTGCCTCTTCAGTGCTTTCCTCGCTTCTACAACGGAGAACATTTCTAAAATGATTCTTACAACCATAGTTTTCTTTGTTCTGAGTCCCCTTGGTTACCTTAAGGTTGCTGACTTTAAAGAGCGCAGCTACAAATAGCTTTTTGCTTCTCTTATCTGGAATGACCTTGACCCTACCTACTTTGCCCCAAGAACCACTGCGGCCTTGAGAACACAATCTCACACACATAGACCCTGGAAGCCAGGTAAACTATTACAGAGGAAAAATCAATTACTATCTTCAAATGTTTATAGAGACTAACATACAAGAAGGGAGCAGGGGGCTTTCCAAATTCCTAGCATTGAGACAATGACTCAACAACTGTGCAAAATCATCACTAGCTCCAGGGGGACAATTAGGTAATGAATCTGGGTAGGATATTTGCTTTGCTTCTCTGACATCTCTTCTCATGAAGCTATGGTGCATCGATGTAGTCAATAACTGAGTAGAAGCAGAGTTGGAAGAGCCCTGGTTATCTCCTGCAGCTTTTGGAGCACAGGATGAAGAGACTTACCCCGAAGTAACCTCAGAAGAGGTGCCATCAAGGACTTCTCAGTCCTTCACTGTAGGACTCAAGCCATGTCATTTTGTTTTGGGAGTGGTAGATGGTGTGTGCGAGCAGGCTGGGTGGTCGACAAGCAAGTGGGAGGTGGAAAAGGCGCTGTGCTACTAGGTAGGGCATTAAGGAATCGCCTGCTTTCCAAAGAGCAAGTCCTACCCCAAAGCCACTAATCTCTCAATTTGGCATCCAGGAAGGAAAGGCACGAGTCAGAGTAGCCTCACAAAACCATGAGGTGCCAATTTCTACCTCGTCTCTAAGTCATAAGCCTCCAGGCCTCAAATCACTCGAGCTAATCAGCCCAAGGCTTCCTCCCTCTCCATTAGCTCCAGCACAGCCCACCACCGCTACCATCACCTGCAAGAGATCGACAGGCAGAATGAGTCTCTGTAAAACATTCAGGTTCCTTTAATCTGTGTGTCACAAGCCTGCGTCTCCTGCTTCTAGTCTCTTCTCTCTATCCTCCTTTCTGGTATTTCTCCTTGCCATACGGACAAGACATTTCTATTCTCATCCTTAACTGTGACTGAGAAGATGAGTTTGAAGTCTTAAGAACTGATTTGGGAGCTGTAGTCTTGTTCATCATTGGACAATTCTGAGAATCTCAGTCGAAGTGGAGGGAGGCCCACTTTGTGTCTGTTAAGTTAAATCCATCTATGATCCTAGAAAGAGTCTACCACTAATTTACAACTTGAACATTTACTTGTTATAGAGCATAGCAGACAGCTTCATTTCTAAACATGAACACCAGGTTGCTGAGATGTCTCAGCAGATAGACGTACTTGCTGTGCTAGCCTGACAACCTGTGTTCAATGCCCAGAACCCACATGGGAAAGAATCCAAGTCCTCTTACCTCCACATATATGGTGCATTCATACATACACACACACACACACACACACACACACACACACACACAGAGAGAGAGAGAGGAAAAAGAGAGACAGAGAGACAGAGAGAAAGAGAGAGAGAGAGAATAACAAATAAAGTGTATAAAGTATTTAAATATGAATACCAGTTTCAAAACCAAGCAATTTTATAAATCACTGTCTTATAATGAAGCCAATATCAGAATATGAATTCTGTACCCCCTTGAATGTGATCTGCATTTTCTAATCACAATGGCATTCACTGTGCTTAAGAGCTCATAGTATAGATGCCACCCCTTCAGTCTATGATGATGAGTTGATGAGAATTAAGCTTCCTGAGACTTATTCTCAGAAACTATGATCTAGTGGATTTGGAAGTAGAGTCCTGGAATCTGCTTGGCAATCCCTGATGCATTTGTAGAAACATCATCCATGGAGTCTCCTTTGAGTTATCTGTCTGCTTACTGGTGGTGCTTCATAATTTTATTAGATAGGACTGTCAGGCCATGGCTGTTGACTCTTTATATTAGCTGTGCTCAGCATCTCTCTCTAATGTCTTTTGGGTCTAGGAAGGTAGATGTATGAAGTTCCACAAGAAACAGCTTGGTGATCATCAGACGAGGCAGATACTCATAGACAGAAGTTAATGGCTGGCAAGTGCCTGTTAAAGGAGATGGCTCACGTCTACCTTTGTCTGTCACAGTAAAGGCTCCAAACTTGTGATCATTATTTCTAGCTCTGCAGAGAGAAACTGAAGATTTGTGTTTCTTCTCATTGGCTCTGGACCAGCTCTGCAAACTCAGTTTTGGCCGGAGTTACTCCTTAATTGCGTGTCTTCCAAATCATACAATCTGGAGATCCATAATTGGACAGCTCATGTAGTACTAGAAGGCTAACTGTCTTACGACAACAAACACGGAGATGACCATGGCGTCACTGCTGTTGGTCTGGGCACAGCTTTTGGCTCATACACTGGTGAGCCCAATTAGAGAATATGGATGGTTTCAGAATCCATTTTGTGTGGAGGTAAGGAAAATTTACCCCTTTCAATAATGCCATGGAATTTCCAACCTGATTATTAAGAGCTCTGGTGAGTCAAACTTAGGCTGGGCTTCTGGCTCCACTACCTCCCACATCCCTGGAGTTTTACATTCCTCCAGAGCCCATCACATCTGAGTCTTGCGTGGATTCCAACTCCTACATTACAGTGAGGATCTGAGGAGGAGAGTGAAATTCTGCTTCCCCAGCCCAAGTTTCCATTTAATTCAGAAACAGAGCTCTTAATTTATATTTCCCTCAACAAACAATGGTTTAACTTACAGGGTAAAGACGTCTCAGGAACTTGGACAAACTTGAGAGAAGTAAATTAGAGGTTAGATAAAACTCAGTCTTCCCACTTCAGCCAGGTTCTGCCATCTCCAGTTACTATAAACAACTGGGATTTTGAAAGTGTTGAAAAAATACATTGACAATCTTCCCCAAAAGAGAAAGGGATTACAGCACCAGTTTGAGCCTTTGTGTTTCTCTACAATGTGTCTATACAGGAAAACTTTTGCTCCAGAAAAAGACACCTACCTACTATTTCACTGAACCCTCAGAAAGAACAGCCCAGCATCTGTCCATCATATATCCATGAAGTCAATATGTGATGTACAAGGGATTCATAGACTAATAGATAAGGTCTCTTGGTGTCTCCCTCTCTCGCGTGTGCTCTCTCACTCTCTCTCTCTCTCACTCTCCCTTTCCTAGTCTCTCTTTCTCTCTCTCTCAGTCTCTCTCTTCCTCTCTCTCTCTGTCTCTCTCTTCCTCTTTCTCTCTCTCCCTCTCCCTCTGCATTCCCCTCTCCTCCCTCTCTCTCCCCTCCACATACAAACATCCACAAATGGAAACAGTCGATATTCACCCTATTTTTGAAGCATTAAAGGGTACCAACTTTGTGGTAGGCAATCTACTAACAGCACTGTTGAAGATAAGGGCCAGAGAACATATGTGAGAGAAAAGTCCATACGCTTCCTATGATAGAAGAAATTACTATTTATTTTCTCCAAATATGCCAACCAGAAAAGGCAAGAGGCCTAGTTAGCCTTGATGTAGCTCCAGGAGTTGAGTATAGCTCAGTGATGTTCTTTCACTCTATAAAATCATTTCTCTCTGAGAAATCACCTGTCTAATATCCCAACCTCAAGAAACTTGCTTCACTCAGAGGTCTCTCTGCAAAGCACCCGGGGCTTCCAAGGCAAGCTGGATGAAGGTGGAAACACGCTTCTCTCACCTCTGGCTCTGAGAATATCTATTCCTCTCTGGTTTGTGGAAATTTATATTTATTTTTAGTTGTGTTTAAAATATTGTTTTGTGCGCTGTTGAGTGAGGGGCTACCTGGATCTTGGCATTTTGTATTGTCTGCAGGTGTTGGATTTATGTAGGGGATATTTTATTACTCATAATCTGCACGTGCTATCAGTAGAACATCTAAGCAGTTCTGGATCAATAAATAAGCTGAGCTCAGATGCTCAGAGTTCCACTGTCAAGGATGGTGCTTGCTACCGTGGTGGTTCCCTCTGCTAAGGTCTGGCAGGGCTTTCACATATGAAAAAAAAATGCCTCTGTGTCTTCCTTGGTAAGCCTACACGGTAGACATACTACAACAGATTTCCCCAGTGGGGAAATCAGACTAGACCCCCAAGGCCCCTTTCAATTGGAATAGTATTCAGGCCTGCGAACCTGATCGCCCTATGCCGCCATATACCCCCCTCGCTGGTCAGTAGCAAGACCCTAGTTCCTACCTCTTTCTTCTCAGTTTTCAGATCCAAGACCCTACATAGTCAGAGGAGAGGATCAAAGCATATGTTCCACAATCGGAACCTGGCTCCCACTTGAAGTTTGTGGGTTTTAACATTTATATAAGACCCCATAGGACTTATCATAAGTCAGTTAGTAGAGGAGAAGGAGAACAAAAGAAAGACTTGACTTGTAGCTCACCACCCAAGTCCTATGGAGGTAGCAATTTATCAAAACTATGATCCTTAGAGAAGTCTATTCTATAGAGGAAAAGGAAGCAATGTTTGAGAAGCCTTAGGAAAGCACAGAGGAAGGAAGAGAATCGCAGTCAGAAGAGGATCAGAGCAAAAGCCTCCTTTATGATATTCAGGGAAGAAAAAGATGAGAAGGTTGGAGCAATGGTGTGTACTGCCCAAGCTGACAGCCCTGGAAGGCACGCAAATGGGCATTGCCCCCACCTAGTGATATCTTAAAATGCCTTCACAGGAGCCTCCAGCAGATGCCACTGCTGACCTCTTGGCAGGGAAGTTGAGCCTCTGCCGTCTAGTAGGTTAGACCTGTCAGAATCAGACCCATCAGACAGAAGCTAGAGAAGGGCCTGAAAGTGCCTCTGATATGTTGAGGGCTATGTCATAAATAGCTAACGCCACATCAATCACCAGGGCACAACCAGAGACCAAAGTGCACAGAGCATGACTCCCCTCAGATTCCAAGGGCTCAGGGTAGCACTGAACTCTCTTTGTTCCTCAAGGTAGAAGTCACCCTCACAGTTCAAGTTCCCTTCAAGGCTGTCCTTAGGAACTTCCTTCTTGTGGGCGCAGAGAGCTTATTTTTTTTCTTGAATTTTTTCATGGTTCTATAATGTTCTCAGAATGTTTTCCATCAAATTCAGGTAAAAGTCACCTCTTGGGAGCCTGCACTGGCAAGGTCTGGGACCACATGTTGGGTGAGAAGAGCCAGGAAAGGGGATGGAAATGCTGTTGCTGAATATTTCAGTCAGGGAGGAGAGCTGCAAGACAAATGGGAGAAACCCAATTTCTTGAGTAGCCTGGAGTCATGTCAACTCCTACTGAAGGGAGGTCTAGGGTGGGTTTTGAAGAGGTGAAAGTGGCGAGAAACGTGAGAGGTCCAAGGCTAGGACTTGAATACAGCTGAGAGGCTCCCAACAGCAAAGAGCACAAACAGAGAGGAGAAGGGACTGGGGAGGTGGTACAGTTTGGTTGGTGATGGCCACATAAGCCCGGGGAACTGAGGTTGGCTCCCTAAGACCCATGTGAAAAGCTACACGCGGCAGTTAACACCTGCCATTCCCGTGCTGGGGAAACAAGACAGGCAGATCTCTGTTGCTCACCTGCCAGCCAGCCTCACAGAACTGGTGAGCTTCAGGTTCAGGGAGAGATCGTATCTTCAAACACACCCATGAACATACCCACATGAGCGTGTAACAAGTGTCTGTCTCTTCAGTGCCTATAACAGGCCTGAGTATATATCAGATGCTCAGTAAATCCATGTAGAATGAATGAACCTTTAATTTGGTCCTCGTTAACGACTATAGAATTTAGTCATTCGATCATTCACCCAACCAGCATTTATTAAGCGCAGTCTGTGTGCTAAATGCTATGATAGACCGGAGAGTTGGCACATAAATTTGCCTTGAGCTCCAAACTCAATTCTGGTGAGGTGTTTACCCATAAACATAAACATAAACATACAAGGGAGAAGAAAAATAAGCCATGGTGGCTACTGTCCACAGGGAGACAACGTGAAGTGAATTAACCAAAACCTCCCTATGAAAGGCTTTACCTCAACTTGTATTATTCTGCTCAACTTAGGCTCAGTATTCCCTCCTTCATCACAAGAACTCAGTTTGGCCAAGCAAATTAAAATTCTTAGACGTGAGTTTCTGCCAGAGGTGGACGGAGAACTTTTCCCATGGAGGATCCTTGGTTCTGAATCTTTCTCTGCCTCCTGGAGAGACCTTAGCTGGCATTCCTCTGAACAGCCCTCCTTTTTGCAAACCCCTGCTGGCAGCTTACCTTCTCCCTGGACCCATACCTGAGAATCGCATACCTGGCTTCAGCCAGGGGATTTCAGGGGAGTACATTGGAAACATGTCTTTTAAATGAAAACAGATAAAGCAGCTGGCAGTGGAGCCAAGGAAAACTCCATTCTTTCTAAAAAGCGGGAAGTCTGTTGGCAGTGGAAAGCATCCTGCTCTCGCAACTACTACATCCTCTCATAAATGCACTCCCATGCACAGAGACACACGGACACACAGATGCTCAGTAGCAGGGCTACAGAGCACACCCATGATAACAGCCCCTTTCCTGATATTTTTGGAGGGTCCTGTAGCCTCAAAAGCCTGCAGCCCTCAAGGCCTAGGTCACATGCTGGCTTCTGGAGAAACTCTTTATAGCTTCCTCCTCCACATTGGAGACGATTCAAGCCAACTTGAGTAGAATTTTTATAGGCCTTTCTAAGGTAGATACACCACTTAGTAATTCCTACTTATATGCAACGAGAGGGTTGTTTCCAATTTAGCCAAAGGGGGGGAAAAAAAGGGAATGGGGCTCTTTCATCACTGAGGGTGGCATTAGTAAGCTGACCCTTACTTTGTGGGAGGCAACTGAATCCTACCAAGAAATGTCATTTAAATAACTTTTTTGTCGTGTGGTTGTAATATAGCCAATTCATAAAATACTTCCAGCAGACTGACTTATGAGGGCTTCATAGTAAACCCTTGGAGTTGACCGGATTGCCATCGAGGCTGTGTGCAGGTGAGGACAGTCCAGCTGGTAGACGATGAGTGACTGCACCGCCAGCCTGAGGTCCCCCTGGCTGCACTCAGGTTTCTGTGAATGCGTTGGTACATGCACTGGCGCACGCGTCCTAGTTCTACAGAAACTCAAGTCTTCTCCGAACTTAAGCACCAGATCAAATCTACTAAAGTACAAGCACTCTGTGACCTGAATGAAGCTGGGTGCCTGGGAATCCTTCCCCCACAAAGCAAACCATCCTTGGGATGATTAGTGTTAATTGCCCTGTCTACAAAATCAGGAATTACCTGGGAGGCAGACCTCTGAGAATGCCCATGGGTGTGTTATCTTGATTGCATTAACTGAGGCGGAAAGACCCACCCACTGTGGTTGGCACTCTTTCCTGACTGGGATCCTGGACTGTATAAATAAAGTAAGCTAAGCACTAGCCTGCATTTATCCCTCCCTGTTTCTTGATTGTGGGGGTGATGTGACCAGCTACTTCAAACTCTTCTCCCTTGACTTCCCCACAATGCTTGACTGTGCTCTTGAATTGCAACCCAGAATAAGCCCTTTCTCCCTCAAGCTCTTTCAGTCTGGGTATTTTATCATAGCAACAAAAAAGAAACAAAGTCATATTCCTTCTTCCAATCGGTCGAAAATTCTTTAGAACAAGGGTTTGCCCCCGGAGAAAGACACAGAGGTCAGCCTCAGAGACCTCTGCAAGTATCTCCTCACTTACTAGCATTTGCCACTGCTGTTCATGGCAACAAAAACGATCCCCCAACCATCTGTCTTCCTCCTCTCCCTCCTGCGTCCTCTGCAGACACTCGTTATACACCATTCGCGGTCTTACCCTTATGCATTTGCATCTTGTTCTCTGCATCTGACTCTGGAAAGGCACAGGCTGAAAATCCGAGTTGTTGGAAGTGCTGAGTGATGCTGGCATCCCTGGACAACATGTAATGACAGACACATGGCCACAATTCCAGGACAGTGCTACTGTGAACACATACTCTAATAAATCACTAAAACTAGGTTCAGCCTGGCCTAAAACGTAGACTGACCTTCTAGAACGGGGGCACATCTTCAGATACTTGCTATGCTTACAAGGCATAGGAGTTAGCGCGCAATGCTCAAACAAACTCCCTCTGTTGAGAGAAGCAAACAAGTGTGAGAAAATGCAGTCAGCCCTTCAGTATCCATCGTGTTCCCCATTTGTGAGATCAGTCAACTGTGGTGAGAAACTTTTAAAAAACTGTATCTATATTGAAAATATACAGACATTTTTCCTTTATGATTCCCTACATAAAACAGTCTAACAACTATTCACAGAGAGATAATTGAGAGTTTATGAGATGCTGTATAGATTATACACAAATATCATCCAGTGACAAGATGCTTATTTGAGCATCCTTAGAGTTTGGCGCCTGTCAGTATAATGGACCCAACCTCCTCTCCCAGATATTTAGTGACAATTGTATTTATTGAAAGGTCCATATAGTGATATCCCTGGGAGATGAATCTTCGATGAATGAGGAGGAGATTAACCCCCCAAAGTGTCCCTAATACTGGTGAGGGAGCATCACTAAAGCTGCCAGAGAGAGCTCATCCACCTTGATCTGCCACCGCAGCAAGTACCATTTTTATTTCTTTATAGTTAATCTGTGAATATTACTACTCCCACGCCTACTAAGACCCAGCTATGATCACTCACTTCCTGTGCAGTGCTAAGTGCCATGCGGGCAATTCTAAGACATCTCTGTAATCCTGGCCTCTAGGAGCCTACCCAGACTCTCCTAAAATAGTTTAAAAAAACAAATGAGGAAGAGAAAACAGGGAAAATAAACAAGTAATGGATATGGTCATAGCTAGTTATAGCCCAGGATAAAAGATGAAAAAGGCTTCTACATTCCTGCAAAACACCATAGTCCCTTGCTCTTGAGTTCAACTTTACAAAGCTATCACAAAATGGTCCACGTTTTTGGCTGCCCATCAGAGTTCACTGGAGAGTGGATTTGGAGAGCTAAATTCAAGGGGATTATTTAGGTTTAGAGAATAGGGCTTGGTTCTTGATGCTAGATAAGTAGTGACTGGCAGAGCTCTTGTAGGCCTTCAAGAGTTAGTTTGGGAACTGTCTTCATTATTTCGATGCCGATTTACCTACTGGTCATTCAATTCCTTGACAGCTCTTGTTTGGTTCTGGTGTGTGTCCGAGGAGCTGAACCCTGCCAGCTGTACTTCCCAAACACCTATTCTCTCTGGCTTCTGATTCTGATTCCCAAGGGATGTCTTCAGCAGATCACTGGGGGAAGGAAAAGCCCCGCTATTCCTTCGCTGGCCCCTGGTTTGAGGAGATAATGCAGCATCAGCCTGATGTGGAAGTTCTATTTCTAAAAGGAGGCCTGTCCTTCTGCAGGTCGCTTACCGATCTCCACACCTCTCTTGGGTACCACAGTGGGGGAGCAGCAGTGGCTTCTGGTAATCCAGGACTTGCTTCTCCCATCTGACCTTTTAACTCTGTCGTACTTTCTTAGCAAGTTTCTGACACCAGTGTCCCTTTCCTGGCTTACCTGGCATAGGTTCTGTTTTCTTGGAAGAAATTTGAAAAAGACAGCTGGTATTTTATATACATATTTCTTAGCCTATTCTATGCAACTTTTGGTTCTGTTTTCCCATGGAGGATTCCATTAGGAAGATTGTGCCTAGTGATGTTTAATGATGAAAGGGCCTTAGTTTAATCAGCTTTCTACACCAAGTCACAACCTGGCTGAGAAAGGAACTTAGATTGTACCGTGCTGGTAAATACTCAACAGTTGGTTCTTCAAGAGAAAAATATTCCCAGTTTCTAGCATTTCCAATTTTCATGGTATAAATATTCCCACCGTGGCTACATTCAAACTCTCGACACGATCTCACCAAATGTGCATTTGGAAAAAAAATAATAATACCGTGAACTTGAGCAATACCATCAGCTCACTGAACATCTGAGTTTGACAACCGGATGCCTGGGGCAACTCAACTCAGGAGGACATTTGGCAACACGCTGCTTGGTATTTCTAAAACGGGGAGCTTTCAAGGGCAGCAGAGAGTGAGGGTAGGAAAGAGGAATCCCCCGGGAACCAGAAAAACAAACAAGGACGGAAATATCAACTGAGAATTTGGGAAGTGAAACGAGCAGACTTGTGAATGACAGCTCCTTCAAGGGAACTATGGAATCCACAGCAAGAAAAGATTTTATGTGTAAGATAGTGGAAAGCCCATCACCTGAGGGGTGAATTAAAGAATGGTGCAACTTTTGGGGAAAAAAGACTCACCCACACAGGGTTCCAAGGAACTCTAGAGTATATTGACAGACGAAGAAATGAAACGGAGTCCCCAAAAGGCCAGGCCCACCCAGCCGTATCATGGAAGAGTACAGACTAAAACTGGAGTTTCCTCTCGAGGTTACTCACCCACTCACTTTATACGTGTGCTTCTGGGAAATCACTTGAGAACATTACAGGATCCTTGTCCTTAGAGTCCTTCCTATCGAGTAGAAGAAAGTATTAAATAGCTTATCACACTTTGTGTGTGTGTGTGTGTGTGTGTGTGTGTGTGTGTGTGTGTGTGTGTGTTAAGTACTATACAGAAAATAAATAGGATGCATAGACAGACCTACAAGAAGACATAATTTAGCCTGAGGAGTGCAAGGAGATTTCTCCAAGTATCTCTGATACTGAAATAAGGCAGGATGAAGAGTCCGAGTCTATAGGGTAAAGTGAGGGAAAGGTGGGTTGTGGACTTAAGGTTTTGGGCTTGCTCAATCTCAAAACCTCCCTTAAACAGCGTATCTTCTTCCATCACTAGACACTTCTGAAATTTGTTGCCACCAGGAACCTGCAAGGTGATAAAACAGTTAAATGTGGTATCCTAAGTTTAGGTGCTGGTGCAAATAGGAGCACGTGGTTAGCTCTTCTCCAGAACATTCATCTCCCTCAGTGAGAACTGTCACCACACATCAAGCCTCACCCAGAATACAGTCTGTGCTTTTCACTGCAGATAAAACTAATATAAAAGAACACACTTCTCCGTACCATGCATTTTTTTGGTAGCAGAGGCGGGTGCGTGTCTCTTTGTGTGCTTCTATGTAGGTATTACGTTCACATTTGAATGCACATGGCTGTGTCTCCCTCTGTTGATCTCTACCTTATTTTTGAAACAGCTTTTCTCACTGACTATGGAGCTTACCAATTCATCTAGACAAGCTGTTCAAACAGCTCCAGAGATCCTACTGTCTCTGCCTAGTCAGTGCTAGCCACTACACCCAGCTTTTCCCATGAGTTCCAGGGACCTGACTTCAGGTTGTCAGACTTGTGTGGTAGATATACTTTACCCCGAGCTATGACCCCAGCTCCTGAGGATGTACCTTTTCTTGCTAAACCCCGCTAACCAAGTCCTGAGGCCTTCTCTGGATGGTTGAAGCAGACAGCACAGTCCTAGAGAGCCCACACATTCTCAGATGATTGCCCCCTTCTTTCTCCACCTGCTGGAGCAACAGACATGATACACTTCTTTCTTCCCCTTAGGAACTAAAATCCCAAAAAGTTCCCTCCCAACCTGATCTATTGAAGTTGGGAGGAGACATAATGGCTTTCATGTTGAGTGATTCCATCACACCACGCCTCCTGATCTTCCAGCCCTGTTATTCTATTGCCAAATTATTAGAGCCTGTTTATCTTCAGGGTTTTACACGACCTCGCCAGACTTTAGACGTAGCAACCACCACTAAATGTCCCAGATGGATTGACTACAAAAACTAGGAAAAATTTCATTTTCCTCCTCTCTAAATTGGATGCATGCAGGGTGGCTTTGTAAGAGAAATGGCCAGAAGAAAAAGCAAATAGTCCACTTGTACATGCCCAGAACTTCTCTGTGGAGCATCATCCAGATAGCTCATTAGTACTGTAATCCTGTGCACGAGGGTTAGGGGTCCTTTGTGAGAAATGCTCTTTTCCAGAAGGCCAGAATCCCAGCTGGCTAAGATCTAATCATTTGGGGGCATATTTGAGATTCCATGGACTCTGTTTCTCTCCTTTGTAAACTAGGATAAATGATACCATCCCATCAACCAGCCCCCCAAAAACAATTCCTGAAGTAATTTTGTGCAGTTTAGAAGGACAGAGTACAAAGGAAACACAAGAGTTTGTTGTTTTTCCTTCCCATATTGAATCAGTCTGACTAGAGGCAAGTAAACTCCAAATCCAAAACTGTACACACAACATGCTTCTCCTGCATTGCAAGACTATGCGCTGGTATGCGAGAGACACACAATGTTCAATATTTTCCAAATGTGCCGTGTCTTTTTCCTGAGGCTCCTGGATTCAGAAGATTGACTAGATGGAAATTCCCAGTCTCCAGAGAACTTACTTCCTTTCCCAGGCTTATATCCCTACTCCCAGATCAGTTGTTGCTGAGATGAACCCTTGTGGAGGGCACTCAGAGGTAAAACTCCCTGGGAACCTGGGAACATGAGAACTTTGGGGGATTCAGGAAGTGGGGAGTGTGTATGGCTCAAGAAGACACACAATCAAGTGACAGAAGGCTAAGATTGCAGATTGCATCAGAAAGGAAGAGAATAGAGATTCTACTCTCTAATGTGAAGCAGGAAGGCATCAATCCTGTCCGCTTGGGCATTCAGCATTCCATTCACAAACTTCTCTCCCAGGAGACCCTCTCCGGCTTCAGTTAACAAAAGGTTCCAGAAATCAGCCCCGTCTCCCTTCCTAGCCCAGAGGACTTACTAGTTTAATCTGAAAGATGTTGATTCAAGAACTCTTGATGGCTCCCTGCTAGACCCCTGATTTTTATCCAAGGCCCCACCATCCATTCATTTGGCAGGTCAGAATTCTTTTTTCTTGTGTTCCTTCGAGTTTTCTTCACTATAAGCCCCTCCTCCCACAAATAAACCTTAACTTAGGTTTAAGATCTTCTTGGAAGATGATTCTATAGTCTTCCTTTCTAGACCTTCCCAACCCTCACTCTCATTCAAATGAGAGAATCACTAAAGGGATCCCTGTCCTTGCCCCCCAGCAGACCCTCATAAATCCACAATGAGTTGTTTTTTTTAATTAAAGCGTCCAAATAATTAATGATCAACTCCATTTGTGCCATTGAAAACCCAAATGTCACACGGTTGAAAAGACCCAACCAAATAATTCAGTGTACCCTATAAAGCTTTATAAAAAGCAGAGCCCAAGAGGCCTGCATGACTGGTTTCTGGGCTGTCTGAAAAGCTTGGTTAGGTTTTGGGGCACTTGATTGGATTCCAGGAATAATGTGCCCAGAGTACAAAGGGCCCTTTTGATGTGTCTGTGCCATTGCTCCGCCCCTTCGCTCCTCACTTTACCTGGGATACACATTCCCCTTGTCTCCCTAGTTGGAAAAAATAACCCATGGAAGAGAGGAAAAAACAGCAAAGGGAAAAAATCAAGGGTGAGAGTGGGTTGGAATTCTGCAATTCTCTGTCTGAGTTTGGTTAATAAAGTCTGGTTATTCCAGAAGGAAGAGAAGAAGTAGAAGTTTACACCATGTCTGTGACCAGACACTGGAAAAATGTAACATAAAGATGCCTCCTGTTTGAATGGGACCCTTTGAGTAATAGGTAATGAGTCAATCTCCCAGCAATCTCTGCTGCTTCCAGAGTCAGAAATAGGCAGGTTACTGACCCTAGAAATTAACATGAATTTACACACTGAATTTGAGGCTGAGAATCTCCTAGACAGTAAAGCCAGCCTATTGACTTTTCATGGTACTAGCATGTCATGAGAAAATGGCAGAGCCAGCTCAGGACTAACATTGTATAATTACTGGTTCTAGGAGACTGGAGATGAGTCAATCCCTGGCTACAGATATGCTTAAATGGGCAACAGGGAGCATCAAGCCCACGTAGTACTGAACTATTCAATGTCTTTTAAGAGCAATTTAAGTTTTCTGTTTTAGCCTAGTCTGTTCTTTGTACTCTGGGTACATTATTCCTGGAATCCAATCAAGTGCCTAGAGTAAGCTCACTTCCCTATTTACAAAATGCTGTTGCTGCCCTAAGCTTAAGACAACAGTCAATTCATTTGAGTCTTCTTTAATTCATTTCACTGTTATTATAGATATTTGTGCAAATATTATATATATATATACATACATATGACTTCATTAATAGATATAATCAAATTATTTGACTTGATATTTTTGATATATCTAAATGATGTATTTTGAATTTGATCTTTAATTATTGATGGCTGTGGATAGAAATAAAATCAATTTTTACATATTGAATTTTTATGTAGTAATCTCACAGAATACCACTATGAATTTGAGTAATTTTTCTATAGATTGTAAATATGCCTTCTTACAATTAGGTTTCAATTGACAACATCATCATGAAGATGACTAACATATATTTTTAGGTTTCTTAGGTTGCAAGAGACAGGAGTGACTCCAGTGAAGAACTTATTTCCAATCCCAGGCTTCCTATCCCTACTCCCAGAACACTCGTCACTGAAATTATCCCTTGTGGAAGATACTGGCTAACTTACATGTAACATGGACTTTATTAGAAGGCTTTGGGATATCTCTGCATGTCACAGGAAATCCTGTACTATCAGACCTCAGAAAAAGACAAGATCCAGAACAGCATTAGGAGACACACCAATGATCTGTGGGTGGACTTCCCCTTCTGAAGTTTCTCTCAAGATTCAAATTCCTTTGAAAGAAAATCTTTGTCCCCTAATTTGGTCCAGCCTTTGGCAATGTTGCTGGATAGTTGAGAGGCTCAATGGGACTGCATACAATGCCACCCAAGGGAAATTCAAGATGCTGTTGCAAGAAGGGAGAAGAGGTGCTACAGAGTTACCATAAATAGATGAAATCCATAGATGGGATCTAACTGGATCTTTTTAGCCTCAGCCATTTAATAAAGCTGATGTTTTGGTTATAATAATGGCGGCAGAGATTAATCAAATCCCAGACAGCTCTATTTTCCTCTCTAATCTGCAGACGCATTTGGGTTCATTGATCATGACTCACGTTATGTACTCACATGTGAAAGTAGGTATTCTCTGTAGTTTGGCTTTCCTGAGCCTCCATTGCATGTTCTCACCCATTCATACGCACGGCACTGACTGTTGAAATAGGCCTGCTTAATGAGGAAACCCATTTGAGCTCTGTCTGGCATCCTGGCCTTTATCTTCTGTCTCTTTCTAGGGGTGGCGGCGTGCTTACTTTGCTGTGGTTTCTCTGCAGTGAGAGACCTAGCACTTATCCTGATACAGTCAGCAACTATACTGAATCCTCTCCGCTGTTGGACTGCTGACTCCAGGCTTGAGCACACATCATGTATAAAAGATGTTTGTGGGTTTCCTAGGTGTGTTTAATCCATACGAAAATGAATCTGGGTCATCATCGTCAGTTTTCCTAAGGAGAGAATCTTCATGAAGACCGACTGAGGTGGAAAGCCTCCATCCCCTGCCATCACTCAACTCCCCCTTTATTTACTGCCTCTCTGGTTTGCATTAGCGTGCTGACAAGCAGAGCTGTAGACATTTTCACCCACACTCCAACTGCTGCCCTGACTTCAGTTCCAAGTTATGAAACCCAATCTAAACCTTAGAGGGGAGGCTACAAACTGGAACCTTAAATTTCAGTTTACAGAGTCCCCCAGGATGATTCCAGGAACTGAGATGGAAGGGTCCTGGGAATTAGAAATCAAACTACCACCTCCTTTCCCCCTAAGAGGCTCTGAGGACATCAGAAATAAAACTCATAAAAGACCATTTTCACGACACCCCAACTGAAAAGAATTGTAATCTCCCCATCACCCTCCTGGAAACTGTTTATAATTAATCCCAGAGGCGAGGAGATGTCTTATTCTTCAAGGTTATTTGAAGGACATTTCACAATTCTCTTCGGTCACCTGTTGCAAAATATAAGAGTTGAATGCCAGGAAAATCTTCCTCATTTTCAAACTTAAGCCTCAATCCAGAACATTTGGGTAATTAAAGTGTAACATTTCAGTTCTGGAAGAGCCTTTAAATACCATTTCGTCTGGAGGTCACCACTAGTGACCCGGAGACTGAGACATATTTTACCAGGGCCATAGAAAGTTTAATTTCTTGGGTTGTTTTTTTTTTTTTTTTTAAGTTACCAATACCTATATATTAAAGCAGTTTCTTCTTTAAAAAATGCATATGGCTGATATTTCTAGAGAACTCAGAACACCTGAAGCACCGTGATCCTCATTCCCATAGCACTGAACAGACTTGAGTGTTTTTCATATTGGAGTTGTAAGGAAAAACCTAACTCCCCAAATTATCACAGAGCAGACCGGGTCAGCTGACTCCCTTAACCCTAAATGACTAGGTCCTCTTGGCAGCCATATTTGTAATCCCTGGTTTCTATTGGGAAAGTGATCTGAGGGTGTAACTAGCACACCCTCAACAAGTCTTCTGACCTCTTAAAAGTAACACTTCTTCAGCCCTCATGGTGCTGACCTGGAGAAGCTGGGTGTAGGGTGAAGCACCAGAAAGGCCAAAGCCGACAATTGTCATGGTCCCATTGCCCTTGGTCAGCCCAGCAGGATATTCATGGAATCGTCTGAATGTGAAGGAAGATAATTGGCTGATCCAGGACATGGAGAAGTTTCCATGCCAAGGCTATTAAGACCCAGATTCATTTTAATGAAAGATGGGAATGTGTGTGTGTGTGTGTGTGTGTGTGTGTGTGTGTGTGTGTGTGTGTGATTGGTTTCTGGGTTGGTTTCAATGTTTTTCATCTAGTTCAAGGAACTAAGGTGGTGTGCCCATTTTTTAACTCTGGAGTAAAGCCCAGAGAAGATGAAAAAGGGACTCACAGAAAATATGAAGGGAATATGGAAGAGGAATTTTGCCTATCAAGAAACTAAAACACAAAATTTGAAATCTAAAAGGATTTTAAGAGACCATTCAAATCAAAGGTCAGTTTGGTTAAAAAAAACAAAAACAAAACAAAAACTAGTTTATTTCTCAGTAAATTGCTTAAAGGAGTTTATTCGTGTATAAAAATGACTTAATTCTTTGAGTCTCTAAGAAAGGAGTGATGGGCACGAAGTACCAATTCTGTGATAATCATGCCTTGCCACAAGCTAGGAAAAAACAGTAAGCTGAACCTGAAGGTAACACTTACATCAAGTACTTAATCTCTGAAGACAGAGTCGGCTGCCATAGGCTGGCCAATGTGTGGTCCCAACAGTTGACACAAGCACCACTTGGCTCTGCCAAGAACAGAACAAACCTTTGAAATGGTGTCTGGCTGTCAATGTGGCTCAATACAGGACAAAGAAACCGCCCTAGTCCTTGCCTGTCACTCCGCACTCAAAGCCACAAAGAGCTCTCGAAGAAGTTTCTTCCAAAGAGCAGAGACAAGACTGGAGCTTCAGGTCTTTGATTTCAGTTTGAAATTGGGGTTTCTAACCAGGACACAACTGCATTTGCCTGGAGTGGGTGGTGGCTTGCTTTGCTGATTAGAAAGTTGCAGGGAAACACTGAGCTAAAGGATTTTTTCTCACGTCCAGCTTCTTTTTAATCAACTTGGTGGCCCCGTAGATGTTAAAATTGGACTGAATGGCATCCACAGCCACTGCTCACAGAGCGCAGGAGCGGGCATTGCCTCTCGGCCACTTGGCCATCTCCCCTCTCCCCTTGAATTTCATTCTTTAGAAGAGTATAAATAAATTCAAAGGACGTCTTTTAGGATCAACCCAGAACCCAGAGGTGGATTATGCCCCCGCCTTTGATTTTGTTTGAATGCCGGTAAGTCCTCCAATATGGAGTATTTCTTCCCTCTGATGGGGAAATCATAGCTAACTATATTAGAAAACATAACCAGATGGATGGAGAATATATGCTAAAATAATTATTTATTAATATGCAAAAACCTTCTAATTGTATCTGTGCATTTCCCCTTGTATAAAATTGTATTTCGTGTTGGCTGACTGACTGTATAGACATGAAAACAAAAACCTTACAAAGAATCCATGGCATATTTTAAAAATATTAGTGTTAAAAAGACTTCAAAGTCTACAACAAAATACAAATTTAAAAAGTAAAATCTTTAAAGAAGATCAGTAATATTATATACATCAAAATAAATATAAAATATATACAATAAAATAAATTATAAAAATAAAAATGTGAAGGGATAATCTAGCAGAAAATATTGAAAACATATACTAAAGTATTTGCCTAGTATATGTCTAGTTTAACTAGACAAAGATTAATATCCAAAATATACCCAGAACTGTCAAAATTAATAATATAACATAAGCACCAAACCTCAAATGTATACAATCAGAGTCTCCCCCCTTCAAACAAAAAGATACAAGGTAAAAAAGACTTTTTAAATAGAAATACTGTTAAAGATCCTGCCCAAATTTGCTGGAAAACCAAAATCAAGGAACTCAACAAAGGCCAAAACTGCTTACCACTCCAAGTAATGAACGGATCTGAAAAGCAGTTAAGAACAATGATACGTTACCTGTAGGAGAAAAATGGTGTCCATGATTGCGGTGTCTCATCAGGACCCATGGAGACAGCAGAACAGCATCTTTAAAGCTCTAAGAAGGAAAAATCAGTCAATCCAAAGTTTCATATTCAGCAAAAAACTCTCCACAAACAAAAATAAAGTAAATATATTTTCAGATGAAGAAAGTATCTGAATTCATGGTAAACAGAATTGCACTACAAAAAAAAAAAAAATGCAGAGGGAATCTTTTCAAAATGCATGGACAAGAGCCTGTTGTGAAACTTACATCCTGGACAAAAAATAAAATGTCAAAAGTATAGATATTTATAAAGTCATAGTTCAATCAAGAAGTGTGTGTGTGTGTGTGTGTGTGTGTGAGAGAGAGAGAGTGTAGCTGGAGAGTTTGGATTATCACGGGTAAATTGGCTCACATAATTATGTGGTCTGGCTGGGGCAGGTAGGAAGAAAGGAAAGGAAATAAGGAGGTTACAACCCAAGATTTTTAGCCTCTGAGTTCAGGAAAAACCTGAGCACTCTATTAAATGTCTCACACAGGATAAGCTCTCTTTTGATTAATTTGGAGTAATCAGTAATGACTATAGATTTTAACAGCATCTATGAAATCCCATTCTGGTAACATCCATGCCTGTGTTGGTTGACTAACTGGAACTGTTATCAACTCAGCCAAGTCAACACATCAGAATACCATCACACCTGGACCAACAGAAACTAGTACTTCCCTTTCTTCCTAAACTCTTTAAAAGAACTACAATTGCTTACACTAAAAAATGTAACAGTGTTGAGCTTTTCAATGCACGCAAACATTATACATAATACAACTAAGAGATAAATAAAGACAGTGGGTACACAGTGAAGAACCGCATTGAGTTGGTGAGTTTAAATGAATTGTACTAGGATAGAGAGATGATTGATGATAGATGGCATATCACTTAGAGACAATAACATGTAGCTTCGATAAGACATGAAATGAAGCTGGACACTAAACAGATTCAGGTATTCCAAAATATGACCAGACGAACAAAAATAGTAAAATAAATAAACAAAAGAGCTAAATTCAACTCCACGCCTAGTTATCTACTTAAGGAAACTCACCGGTGTGCACAGAAATCACGTAAAAGGACCTTCAAGGTAGAAAATACCATGACAAACTAAACGTCCATCAGGGAGAAAGAGCAGATCTTAAAAACATCTGTTGCTGCTTTCACCTTCTTTTACCCCTTCCCTCCACCCCCAGGAACTGTCAAACACTTTTCCTTACTGGCCTGTGTGCTCCTCTTACTCCCCCCTCTCCCCGACTGTCTGCAGTCCTTTTCTGGAGAGTTAGTGTCTTCATTTATTGTTGTTCTCTGAGGAGGGAGGAGAAAGTGGAAGGAAATAAAAGGTTCTGTCCCAGAGTGGGTACACTCAGTAAGATGAAGTGGTAAGATCCTAAGCATCTTACTGGAGTGCCTGTTGTGCAAGAGAGTAGGCGGGGTGGGGAGTCAAGGGAAGCAACAGACAGAGGAACTAGACCAGAAACAGAACAAGAGATGGAATCTTAAGGGAGAGAAGCCAGGGAACAGGGATGCTTCCTGGGACTGCAGCCACATTGTGTCTGTTTTCCTCCTCTTCTATCCCAGATCTAGCCCTGATCCTTGCTTGTTCCACTTCCTGAAAACAGAAGCCTTAGCCCTGGCCCTATCATTGTGTTCTATGTTCCTTTCACGTCCCCCCACTTCTCAACTCCCCCTTTTGCATGGACTCTATTATAATAATTCTAAGTTAAAAAAAATACATTTTGATCTAGTCACATGTAAGATTCTAAAGTCATGTTAGTGTATAAAAGCCAAAGGTACACGTTGAATATAAATAAATCTTTAAAAGTTAAGTAAAAAAAAAAAAGTCACAGAAATATAGACAAGTGAAACCATTTCATGATGTGTTAAAAATTCTATGTAACCAGGTATGGTGGTGCATGCCTTTAATCTCAGCACTTGGGAAGCAGAGGCAGGCATCTCTCTGAATTCAGTGCCAGCCTGGTCTACAGAGTGAGTTTCAGGACAGTCATGGCTGCGCAGAGAAACTCTATCTTGAAAAGCCAAAAATAAAAATTAAAAATATATAAATAAAAGCTATGTAATTTTAAGGATACAGAAGAGAGTAGCTTTATAAAAAGAAAGAGGTCAGAATAGTAAATACCAAAATTGAACACATTTATCCCTCCTAAGAAACTGAGAAGGGACAAAGAGAAATCTTAGAAGACCCCATCTATGTCCTATCTGCAATGTCTATTTTCAGGTTGGTTGGTATATATAAAGGTAGGTATTCCTTGTACCTCTACGTATGTCTGAAATATTCTATTGCAAAGTTAGAAAAGAGCTAACGTCCCAAATACCTCTCTTTGGCAAAAGATGGAGGCTTGTCATGATGAGGGATCAGACTCCCTTGCTGAATGCCCTCAACTGTTTTGACTTCTGAAGGGGCGTGCCATGATTATAGCTGCGATTAGGTGACTCACCATAATTATGTTTTGTTGAAATTGAATTTATTGAAGCATGAATCATTCTGCTCAAGTCTACCTAATTGCTCCCAACACTGTAGATGGGAAGGATGGCGGAGGAGTGTTTGGTGGAGGTCATTACAGCGCCCACAGGCGCATGCATGTGTAGTGCGCAGTGCACGTGTGCCTCTGTATACACTCCACTTCACCCGCCTTGCCTTGCAGTGCCTCCTGTGCCTCCTAGTCTTTGGCAGGAACTTAATGTCTGCAAAGAATCTTCCCATGGTTAACTGTGTTTTCTTCTGCTTCTCATCCCATTTAGCTATAACGTTTCCTGGGGTCTTTGTGTTTCAGACCACAGACCTTCCAGAAGTCAGTATCTCAAAGTCACTGGCTTGCACTTTGGAACCCTGTTTGCCCACCTCAGACCCCACCACCACCACGGCTCAGCCCAGAACAGTAGGGAGCTGTGTGGCCACTGAAGAGCTATAATTTCAATAAACGTGGGTCCTAGAGAAGCAGACAGGAAACTCATCCTGCGCATCCCTTCTAGCCCTACACACAGGAAGAAGTGTGTGTGTTTGTGTGTGTGTGTGTGTGTGTGTGTGTGTGGTGGGGTTGGGGTGGGGGTAACAGCTCTGGGCTTACCCTAGTCTCACACAGAGAGAGAGGCTAGTCAGTCTTTCTCCTGTGCCTCTGCCAGCATATGGAAGCCAGAGGACCTCCAGCCACTGGCTAATGTTTATTTTCTCTTTGTGTGGAAAGAATTGAAGAAACGTGATGGACCTGGAGTCTGTTGAGTCCAAGTGTAGACTAAATGTGAAAGTTAGCCGATCCACTTTTCTTCTGTACACTGGGTAACAGGCAAGCTCTATTGTCTTGCCAGTTTGAGTGCATTTGCCTCACTCACAAGGTCGTTTTCTATGCACTTAACACATTTTACCACATTCTAACTTGACCGCTCCTTGAGGATCAGGGTCTTTATTAGTCCCACACGGCAGATGAGGAAGCTGAGACACAAGAAGTTGAAGAACATGCCTTGCATTCAACTTAACAAATGCAAGTATGAGGTACTGTCTCTAACTCGGGTGTCTGTCCCCTGACACCTAGCTTTTTGCCATTCACATGGGTGGATGCTTTCAAAAACCATCCGGCATAATCTCAAGACATGCCTCTTTGATAGATGAGAGAATTACGTCTGTGAGAAGTAACTACTGAAGATGACACAGTGAGCAAAGCAGCGGCAGCTGCAGCTGCTCTGCCTGCACATCTGTCCTCCTTAGTTAGATGACTGGTTGGGTGTGGGGCCCAGGATGGTCACAAAGCAGAGTGGTCACATTCAGTAACCGGTGGGACAGTGCGGTTGATTGCACCCAGATACCCAGTTGCAGTGCTCCCCGCAGGCTGTTGGATTCCCCCACCTACTCTTGATTCAGATTTAGGCTTGATTTTGAATTCGTATCCCGATGACTCCAGCTTCCCCTGCAACCATCTTGTCAGGTCATCTGTGAAGCTGACACATTAACCCTGAGTGTCAGCTACTGGGTAAATGCTTCAGGAAAAAGAAAACATTACACATCCATGTGACATACTGTTAGGGGAGTGACCTGAGTAGAACTGACAATCAAAAGTTCTGTGGACCCACAAGAGGGGTTCAGAGCATAGAAGAGGCAGCAAGAAACGGTCATGAGATCAGAGACAAGCCACTGATTCTCTCATGCCTAGTTAGCCCTAGAACTGTGCTCTCTTCCTTCTCCTTCTGATTTCTTCCCTCTGAAACATCCAAAGGCTCAAATCTGACACATTTTCATAGATATGAATGTCAAGAGTGTCATGGCTCAAGAGCCAGTTCAGTTCTTTTATTTTATAGAGCAGGAAACTCAGACCCCATTGACTGCCATGGCTACCCACCTAATCAATTATATCAACAAAGAAGTCAGAGATCAGGGTCCTGAGGTAACCAACAGCCTTGGCCAGCAAAAAAGAACACCCAGTTCTATGACCTCTGTTCATTAACA
This sequence comes from Cricetomys ansorgei, assembly GCA_026225945.1. Taxonomy (NCBI): domain Eukaryota; kingdom Metazoa; phylum Chordata; class Mammalia; order Rodentia; family Nesomyidae; genus Cricetomys; species Cricetomys ansorgei. The sequence continues at coordinate 11,819,753 of JAMJFZ010001796.1, forward strand.
ACAAGGAAATGTCCTCCAACTTCTCTACTTCCTCTTATTGGTCTATCAGATTACATATGTTAATATCCACCTGTAATAATTATCTACTGTAATTTCTGTGACTAGCACAATGGCTGAGTAACTCCTATTTATTTGCAGAAGGACATGGGGCGGGGAGCATCTCACTAAGGAACCTAGTCAGGTCTTATTTAAGTAGTCACTATGGGTGAGTATTCTAGCTTATAAAAGTAAACCTTAGGCCTGAATAGTCACAACAGAGAAAAATCTTCAAACATTCCATTTTAGGGGGAGCAAGGCAGTTTAACTAGGTAGGGTCTCGTATAGCCCAGACTGGCTTCAAATTTGCTATGTGGATGATGCTAGCCTTCAGCTGATGATCCTCCCGCCTCCACCAAGTGTCTGGATTATAGGCGTGAACTGCCAAGCATTTTTCACAGGTGGAAGATTCTATAGAGATTCAGGGGAAAAAAATGCCTAACATAAAATTTGTATAGCTGGGTAGTGATGGCACATGCCTTTAATCCCAGAAATCAGGAGGCAGAGTCAGGTGGATTTCTGTGAGTCTGAGGCCAGCTTGGTCTACAGAATGAGTTCCAGGTCATCCAGAGTTACCACAGAGAAACTCTGTCTCGAAACAACAACAACCACAAAATTTCGTTATTGCTTCTAAAAGCAAAGAAAGATGCAAAAGTTATGGTTCAGTGAATAGACAGATAATAAAGAAAATTCCAAGAAACAGAGATATCCATCGGTAGAGAAACTACTGAGCAAAAGGAACAGAGCTAGAGGTTTCACACCTGACTTGAAAACATACCAAAAAAAAAAAAAAAATCCTACCATTACTGAAACAAATAGTGCCAACATAAAAACAAACCCCTGGAGCAGAACAGAGGGCCCAGAAATTAATCCACACACTTAAACCAACTAATGTTTACAAAAGCACAAATATTTATACTGGTGATGATCTCTTCAATAAATGGTACTGCTAAAACTCCATATGAAGACAAATGAAACTAGACCTGACCTCTCTCCATGCACAAAAATCAACTTAAAATGGATCAAAGTGTTGAATGGAAAACCTTATCCTAAGGAAATACTAAAAGGAAACATAGGGGAAACCCTTTGGGGAGGTTAGACTAAAAATGGACCCCATAGGCCCATAGTGAGTGGCACTACTAGGAGGTGTAGTATTGAGGAGGAAGCGTGTCTGTGGCGGAGGGCTTTGAGGTTTCAGATGCTCAAGTCAGGCCTACTGTGACACTCTCTTTCTGCTGCCTGCTGATCCAGGTGTAGAACTCTCAGCTCCTTCACCAGCGCCACGTCTGCCTGCCTGCTGCCATGCTTCCTGCCAGGATGATAATGGGCTAAACCTCTGAGCTGTAAGTCAGCCCCAATCAACTGCTTTCATCTACAAGAGTTACTATGGTCATGGTATCTCTTCAGAGCAACAGAAACCCTAGCTAAGACACCCTTCAAGAGATCACTATAGGCTGACTGTATTTTTTAATAAGATCCCAAAGCACACGCAACAAAACCAAACAAGACAAATGGAATGATCCCAAAGGAAGCATCTTCTGAACGGTAAAAGAAATGACTGACAGAATTGAAAGGAAAGAAGAAACCAGTCATAATCTACTTATTTAGCAAAGAATGTCCAGAAACAGCTCAGCCATAAAATAAATAATCATCCAATTAAAAGGTAAAAGATGATATAAATAGACATTACTTTTTAAAGGCATTTAGATGGGCAACCAGTAGATTTTTAAAATTGCAATATCCTGATCCTCTGGGAAATGAACATCCAAACCAGGCAGAATGGCTGAGGTACAAAAAGACAAAACTTTGTGGGAAAGATGTAGAGTCAGGAGATTTCTTGTACCGTGTTGGTATAAATTAGTGGAGTTGTTACGGAGAGTCAGGAGGTACCTCAAAACACTGAAAGTCTACTAAATGACCCAGCAATCCCACTACTGAGTATCCAAGGGAGAATGAATCACCATACCAAAGAGATGCACACACTCTTACATTTACTGCACTATTCACGATACCCCAGGTAGCGTATCAACCAAAGTGTTCATCAATGGAAGGACGGACAAAGAAAATGTGTGTGTGTGTGTGGTGGGGGGATGGAATATTATTCCACCGTAAAACAGATCATAACAGATAATGTCCTGTCATCTGCAGCACATGACTGGAAGACATCATGTTAAGTGAATTAAGGCAACCACAGAAAGTTAAAATGTGGCACATTTTCTATCATTTATGGAAGTCTGAAAAGTCGACTTCATAGAAGAAAAGCATAGAAAAATCATCACTACAAGAAAGAAAGGGAAAAGCTTCGCTAGTGAGGCTGGGGTGGGGTTGGGGGTCACAAAGATAAGGTGCCAGAGAGTAGACAGGAGAAATTGGGCCTAGTGTTCCATGGCATATCAGGGTAAGATGACATAGTGTGGGGGTTTTATTTGAATTTCCCTAATTACTAGTGACAAGGAATTTTAAAATATATTTCCAAATAACTAGAAAACGCCTATGTCTGTCTCCTAAGATCTAGAAATGATATTTAAGAAAAATTAAAGTATTAATTAGCCTGATTTGACCATCAAACTTTGAAGTAGATATGTATCAAGTTATTACTATGCCCTTTTTATATTTACAAATACATGCTAAATTTTTAAAAATTAACTTGGGTGTCACATGCCTTAAACCCCAGTTCTTGGGAGGCAGAGGCAGGCAAATTTCTGAGTTCAAGTTCAGCCTGGTCTACAGAGTGAGTTCCAGGAGGACCAGGGCTACACAGAGAAACTCTGTCTCAAAAACAAAAACAAAAACAACTTGGGGCTGGAGCAATGGCTCAGTGCTTAAGACCATTTGTTGTCCTTGCAGATGATCCAGGTTTGGTTCTCAGCACATACATGGCAGCACACAACCATCTGTAACACCTGTCCTAGGAACATCTTCTTCTGGCTTCTATACGTACTGCTTGCATAGGGTGCACTTATACATACATGCAGGCAAAGTACTCATACACATTAAAATTAAAAACTAATAAGTAAACCCCAAAAAAGAACTTGCTGAGGTTTTCCCAGCACTACCTAATCATAGAAAAAGTGGTATACTTTTCTTAGAAAGTTCGACTAAGGATTAAAAACATAGTCAGCTATTTATATAAATTATATTGGTTTTTAAATGAATACCAGTGTGCGGAGAATCCCAAAATACATCTGTGATGTTAAAACTATGATTAACCTCTGTCTGTCAATACATTGACTCCTTGTGTGTCTTCAAGGACACCTCCTTCTTCCTAATATCAGACTGTGAAAGAATCATCTCTGTCCTTCACCACACCTCCTCTCAGTGTCTAAACCCTGCTAACCCAGACTCACAAAGGATGGCTACAGTAGATTCCGATCTGACCAGCATGTTGTACCACATTTAACCTAAGATATTTCTCATGCAAATAAGGAGCGATAAACTCCCACCCTTACCCCTCATCATCCAAATTAGCCAAAAGCCTAAACAAATTAAGTTGGCAGAACCATTTGTCCCCACCTTCCTGACCACAGGGCATATAGACACAACCGAGGTCTCCTACGGTTTTATCCTACCTCTAACTCCAAACCCCATTTCTCTCATTTCTTTACCTCAGAAGCCTGAAAGAGTCTGCTTGTTTACATCTCTTCTGTGTTCCTTCACACTTCAGCCCCTGTAGCTTACTGAGATTACAGGAAGACTGACCCACGTTTTCACTATCATAGGTCTCACCTCAAATCAACAAATAATCATTAACACGTTACCATATGTAATCTGGAGGCAAAGCGAACGCCTTTGACCTAATTGAATACCCTGATTCTCAGTTTAAAAACTCTTTACCTCATAAAGATATGTATTTGAACAGACATTGGATGGAGTTAGACATATTGAAGGGACTTTGCATAGTACTTGAGGGAAAGACCACTAACACTTGTATTACTTGAATATCTAGGTATTTAGAGTAATCTCTATCAGAGAATGACAGATCTAATTCTTGAATGCTAGAAGTTCAAACCCTTAGCTGCATATCCATTTTCTTGCATAAGTAGTCAACTAGTTCCAGGGAGAAGAAAAATAGTATCATCACCTGGGTTTGCTGAGGCATCTTGAACTTTTTTTTTAATGTTTGGGGTTTGGAAAAATAAATACATTATTATTGTAGAAGTTTATTTTTAGTTATGTATAAAATAATTGTTTTGTGCACTGGTGGGTGAGGGGCTGCCTAGGCCTTGTCATTTTATATTGTCTGCAGGTGTTGGATTTACGTGGGCATGTTTGATTGCACATGATCTACACATGCTATCAGTAGACTACCTGAGGAGTTCTGGATCAATAAAAACACCTGAACTCAGACACTCCGGGTTCCCCTGTCCAGTATGGCACTGGCCAGGACAGTGGTTCCCTCTGCTGAGGTCTGGTAGGGCTTGTACATATGAATATGCCTGTTTGTCCTGTTTGCTGATCCAACACACCAGTGGACTACACATTAGGCCCTATGCACCCTGTCCTCCTCACTGATAACCATGTGTACTGGGAAGGAAATTCAATCCTTATGCTCTTAATTCACTTACATTTAACTCATCAAAATCCAACTTGATGGGAACTGCTAGATGCTCATGAACCTTCTGAAATAAACCGCTTAGTGCCTCCCTTTCTTTGACTTTCAGAAACCACAATGGGGAACTATTTTAGTGGATGTAGTCACATAGTCATGTAGTGGACAAGATGTGAGTTCAGTTTTGCACTATGATTTTGCCATAGCCAACACATTTTGGGTTCAGCCACATTGTCATGACTTGTCTTTAGGTCTTGCCAGTAGCCTGAGGTTTGAGGACCAGTTTTGTGAAAAGTCAACAAATATAGACCCAGCTCCCAATACATGCTGAGTGCTGTGCGGGCCCTTGGCATTAGATCTCCAGGCCTGCAGTTCTGGTGAGGCCCCTTCATTTCCTATGCTACAGTCGCAGAGTTTTGGTTTTGTTCCTATGTGAAGGGTAGTGGATCGTTCTACCCATACACATACAATCAGAGCAAATTAACTCAAAACTATGAAAATGTAGGAGCTGGAGGATGGTTGGGAATAAGAATGGACTTGTCAGCAATGGAGAGGTATACAGGAAGTAAATATGAACACAAATCATTGTATGTATGTATGGAAATTTCAAAAAATTACAAATACATAAGTTAAGATTCTAAATTTGTCACTCACAAAACGGAGTGGAGAAGAATAGAAAAATAAAAGGATAGAGAGAGAGTCCAGTGAAGGAGAAGAGAGCATGCATGGTTCAGAAGCCAGGGCACAGATTACAGGAATATGTAGAATTTGACTGAATCCACACAATCAATGTGCTCACCTAGAAATGTACGCTAGACTACTTCAAAACCAGCATGGAAATAGACACCACCCTTGGCCACCTCAGTCAGCAGAAAATGAGAGAGCAGCTATAATTAGTATGCTAGCAATTATTATACCCACCTGCCTTTTGAATTTGACTGAACCATCACAGGCAAACTTTAACATTTATACTTTCTCTCCTGGGCCTTAATCTTACCAACATGTAGGAAACACAAGCAAAAGTCAACTTCTTTATAAAACACTTAGCTCTGGCTTCTTGCAGAATTGGGTAAAGGATAGGAGAAGCAGGTGGTTCTGACCTGAGAACAGGTGACCAGGATATAGCTGGTCTCCCTTCAGTACAAGCCAGGGTGAAGTGACTCTATATTCATGGCTACCACATTCCCTATTAAAACCTGAGTGCTCACCAACATTGTTGCTTTAACTATTTTTCCTCTTTTTTCCATGTCTTAGCCCATGCCTCTGCCCAATGGCATAGGGAGAGAAGGGAATCTTGATGCTCTGTTGAGACCAGTGTGTTAGATATGTGCCTTCATTTCATCTAGAAACCTGCTCTAGGCTACCTGGATGTATTCACTCATGCAGATTCACAAAGGTACAATATGCAGGAAGAGCATAGCTTTGGCTTTCTCTCCCTGGTCTCTGGGCAATTTGTGTCATTTAGAAAGAAAGGCTAAAATTTCATGTGTCAATTTCACAAAATAAAATTTTTAAATTTAAAACAGCATTTAAAATATGGAACGATAAATGAAACTTTAAAGAAGAAAATTTCTGACTTGGAAGAGGATACTTTATCAGACTAGAATGTAAATGGAATCCTTCCTTCTGGTTCCAGGAACTGTGATAAGAAGCCTACTTAGGGCTTTGAAGTCAAGTTGACTTGCATTCAGACAGCTCTGTATTTGTATTTGTATCTGCTATTTGTATTTCCCCACATCTACAGGCAACAAAAAAATTTCATACATGGAATGGGGAAGATTTTCATACCATCACCATGGAAACCAAATGGACAACACATTGAAAATGCTTTGTGTAAAACTAGCAGAGTTAAAGGTAAGAGAATAAGAGTTGTAAAATCCCCAGCTCACAGACCTTGCTGTATTTCCTGGGATTTTCATTGGCTCCTCTTTTTAGTTAGAGATCTAAAGATACTTCAAAAGTTGGATATAGTATCTAGATAAAAATAACAGTCATCTCTTTGGGTGGTTATCACCTTGTTATATTGTCATAGCACCGTATGTTAGGAGCAAAGACAATATTGTATCTTTCCACAATGCTGGCATTTAATAACAATAAATTCCCAAACTGCATTTGTTTTATTAACTTAACTTACCAAGTAGCCCCAATTTCCCTTGGTAGCGTAGCCATTTGTAATCACAGTTAATTTTGTTCTAATCTTAATTACTAATGTTAATTCTCAAATCACATATTGCAATTCTTACCATGTGTGCAGGTTTACAGGGTGACCACCAAAGGATTAGTGAGGCCACAGAGTTCATGGAAGCCTTATTGAAACCAGAAGCAAAGAGCTGATGCAAAGAGAAGGTCATTGCAGCCAGTTAGATAAGTGATTCAGGAACCCAGTTGGGGAGCTGCTGGAGACAGATCTCAGTGAAGAGCCACAGAGGCCAGAAATATCCAGGCAAGGAGCAGAAGGACAGACAGACTGGTGGGCAGAAAGATGGCAGTCTCGGTGGGCTGCATGAAGCAATAGGGACCTTGCTAATCTAAAGCTCTGAGGTCGGTTGAGAGTTCTCCACCTGTCAGTCTGGTGCCCTGATGCATGCATTGGATGGTCAGAGCATGTACTATTCAAGAGGTCAGGGTGTGAGAGCAAAGAATTCCCGGGAGCCGTCGCAGTGTGTGTAGATCGGTTTATTGAGGGAACAGTGGTCACATTTATATAGAGAGGGGAATGGTCTCTGGTACCCAGAGGCATCAGGGAAGGCCCATTGGTTAGGGTAGCACAGGTATGACAGCCTCAATTTGCATGTGGGGGTTCATAACCTAGATCTAGGTGACCATATTGTCATTGGCTGAATCCTATAGTTCTGGGAGCCTCTTTTGCGTAGATAGGAGTTTTCACAAGACCAGAGTGAGATACCTTTTATGGTCATATAGGGAGAAGGAAGTCCTGGCCCTGGGATGTCACAGTATCAGGTAAACATCAGCCAGGTCACATACCTTTGAGGGGGCAGTGCCTTTGAAGAGGCGGCACTGTGCTGTGCTGTGAAAGCAGGCAGCATAGCTGTGACTTGTCAGAGCAAGGAGGGGAAGCTTTCAGCTCTCAGAGTGAGAGTTCCCGGGTTCCTAGAACACTTCCACCCCCTCTTCTGCTCTAGGACAGTCCCCCAAAGGACAAATACAACTGGGCCATTGCCATTGCCATGCTGAGTGTCAAGGTGAGGGTGTTCACACTTGGTTCGTCTGGTGTGTTTAAGTTCTCAAGCCTGTTTCTTTTGCCACGGTTTTAACCCACCCTTGTGCCCATGTTGCCTAGTCTTCTTTGATAAGTTTCCGGGTGGTATTCGTTACTTGTATGGGTGTTATTTATTAATCTGTACCTGTGGTTAGTGCTTGGCAGGTCCTGAAGTCAACATTCACAAATGAGATATAGTGATTCTTCTTCCTTCGCAGTCAAATTGGAGCCAACTCCTGCTTTATAAAACAGAAACATGTAGCCTGAACACCACTGCCTTATACACCTTAAAATATAGCAGCTACTTCTAGCAGGGCACAGCCTGATCTCCACATGTGTGCATAACTGTATAGCTTAGCATTCTGGAACAATGCAGGCATGAGAAAAGTAAGTTTCCACAACATAAAGAAATGGGGGCGTGTGCAGGAAAAGTCATTTTAATTGTTGAGACTTAGGGAAGTCAAAATGCCAAATAAAAGCAGGGAGCCACAAGAGAAGATAGTAGAAGAGATGAGAATCTCTGAATACGGGCAATTTCATCATTTTTTCTGGAGTCCAGAAAACAATCAAGGCCTTCCACCTCCTATTTATGTTTGGATCACAGATATGTCACCTCCCCAAGGACACACTTTGTATTATTCTAGACCTCTCTCTGGATCGAGGCTAGACCGCTTTCTTCATGAGGCTCCTCAGAGCAATGTATGGGAGGAAAATGAATGGGACTAGGTGATCCTGTGACCTAGTGGAAATTCCAGACATCTGTGACAAACACCATTCAATCAGCATCTTTGTGTGGCTCTTCTGTGGTAGATACAGAGTAGTGGTTGCCATTCAGAAGCCTTAGAGTAGCCACAGAATGTAAAATGACTAGCTGAACTTCACTACCTAAATGATGGACATTGTTCTACCCATCTGCTTCATAGGGATTGGAAGACAAGTGGGATAAAGGGAGATTAAAGAGCTTGGATAAGTGGTACCTTAGTGACTGTCTTCTGAAACCTGATAAATTTGTAGACCACATCAAGGTTCTACCCTTGATGAATTTGCATAGCGCTAGAAGTCTCTGGAGGAGAGAGCATTTGTTGAAAGCATCTACCTGCAAGTGTTTTTACATTATGTTTCCCAAGGCGATCTCCCATCGTTAGTAAAAAACAGTAAACTAACCAAAGAGCTTAGAAGGAAATTTTAAACAATAACCTGCCCACACGAGCTTAGAAAAGTCCTAACGTATTCCTGGAAGTCAAGAAGTTCATGCCTGCGCTCAGGGTTGTGTCCATGCTTGGGAAAGACCCAAGAAGGTTCTGCATGGAGGAGAGGCTCTTTGCAATAAATAAATGAACACAATCTGAATACCAGTGAAAGAGTAAGGAATGTGGCATATCTAACTGGGAAGATGCCTCAGACTCGACAGTTCTTGCCACACAAGCATGAGGGCTGGAGTTTGATTCCCATAATCCACATAGAAAGGCAGTGGAATGCATTTATAATCCCAGACGCCAAGAGACAGATAAATCCCTGGGGCTATCTGGCTGCCGGGACAGAGGGGTCGAGGACACTGGGAGAACAAACCCCACAGAGTCAACTGACCAGGGCTCTTAGGGGCTCGCAGAGACTGAAGCAGCAGACACAGAGCCTGTGGGGTCCCCTACATATCTCATGTACCTTATGCTTCTTTCATTGTTTTGAGAAGCCTATCTGATTATGGCACCCCTCTACTCAAACCTTTCCTTGCCTCCTCTTGACCTACAGAATAAATCCCCTACTCCTTAGCAAGGCATCTGAAGCTTTTGCAGGATGACTTTGGGGATGATAAAAACGTTCTGGAATTGTGGAGTCATGCTGGTGGTACAACACTGAAAGTAAACTAAAAGCCACTGGATAGCAATTTTAAAATGGTGAGTTTTATTATGTGAAAGCTTACATTATGTGAATTGTAGCTCCACATTTGGACTGTGGTCGTGAGGAGGGGCTGGAGAATTTCTTCTTTCATCTCCCACCAATCACCAGGCCTCTTTGAAGCAGGCATATGCTATGTCTAAGTTTCTTGTTAGGAAACCTCTTCTCCATAGATCCACTTCTTACTAGGCACTGGTAATAATATGTCTTCCCCCTTGCTTCTTGGGATAGAGTAGCTTTGGTTCCCATTGTTGCTCGCATCTAATTCAAAGTCACTGTTTCCTTATCCTTTTGCTACCGCTATAAACAGTCCCTTCATTCATATTGCCAACCTTCCCAGTGAGCTCTGTCGGTTGGCAGTACCCTTACAGAAGCATAAGTATTCCAGCTGCTTGTGAACAACTGTTCTGCTCTTTGAAGCTCGGATACTTTGGATGAGCTTCTGTGTGTGACTGGAAATGCAACAGTAGGATTCCCAAAGAGTATTGGTGTTTTCTAATATCATATTCTTAACTCATTGTCATCCCATTCTTGACTCTTGGGAAAGATCATACCCTACGATAACTTCAGATGTTAATTTCTGTGACTATGATTACTCAACTTGGGGATTTTAATTTTTCTCGGAGTTATTTGTTTTATGCTTATGAGTGTTTTGCCTGCATATATGGATGTGCACCATGAGTGTGCCTGGTGCCGTGGAGTTAGAAGGCAACTGATCCCTTGCAGCTGGAGTTGATAGATGGTGTGAGCCATCATGCAGGTGATAGAAATCAAACACCAGTCCAAGTGATCTTAACTGCTAAGCCAACTCTAGCTCCTTCAACTTGAGGTTTTTCTCTCTAAATGGATTTCTATACCCTAGGTAAACCTTTGAAGCAATGTGATTAAGGTTTCCCAGTGAATGTCTAATATGTAACTCAGAGCCAGCCCTCTCCTCTACTTTAGTCAATGGCCCTGTGATCCATCTATTTGATCAAATTAGATTCCTCAACATTATCTTTAAGTTTACTCTTCTCCTGCCCAAAAGAACTTCAAATCCTTCTTAGACTTCGGGGAAATTCTCAAGGCATAGGTCTTCCTGTCCCCAGCTCTTACTTTCATGTATACTTTGAAAAATCCTATCTAATACTGGTTTCTTCTTGTTCCAGGCTGTCATTATGTTACCTCCATCTTTTGAAGAATTGTATATTTCCCCTCTCTCCAATGACTTACTTACTTCCTCGATGGGGTCCCCTACATATCTCATGTTCCTTATGCTTCTTACTTCCTCAATGACTCTGGAATAAACTCTGTACCTGCCAATATGACACTCAGTGCCCTTCCAATCTGACTGAAGCTTCTCTCCTTCATTCTTTACTGGCCTTCACATACCCAGAGCACAGTTTTCTAGCCCCTTAGCATTTTTTTCTTTTCCTACCATTGTAATTTTATACATACCACTGCCTCTGCATATAAAAGCCCCAATGTTGCTCTTTAATCCAAAGAAATACTCATTCTCCAGGTCTGAAACAATTCATTCACTCACTCAACAAATCATTATTGACAACACAAAATGTGCTAAGCACTATGTTGGGCATGCAATGGTGCACAGGACAGACCTAGTCTCTGCTCCCACAGGACCCAGTGTCTAATGGGGAAATGAATGTTAACTCAATAATCTTTTAAATTGCTCCATAGCCATAATTGTAAATAAGTGCCACGAAAGAAAATTATAGGGTGCTCCATCAGGCCCTCTCTGAAGCCCTCTGAAACCCCCCGGGCTAGAGTTACTTTTTCTCCCTTGGCTCCCACAGTACTATATTTATGTTTTATCATGTCTGTCCCAGTAGAATTGGAAACAGAGACTAGGTTATATTTTAATCTTCAGTGTCAGGCAATGGTTTTGGTCTGACATAGATGAACAGTGAATGCATAAGGAATGACTGAATGGATAAATAAGTGAAATACACAATTTAGACAAAATGATGACTTGAAAATTACCCTGAAAATAATGACAGCAATAGTCCTAAGTGTTTTCGATGATTCCAAAGGCTTTACTTTAGCAGACGAATCTCTGTTTTCCGAGGGACTATATGCCACAAGCGCTGGTGCTAATGGGTTCTTTGTTCCATTGACTGACTCACTATTCTGCCACTTTCCCATGAAAAACAATTTTTCTCAGGGCTTCATTTTCATCTGAGGCTCGATCTTTACAATGAAATATGGACACCATAAATCTGGGGAAGCTATTATAAGCGTTTGTGGGAAGCTTGTCAGTGGATTCTTACCTTCAAAGGCAGGAAGGAGCCCCTCACTGTGAGTTGATTCATTCTTTCTACCTCTCTTCTTCATCTGTTTTTGAACGTTTGGCCATTTGTGCATCTGGACTAATTTTTTATCTTGAACCGCTGTGATGAAAGTTGCAGTTATCCTGACCCCTTATCTCTAAATTTCTCATAACTTATCACCCGAGAACAAGGACACGTTTTCACATGTTCACAGTGCCATCGTCACTCAACAGCTTTTCACTAATGTCATAATACTATTCAATAATCAATAAATACTCAAACTCTCACAACTATAAGACAATGTCTTTTATTGCTTTCTAAAAAATCTTATATTAAATCCAGTCATAGACTACAGCTGTTTGTCATGTTTCTTTAATCTTTATTCTTTCACTTGCTTTTCTTTAAAGTGAGTTTTTGTGTAATATTTGTATTAATTCATTGGGAATTTCATGCGATGCATTTTGATAATATCTACACACACACACACACACACTTCTCTGTTAACCTGTTGCAAATCCATACCCACCTCCCCACCTCAATGATGAAAATAATATTATTTATTTTCTAATTCTGTCATTGCTTTTACATTCTGCCAGAACCCTTGTCTACCCTCCTGCTTGAATGTGCTTTGTTTAGCTGGATTTTGTATTCTATGTTGGAATGTTCACTATAACCATTTTCATGCTTAATCTGTTCACAATTAAGCCAGTGGGAATTTATTCCGGTTACTCTTCTCTTTATATGGCATGTCCTTCTTAATTTTTAAACTCTTTCTTATTGTCTGAAACATACTTTCCTTTCCTCAGACCTTGATCATAGCTAAGGCATGCAAATGCTTAAATCACAAATGTATTCGAGTACCTTTGAATTCCATGCAGAAGGTTCTTCTTTCATCCCCTTCCCCTACCCATAGCTTCTTTCTCTCATAGTGGTTGGAAACAGCTAATAGTCACTCATTTATCTATCCTACAATTTTCTCAAAGTGCTGTGTGAATTAGTATACAAACACCACAGCCAATAACAAACAGCAAAATTTAAATTACTTTGCATGCCATTTTTCTTCTTCAACTGCATCTCACTAAACACATACAGTTGGAACCCTGTGTCACAGTATATTCTCCCATGGACTATGATATTGATTGGCTGAATGATGGGGTGGGTTCTTTTATTTCTCTTTCTGTTTAAATTGAGGCTTTTTGTGTCGTAGTCCTTTTGGTTATTTGATTTTATCTGGTGAATGTGTATAATTCTAGCATGTATTCAAAATCAAACTATATTTAAAAGGTACACTTGGAACACAGTTGTTTCACTCCCACACATCACGATTTGATGAGTGGCCTTGACCACGTAGTTTTGTTTGCTTTGTTTGCATGTTTATTTTCGAAGTTTAGCTTCAGGATAAATTTATATAAGTTAGATTCTCAAGTGTCCTAGTTAGGGTTTCTATTGCTATGATAAAACATCATGACCAAAAGCAACTTGGGAAGGGAAGTGCTTAGTTGACTTATACTTCCACATTATAGTCCATCACTGAAGAAAGTCATGGCAGGAACTCAAGTCAGCATCCTGGAGGCAGGAACTAAAGCAAAAGCCACGGAGGAGTGCTCCTACTTGTTTGCTCCCCATGGGTTTGTTTGGCCTACTTTCCCACACAATCCAGGACCATCTTCTCAGGGACCGCACCACTGCCAACGATCTAGACCTCTCGCATCAGTCAGTAGTCAGGAAAATGCCCCACAGACTTGCCTATAGGCCGATCTTATGGAGGTATGGTAGCAGTGCCCGCCGTGTTCCATCTTGTTATGCCATTCCCTGTTTGATCTGTAACCCTGGGAGAACTGTTCTTTTCTGGGGAGAAGCAAGAGGCGGTGGTTAGTGGGTGGGGGCAGGGTATAGATCTGAGGGAGATGGGAGATGGGTGGAGCTTGGAGTAGAGGAAGGGGTCAGATGTGTTGCATGAGGGAAGAAAAATAAGTAAAATAAAAAGATTTCTTCTTCCTAAATATGTCTAGGTTTGTGTCATTTTGACAAAACCAACCAGCACACACAGTCAAAAGGAGAATGTTACATATAAAATTCAGTGACTATTCACATAGTTCCATCCAAATGGCTGTATCATTTAAACTTCCAAAGTAATATACAAGGTGCCTTGAAAATTCACACGATGAATTTCTAACTAAAGGTACTTCAGAATACAGTTATTTTTGGAGATGGGACTTAAAGACTGGGTTCAGTTGCCTAGCATTTTACTGTGGGAACCCTAAAAATATAGTGCAAAATATGTCCCCCACAATCTCATCAACAATGAGTATTGTTACATTTTTTAAAAATATGTACCAAGTTAATCAGTAACAAAAGTACAGTATTAGTCTACATAGCTGTTATTAAGGGTATATGAGCATGTCTCATATATTTAAAAATCATTTTCTTGTCCTTTTAAAGAAATTTGTGGTTTTGGTCTTTTTGTCAATTTTTAAAATTGTTATATATTTTAAAGAGTTAGCCATTGATCTCTGATACACACCTTAAAAGTTTTCTTCCACTGAGCCACTATTTATCTGATCCTATTTTTGTCCCATAATTCTTTAATTTTTATATAGAACTAATCAATCTTTTTCTATGGATTTGGGATCATATTTAAAAAATTATGTCTATACCGAACTCACAAAACGCTCAGCCACGCCTCTACACTTTCTTCTAGTATGTGTATGGCTGCTTTCTTTTGCCATCTTATTATTTGATTATTGTTTCTTTAGTCTAACATGTTCATACAGCTTTATCTTTTCCAAGGTAGCTACCCAACTGTCCCACAAATGTTCGCTAAATAAAAAAATCAACTTTCCCCGTGATTTGAAATTGCTACTTTATCAAACAACACTTTGGTGAATGCTTGCGTTTATTTCCAGACTCTGCTCCTCTGGTGTCGGTCTTTATCAGTGCCACACTGCATGAGCCACCGAGAGGCTACTAGATCATAATGCCCATTGTATCTTACTCTCTTCTCCTTGCCCAGGATCTCCCAGCTGCTCTTATCTACTTCCTTTTCTGCATGATTTTAAGAATTAATTTGTATAGCACAAAATCAAAATCTCATTGACATTTTTGTCGTACTTGAGTTAAATTCATATGAATGTGAGAGGACTAGACACCTGGATGGTGTGGAGGAGTTGCAGTCCGAAAACAGCATGGCCTTCTTGTGGGTGCAAGTCTACTTTAATGTTTTGAGGAAATAGTTAAAAAAAACAATTTTTCCTCATTTAGAGTTTGTATAATTTCTTTTTAATCTTCACCTTTTTATCTGAGATTATAAATGAATTTTTCTTTTTCCATTATATATTGTACTTGCTGATTTTCTTATATATGGGAAGGTTGTTGGTTTTTGTAAGTTAATATATATCCAATGAACATACTGAATTCTTTACCTAATTCCAGTTCCGCTAATTATTAACTCCCTTGGGCTCTCAATCTATACTATCATTTAATTTGCATGTAAAGACAGTTTCTCTTGGCAGTTGCTGAATTTCTATGTAACTTTACTGATAAACACTTCTAATACGTCTTCAGTACCAATGATGACATCCTTGCTTGATTTCTGATCTTAGCAGAGATGTTTCCCTGTTTCCCAATCAAATAATACACACATAATAAATATGTATGTGTGTGTGTATATATATATATATACATATATATATATATATACAAATTGTATAACAAAATCTATCAATTCTTATTTTATTATATACATCCTTCAGAGATGGATGTTGGTGGGTATTGAGGGCCTCTTCCTGGAAGTAACATAATTTATCTTCTCATATTTATTAATAAAGTATCTATATTAAGTGTTTCATATTCCTAGAATTTGTTTTGTTTTATATCACTTTATTTAGTTAGAGATTCCTCAAATTTCCTAATTTTATTAATGTGATGTTGGAATTTTACCACTAGGGTTTTATTTAATGTTCGTATATGTATTTACAAAGAACATTGGCTTGTAGCTTCTTACAATACCAATAATCACTACATTTTGCTGTTAATCTTCTAGGGTTCCGGGATTGGTGCCATACTTACATTTATAAACAGTCTTCAGGGTCTCCATTTTCTCCATCTAGACCACCAAGGAAGCAACTCATGAAGTTACCTTCAGAGTTCTCCTGTGAACGACCTGAGTCTGGTGTTTCTATGTGAGTCACCAGTTATGAACTTCCTCCATCTTCCTTCCACTCTGCAGAACGGCCCACCTAAGCTCTAAATCAAATGGTGTCTGTTTTAACACAGTGCATTTTCATAGAATATGATACATTCTGCAGTCTTTGCACGCGTTTGTAAAGCTCCGAGTCGGGATTCACTTTCCTTTGTGCAGGATTCTTTTCCTCTGCTCTCTTGCTCTGTGTGGTTGTGCTTTGCTCTTCATATTGATCAGCTGCACTCTGTCCTTCTGTTCCCAAGAAGGAGAGTTTTGATTCTTTAACTCTCCTATTTTCACTGTCTGTTAGCGCAGAATTTCCTTCCTTCACCTTTGTTGTTTCTTTTCTTGTGCTCTCTTCTGATTCCCTTTATAATTTTCCTACATCTTTGAATTGTGAGCTAAGTTTATTTAACTATTTCTTGTTGGTTTTGGTTTCTCCTCAGGTCACTGCCTTAATTATATGCCATAAATTCTGGTAAGAACATTTTCGTTCTGTCACTGTTTCGAGAAATTCTGCAGATTCTAATCATATGCTTCCTTGCAATGGTTGCTAAACAAAGAAATGCTGTACTTGGCAATTTTCACATTGCAGTATTAAAAACAATTTCTCTCACTAATAGCTATTTCCTGGTACTTACCAAACCCTTATGCCCCAGCAAAATCTAGAGGTTGACATCTTAACCCCGAGGTGATAACACTAGGAGAGGGAGCCTTTGGGAGACTATTAGATTGTGAAGGCTCTACTCGCACAGAAGAGGTTCCCAGAAAGACAGCTAATCCTTGGCACCATGTAAAGACACAGCCAGTGGGCATCACATGCTCTGGATATACTGCCACCTTCATCTTGGACTTACCACCCTCCATGACTGTGAGAAAGTAATTTCACATGTTTTTCACCTACTCGGTCTACAATGGTCTGTTTTGTTTAAGGCTGAACAGACTAAGTGATGTGCTCAGTTTTTGTTAGGATTCTAGTCAGACTTGACAAATGGTCCTGAATAGAAGACTATCCTATAGTCGTGAGCCCTGCAGCAGGACCACAAGTGCAGCCTTCTCTGGGGTCTGCACATCATGCTTTCTTTTTGTCCTGCGGCATTCTGTGAAGAAGCTTCATTGTCTTTTCTCTGCAGCGTATTTGGTCTTCCTGCCTGGAGAGCTGGATTTCTGTCGCTGTTGCTCTTTCAGTTTTGTTCCTAGTCCAGTCTTGGGCAGCACCATGCCAGGTTTCTTTTTGCAAGTGTACTGTGGATCTTTAAAGACATGGCGTTAGGTCTTCGTTTCCTGATAGACACTCATCCTAGCCTATGGTTTTAGGTACTTTTTATTTCCCGGTGTGTGTTCCCTGTTTAGACTCTTTCTGAGACTTCTTTCTATCATCTGTTTTCTCTCTAACGTTTTCCCCACCCTTGCTTTATCTCCATTCTTTTAACGTGTCTGACTTTCCTCAAGGTCTCGTACCCGACGAGATTTGTGGGTATTAATGTAGCAATTATTACTTTATTAGAGTCATCATCATTGCCACCATTATTTATTAGGATTGTAGCACTGTTTTTAAGGCAATGCCTTTTTGCTTCTGCTGCTTTCCTAGTTAATTCGATTCTTAGCTCATGTTTTTCTTGAGTATATGGAGAGGAGGGGGCTATTTTTGTTCTAAACTTTGCAACAGGATTTAAAGTTTTTGTTTCATATTTTCAAATGCTGTTTTCAGATACTCGGCCAGGATGCCTATTAAAATTTTCTCCTGCTTTGTGTGTGATTGAGGTAGGAGCATTTTCAAATACTGGATAGCTTCAATGCTCTGGTTTTTTGTCTTCTTAGTGACTTTGTATGGATGCCCCCTGCCATTTTCTCTGCACTTCTAAGTGTATGTAGGCACAGTTGCACAACTAGGTGCCTGATGACATTTCCTGGTTCAAGAGCACCCTCTTCTGGTGTAGAAAAGTTGAGTTTCTCTTATTGACAGCACCTATGGCAAGGGGTTGGGGAGCAGCAGAATGCCTTCTGATTTTTAAGGTTCGCTTTGGTTTAGTCGGGCCCTCTTTCTTATTTTCTTCATTAAGGAGTTTCCAACTGCAGCTCTGCCAGGTCTCTCACATACGTGATGCCTTCTCATGTGACAGCCCCATACACAACCAGGTTCTCTTGTTCTTTACCCTGGAGCCAAGAGTTCTCAGGTGACCAAGTCCCGGTGTCTTACTTTCCATTCAGGTGTGAAATGCGGTTAGTTTATCTAAGGTTTTGCTACAGTGACACCTCCATACCCTGCTCTAGTTTTCTATATATCCTTTGGCTTGATTTTTCCCTCCATATCCTGACCTGGGGTATATACCTCCATTTGCATATAATCTGAAGTGACTATTAATTGTAATGTAATGTAAGTATATGTGTGTGTGTGTGTGTGTGTGTGTGTGTGTGTGTGTGTGTGTGTGACGGGGGGGGGGGATATAGCTGGAAATCTCATTTTGATTCAGAGAATTCTTGAAACTGTTTAAAGCACAAGAAAACTAACACTCAGGATTGCTAACTAAAAATAGCCTACAACCAATCCCTTTGGTCTCCAGTCAGTTTTTATCCTTCATGCTCCACAAGTCCTGGAGTCCGTCATTTAACTCCTCCAGATACCAGTTTCTCCCTTAGTGAAGGAATATTTCTATCTGTCTTTTAACACTGCAGAACTCAGAGTTTTCCATTCTCATCGGCCCTTGGCTCTGTTCTCCATCTGGTGCACACAAATAAAATTAGCTTGCATTTATAACTTGATAAGAAAACATTGAAAGAAAATGTGTCTTGTCTTCACTGGGCCTTAGAAAAATGTAAATACAAATGTGCTTGCCAAGACTTTTAAAGAAAACTGAGATCTCTGTTGGTTCTGTTTGCAGCCCTTAACTAGCGAGAGCTTGGTTAGGCGTTGCCACTCCTCTGAGTCGGGTTTCGTTACAAGGTCAGAATGTTCCCTTTCAAAACTCCCAAAACCTACTGAGTCCAAGGAGAAACCAACTTGCTTGGACCTTCTCCCCTATTTTCCATGCTTCCTCTAGGCACTGGGTCCTGCCTCAAGAACAACTCCCATTCTAATGAAATATCTCTCTCCTAGAGGAGACCATAATTTAAAATAAGACAGTGAAGAGTCAGTCAGGAGAACGTCAGTGCTAAATGTGAAAACACTCAGGGTCACCATAACCATTCTTGTTTAATAATGTGAATTTATATCACATCCATAGTTCTCACAGGTGTAAAGTGGTGACTGACGACACACTCTCACAGATGATTCATTCCCAAAGCATCCCTTACCAGTTTTGGCAATGCCTTTGCTTTGCATTGAAAGGGCACTCACCAAATTTTAAACAGATCCAGGTTTTTAGTGGTTGAAGAAACTCATCCATTCTTAAGGCATCAAGACCAGGAGACCAATCTGCTTCTTCAGTCACCTGCTCATGGGTTCCCAGCACATTCAGGAAGTCAAGCAGGGATGAGCTTCCTTTATCAGCATCCAGTCTCCAGAACTATGTATTTCCAAGCTACAGCCAACCGTCAGTCCTACGCTTTCAATCTCTCTGCATCTATATCCGGGATGCTGGTGAAAACAATAGCAGGCCAGCACACACTTACGAGCACACATATGCACAGGTGAGCACATTTGGTAGAGTGCCAGGAGAAAGAAGACATGCGGAGATGGCTGAGAAACAAGAGGCAGGAAAGAACAGATGCGCAAGCCTCTGTTCATGCCAAAGTACAGCCGTTTCCTCATCTACACTCACCACTTTCATCAATCTGAGTTCAATCCAGGTCCCCGATTCCACCCAGCTCTCTCTGGCTATCCTATTGGTGTAAGAACAAGGGACAGCACAGAAATACAAATAGGATCCTCTTGTCTCTGGCTTAGAATTATGCATGAACTTCCCAGTTCTAAATCCAGCTAGGCAAAGATGCATTGATGCCGAGTGGAATGTGTTAAGTGTGATAAGAAATTAAAAGAAGACTGTCCTCCTAAAGCAGCGAATGGGGAAAAGCCTACCCAGCCAGAGTTCCACAGTGAAGGTGACATTCAAGCTCTGAAAGAGACTTGTATGTAGATATAAAAGTCTTTGGGGACAATAGTGTAAGGGCACAGCGAATGCTTATGTTGAGCTTGAATAAAGGACACGTATGGGAAAAGGGATGAGATATTGTCATCAAAGAGGCAAGGTGGGGCCACATCAATGAACACATGGAATGCCACACTTCTTCATGAATCGATGTGGCCTTTGTCCTCCGATGTCTCCAGGTTTGGTGCCTGGAGTACTCATCATATACCACAAGCCTGGGGATGTTTGCTACATTGTGACTTATGGGGATTTGTTTGACCTAGAAGACAAAAACAAGAACATCCCACCTTTGGGTGTGGGTGCAGTCTTTTCACCTCACTTTGGACTGAACTATTCTGATAGCTTCATGTGGCCCAAAATATTGGTGATTGTTGGTTGAAGATAGACATGCTTACTCCAATGGGAGACTGAAAGAAAGGGGGAGTTCTTATGGGGAGAGGAATAATATTGAGAATGTAAAGCATTGAAAAGTCAGTCTGCAAGCAGCTGACCTGTAGGAAATGTAGAAATCATCCATGACCTTGGAGTTAATTTAAACTAGTGACGGATCTGGGTGGGACTAAGGCAGAAGGGTACAATATTGCAAAGCATCACAGTCAGTGCCAACAGACTGTGTGCCAGTCAGAAAATAGCAGGGATAAGATTCAAATTCAAGTCTACCTGTCCAAAGTTGGCCAATTGGATCATCTCTCCAAGACTCTGTGCCCTTCTTTGCACAAAGAACCCTTAGGGTGACTTCGAGGATTTCACATATAGAACTCTGAGCACCTCCATTAACAGACAGACAGTGTTGCTGAGAAGATACCTCAGCAAGTGTAACTCAGTCAGTATTTTGAATAATGAGTAATTCAGTATTGTTAAACACAAAGGAAAGCATTATCAGGCTTCTTAAACTTTTACTACTCATGACCCCTTGTTTTCTTAAACTAAAAAAGTTTTATGTGACTTCAGGCATATAGTATATAAAGCATATATACAAATCAAACATTTACTTATTAAAAGTCATAAGTAAATTTATTTTAAAACAATTCTTTAGTATGTATATAATTTTATCATTTTTTAAAGACTAATACAAATTTGCATACTAATGGGATGGATATGTTTATTTGTTTTATATAAAGAGCTAAGCCTTAGCTAGATATTTGATACTGTAGGATGTGTATCTTCAATATTTCCAGTGTGGCTCAATATTTAGGTTTCATAATCATAATGCTGAAAATATCACTTCACATAAATACGTAGTACAAAATGGCAGAAGTATGTTTGAAGCCATTTTAGAAATTGTTGGAAATTCTGCCCTAATACTAAGCTAAAATTCATTTGACAAATTTTTATGAAAAGTTAGCAACTCTAACAGAAAGTTGTAAGATCAGACATTCTAATACAATATAATCTGAAGAGAAGCTGGTTGGGGATACATGCCCAGGAGGGGTGCTAGGAAAATAATGTCTTTGTTTACTGTAACTAAAGCATTATATTTCCATAGGAACCATGAACTTTGTATGTACAGCAAAAACACTACAATTCATAACGTCCCAGGCAGCCAATGAGTAGTATAAGTACAATGTAAAACCAAGTACATGTTATATATTCAGAACCATGGCTGCAGAAGAGTCATGCAATCACTCCCAGAAACACCTCACATTTGTTGTGTTTAATTTTCAAAGAATTTTTGGATGCTAAACACTCAGAAACCTAGTACTGCTGTCAAATGCATCTCACAGTCCCCATATTCGGTTGTGTGACCTGAAGTAGAGTCATGACCCGCAGTTAAAGGAGCCATAAATTACAGACAATGCTGTTCTGCATGGCTCACTACAACTATCAAAAGTAAGGACTGCTATACAAAAGAGAAAGCTGCCAACAGCAGTCACCATTCCCAGAGACATAGGAGGGAGGTGAGATGTGATGGGAATTCTCTGAAGAGGCCCAAGACTAGGAGGAAAGACTTCTGCACTCTATTCGAGCATCACACCGAGGATGCACAGTATGAACAGTATCACAGGGCTTCTCCATTTTCCCAGTGCTGTGATTTCAGGATGGCTATGCAAGCTGACTGGCCTCTGAGTTTCTTTAATTCTTCAGCTTTCCCTGGGACTATGAAGTTCTTGAATCCCAATAGTTCTTGAGGAAAAGTTTGGTTACACCCTATAGTGTGATCAAGAGACCAAACCAGAAAAGCCAGTAGGACATCCTTTCCAGCCAAGACTCAATGCTTCCAGAATGATCACATTTGTTGTAAGAGGTTTTAGTACAAAGGTGACCTTCCACAGAGAGTAGAGGCTAACCCTGCCTGGCCACCTCAAACTGCAACAGGCTTGGACCCTCCCCACAATTCCCCTTCCTCAACCCATGAGTCAGAGCACAAAGCAGACCTTAGAAAAGGCTCTGCCTTCATCGCCGCACATCCCAAGCTTCCCAGGGATGGCCTCCAGAGACACTACTCATCTTTACATAGACTTAGAAAATACAGACTTGCTCTTTGTCCCTGGGCTTAGGAAACCTCCCATGGAGTTCCTTATCTTGCAAACTTTGCAAAGGACAGGCGCTGGTGATTCAGGGCACTCGGTACAATTTAGAGCCATAAATCAAGAGACTGTCTAAGATTAAATTGCAAGGAGCCTTAGGCCAGATGCAAAAAGCCCCATGTTTAAACAATCTTCTCTAATCCCCCTGGCTAACAGGCCCTCCTGCCTGGGAAATGGCAGGCAGAACGGACTTGTGTGCAAGTCACAACACTGCCCATAGCTTCAGTATGTCCTGAGTAGGACTCTGGGAGGCGGCTGTTTCATATTAGAGCCATTTTGATGTTATTCCTTCTATATTACCCCAAGAAGAAGCAAGAGTCAGCTGTCACTTTACAAAAAATAATGTTCATAACTATAGAAAACCAACTCAAGAAAATCCCTAGGTCTTGCCACCTTCTGAGTTTGATATCAACGTCAAAGGATCTTTCTAGGACAAACAGCTGGATGCCCAGCATTGTGACTCATAATATCCCCCCAAATAGAAAGTGCCAATCCTTGGGGCCACATTTATCAAGGCATAAAACTGACAGGAGCCATTGAGCTGTATCAAGTCAATCAAGTTGGGGCAGCTTTCAACCTCTGCAAGGAGGGTGAGGTTAGAAAAGTCTCACAGGAGCATCAGCCAGCTCCCTGACACCAGTGCCCTTTCTAACTGCCCAGAAGATGCTAGCGGTTCTGAGTAATCAGGTGGCACCTCAGGTCTTCTAGACTCAAGAGTTTATGTCTCATTTATACTTCCTGGAAAGTATGAGGAACTGGTTCCAAATGAGCAACTGGCCAAGAAAACGATGTTAAGTACAATGTAGTCTCCATCTTCTAGCCTGACCCTCCTGGGATGCCTAGCACTAGTGTATCTCTTTAAAAAAAAAAAAAAAAAAGCATGCTCTTTTACGTCATATCTGCCACTTCTAATATGGCCACCTTGTTACAGTGTCTGTGGCAGCATCTATACAAGCAAAGCTCCCAGACAAAGCCTGTTAGGAGGCCTCTACACGGTGCCATCCTGAGCTCTGTTTCTACCCAGCTGCACACTGACTGGATGATGAATACCCCTAAAAAGTGTAATGTGTTGTCACAAAGGAACTGGCTGAGAGGAATGGAAGTTTGTGGGGCTTTGTCTGCTGCGGAGTAAGGGTAGAGTAGCTGCCTTCAGGGGCTGGATTCTGAGCTGTCGTGAGACCCGTGGCTCCATAAAGCTGCATGGCTTGGGGAAGTACAACTTAGGAGACGAAACTGAAGCTGATAGATTTGAGTTCAATAAATTGAACACAGTTAGCAAACACATAGAAGGGCTAAATGTTTTTTATACAAGAACTCCTACTGAGTCCTTCCGGTTAAGCTATGAAATGGATATTAGGACGTGGCCAGAAATAAACCAAAATGCCTTTATAAATTTAAACAAGTGCCACCTGCTGAACCACTAAAACAGGACCTGAGCTTGGTGCATGGAGACCCTTGCCTGTCTTATGACACCAGTGGTCCTGCTTCCAGGCTAATTAATTGAAGTGAGGTGAGTTCTGAGGCTTCTGAAGTGTTTTGAAGGCATGTGATGTGCAGTGTGGAGGAAAGTCCTAGATTACATAGGAAAGTGAATCAAAGGCTCCCAACCAGGAATTATTTTTCCTCCAAGAAATATATGACCATATTCTAGAGACATCGGTGATTGTCATGAATCAGGGAGTCATGTTTAAATCTAAAGGACATTCCGATTAGATAGCTATTGGTTACCTCAAAGATGTGTCACTACTGCACCCTTGAGGATATCTTACTGTGCTGGTTCACATGCTTTACAGTTGGGTAGGACTATTGATTGCTCTTCTCCTCTAGCAGGCTTGCATAGCAATTTCATATACTGTGAGAGCTAGTCTGCAGAAAGGAGGTTTCCAGGTCAATTCCAGCTCCGTTCCTCCAAGTCCTATGTCTGAAATGTGTGATATCTTCTGTGGGTCAGTGCTTTCTGTTCCCTTCCCAGGGAAGCCAAGGCTTTCTTGCTGATAACTCAGCTTTGAGCAAAGATAGGCATAGTCAGGAACTGTTTTGAGTCCAGGAGTTCTTGGGTGAAGACAAAGAGCCAATAGGAGAACAGGCTTCCCAGTCTGTTCCCAGGAGGCAGTTTCAGCGAACAACAGTTCAGTTTATTGAAGCAAGAAGAGTTGCATATAAAGGGTATAGATGAAGGGGGTATTCCTTATGTGGCAATAGGTTATTGGCCAGGCAATGACACCAGGAGAGCTCCATTTGTATGTGGGGGCTCACAACCAGACCTGGGTGGTTGTATTGTCATTAACTGGGGCTAAAGTCCCTAGGAAACCTCCTTTGCATAGGCAGAGATCCTTAGGGAGAGAAGTCAAGCATAGGGCCTTCCAGCTGTGGTAGTCAGACAAGCAGCAACCAGATCAGATTCCTTGGAGAGGCAGGATCTTATCATGTGCTATGTATCATGGCAGCATTGGAGAAGCTTTGCCATAGCTGTTAGTGCAAGCTGGGGTCTTGTTGGCACCAGAGCAAGAAAGAATGGCAGCCAAACTCCTACCAATCTCAGGGTGTAAATTCCAGGGTTCAAAGCATGCTTTGACCCTCTCCTAGCTCTAGGACAGCCCCAGTTTTCAGCAACATGGATTTACCTTCTCTAAGGATGAGCTTCCTAGTAGGTTATCCAATCCTTAGTGGTCAACCCTAAACTCTTATACTCAATAGTTCACATTTGCCTCTGTGTGTGTGTGTGTGTGTGTGTGTGTGTGTGTGTGTGTGTGTGTGTATGTGTGTGTGTCTGTGTCTGTGTCTGTGTGTGTGTGTGTGTGTCTGTGTGTGTGTGTGTGTCTGTGTGTGTGTGTGTGTCTGTGTGTGTGTGTGTCTGTGTGTGTGTGTGTAGACACAGGGACACAGGAGTTGGAAGGGGAAGGGGGGTGGGAAAAGAAGATAATTTAATGGACAAGACTAGAGATGCTGCCACATGTCCCCAGGATCCTTTCAAAGCCCTTTCCTTTGACATGGTAGAACCTGAAAAGAAGTTAATGAATCTGACCTCTACTTCCTATACCTGTGTCAGGACTTTCAGAGTGAATCTGAACCCAAGAAATGGAACCTAGAGAGTTCCAGAGGCTTGGGGGCTAGGGAATTCTAGAGAACCCCAGAGGAAAAGGTAAAGATGACTAGTATCCTCTGTTCAATGAAAATGATTTCAAAAAAGTCTAATTTTAAAAACAAATTTCCTGAAAGCTTAATTTGCTAAAATCCAATTCCCAGGAAATTAGTTCTTAGAAAGGTCACTTTGCTAAGTGACCAATTCACCAAGCTTTCAAAATCCACACATCACAGCATCTAATGGAAATATCTATCCTTTCGATCTTCTGAATATTTTCCACAAAAGTGTCTTAGCATATTCTAGTTTTCAAAGAAGGAATTTTTTCTCACAATTCTGATTTCTTTTAGGTGATTTGAATAAAATTATATTTTAATTTTGTTTACAGTTCTTCTTGATTTTGAGTAGCTTTTCAAACTTAATTTATTTTAGTTAAATTAAGAGTGCTAGGCAGTGGTGGCACATGCCTTTAATCCCAGCACTTGGAAGGCAGAGGCAGGTGGATCTCTTTGAGTTCAAGATCAGCCTGGTCTATAGAATGAGTTCCAGGACGATCAGAGTTACAACAGAGAAACCCTGTCTCGAAAATGAAGCAAAACAAAAAAAGTTAATTAGAAATACATATCCACTTCACATCATGGAAAGGCACAATCGAAATGAGAATGTGATCTGAGCATGCCCAGAAGAGCCTCTCCACACTGAACCAGAGGCCATTGGAAACAGGAGATAAAATAATAGTTGTTTTTAAGACACAGCTAGAGTAATATACCAAGGTAGACTGGCTATTGGGAAAGAATTCTAAAACATCACCAAGCTTAGTGACACTATTCCCTAACTACATTCTAAATTTTTGTTCTTATGCCCACAGATAAGTGTATTCTTCACACACACACACAAAGGAAACTTCTCTTTGCAACAGACACAGAACCACTATACAAAACCACAACCAATCAAAATGCTGAGCAGTACCAAATTGTACCAAATTGTACCAAATCATACATCTACAACATAAGCACTGCACTGAAGGCTTGGGGATCATTGGGGTAGATGGGATGGAAACATTGTAAGAGTCAAAGGAATCAGGAATTTGCTGCGAGGTTGTGACTCTTAGAAATGTCAGGCTCATGAAGTCTCACCAACATGGCTGTCTAAACACAAGCTGACCAAAGAGAAAACCAATAGACATGCTAATGTGGATAGGGGGGAGATAGTCTTCCCCAGGGATGAGGAGACCAGTTTATCCAATACCAAATGGTCAGCCCTGAAAATACATGCGTAACATTATACAGTGTGAGTGGGTTGTTTTCATGTATGTAGGAGTGTGTGTGTAGTGTGTGTGTGTGTGTGTGTGTGTGTCTCTACAACAACAACTAAAGAAAAAAAAGGCCATGAATTTAAAAGAAAGCAAGGAGGGAATACATGGAGGGCTTGGAGGGAGGAAGGGAAGGGGTAAATGATGTAAATATATTATAATACAAAAAAATTAAACGATATTTATATTAGTATTGTTGTTGTTTTCAAGACAGGGTTTCTCTGTGTAGCCTGTAGACCTGGAACCTGCTCTGTAGACCAGGCTGGCAGAGGTCTACCTGCCTCTGTCTCCCAAGAGCTGGGATTAAAAGTGTACATCACTACACCTAGCTTCAAATTATTTTAAATAAAAAATTCTTAAAGAAAAAGTTGCTAGGTTTTTCCTAATGATATCTACCAAGTCAGTAAATCTCAACTGTTCCTTTTCTTTTTGGTTGTGAGCCTAGCCTTTAGTGGCTGGGGCACAATTGCTCCTTTTCAGATCAGCATGGTGCTGGTAATGGAAATTATTATTTTAGCCATTTCTGTTTTTTATTGTTTTTAAATTGCCATTTTTCATTTTCAAAAACATTAAGCTCTTTTCAATAGTATTTACCAGTCCTCCAAACAGCGTATCTGCCTTAATCATGCATTCCTGGCAAGATGACATTTAAACTAAATTTTACATTTATATTCAAAGGCACTAGAAACATGCTAGGACTTAAAATTAAATTTAAAGTAAATCTTCACTAATAAGAAAATCAGACGTTTTCACTTAAATTTGAAGACAAAGTAAACTGGCTTGGGATTAAATTAAATTAACATTTATATTCAAGAGAGGGAAAGAAAATCAGAAGTACCCATCAGCCAAAAGAGCTCGGGAGCAGAAACTGCAAGGTTGCTGTTAAAATACTGAAATGTTAATGCTAAAGATACAAACGTGTTTCATTATGTCCTATAAGCAGTAGTAACAAAAATGGGATCTCCAGATTGAATTGGTACAAGTTTCCCCGGTGAAGCGGCCAAAAACTCCAAGCAAATATTACAGTGTATCTGGTTTGGTACAGGGTCCACATTAGCCGATGTAAATTGGTCACTTTGCAAATTGTCTAACAATGGCCCCAAGAGTATTTGCATCTGAGATCAGATTAATGTCAGAATAAGGCTCTTTCAGGCCGAGCAAGCTGTTCCTTCCCTGTGGCATTCCTCTTGGAGGCTGTCACATGGCTTAGCTTTATCACCACTTGTGAGCAGCAAGAGAGGTAGCTGTGCAGGCACTGGGGTGCAAGACAAGTCCCCCATCCACGCCCTGTCCTGGTGAAGGAAATTGGATATTGAATTAATGACAACTATCAAACATCATCATCAGAAGCTGTCTCTTAGGCAAAGGTGACAACATGGTAACAAATGGTCAATGCAGACTTTAAAGGGAAAAGCTCAAAGAAGCTGTAAACCAATAATTAGAGTCAAGCCACAGCACATCCTGGAAAGAGAACCCACTCAGTCTCATTCTCAGGACCAGTAAGCTCTGTGGGCAAAGACGTTTACCTACCAAGCCTGATGACCTGAGTTTGAGCCCAAGAAACCACAGTAGAAGGAAAGAACCAGCTTCTGAAAGTCGCTTTGTGTATGGTCTTCACGTGCACACTGGAGCATGCATGTCCTCCCCACCCTCCACACCGATCATAAATAAATACCTTTTCTAAAGAGATCTCATTCTCCAATATCGTAGGCTGTTTTGATGTTTTATTCATTTGGGCCTCAATACAAGATCCGCCGGCTGGTAAACTAGGCATGCACAGTATATGACATCAGTTCAATCAGAACAGGGAAATGTTCCCAGTTTAGGGAGACCTGAGTTACAGCAAGGACCAGGGCAGGGGTTGAGCCTGTCTCTACCCAGCTAACATGGGGTACTGCTCTGCAGCTCTACAAGGAAGAGGAGGAAACACCCATACCCTGAGCCCCTGCGCCCAGACATTCTGCCCTTGACCATTTGGCCATGACCTCCTGTTGCTTCTCAACCCTGTGAGCCGACAATCCCACATCTGCAGCTCAGACTCTCCTGTCTCCTTTCATCCAATCAGCAGATGTGTGTTACTCCTTTAAAACCATCTTCACAGTGGCCTCACCTGACCTCCCGGATACAAACCTTCATTGTCACTCACCCTCAGCACCATAAAATTCGACTCAGCACAGAGCTGTATGGATAAGATGAGCAGGGTGAGTTTCTGGCTTAGTCATTATTTATCAGGCTCCTGACAATACGCACAGAACTCACTTGTCAAATGGCAAAATCCATGAGTAGGCTTTCCTGAATAAGCATTCTGATCTTCCTCCAGAAGAAAATAAACTTAAGGAAAGGTATCCCAGAACACACAGCTAGTAAGGACCAGGATTTGAACTCCAGCCTCTCGGAGTGGTGGGATAGCGTTTGACTGTGCTTGCTAACATTAATTGAGTATCTCCTGTATCCCAGACGCCGTTCCTATAGCTGCATCACTTTTAATGCATTTAATAGTCTCAATCCTGGAAAGCTGTTATTTAGAGATGATGAGACCGCAGCTCACAGAAGCCCAAAACAACAAGCATTAGCTAGTTATGAGATTTTGTCTGACTTCCACGCTTTTTCCTTCCCACCACTCCACTGGGAAATAGCAGTAGTAACATCATTACTACATAGCACGCGTTTTCCCAGACTTCAGACTATTCTTACCAGCCTACCAGCATTTTGGATACACAAGAAACTCTCTCTGTTTTCATTTGTACCTAGTGGTAAAGCTGGGAGTCTGAGAAATTAAATGACATATCGAAGTCCACATAGCTGGTCAATAAAATATCTTAGAGAATACCTATGCTATGCCGTCCAACATGGTAGCTGCTGACCAACCTAATTCAACTGAAAAGCCAGTTCCTTGGGCTCACCATCCACATTTCAGGGGCTCAGTAGCCACCTGCAGCCAGTGGCTTCCATACTGAAGAGCACAAACAGGATATTTCTATCTCTACAGAAAGTCTCACCCCCACCCCCAACCCCAGCAGTGCTAGATCCTCGGGTCTGTGGACAGGCAGCAGAAGCAGCCCTGGGATCGCAGCTGAAATGCAGAGTCCCAGGTCCCTCTCAGACCCTGCCCTTTAGCCTGCCTCCTGAGTACAGTAGTCTGTGAGAAACACTTGCTTAGCCGCTTCCACTTCATTTGACAGATGAGAAACTGAAGTCCAAAATGACAACCAGCCTGGCCAAATCACCTGTAGGGTTGGGAGAGGACCTGGGGTCAAGACTCAAGCCTCTGCTGCTCTGCTTCGAAGTGGGCACAGGGCCAGAGAGGCCCTGGTGGCACCTGAAGTAGAATGGGGAGGGTGGGTGCTGACATTCCCCTCCCTGCTGCCACAGATGAGAGGGGAAGTAGAGCTTGCCCAAAAGAAGGGGCGGCCCTAGTGTCAGTGGCTCCAGGAAGCCTGAGAAGGGACTGGCACTGGCTTTTGTCCCTTATCCAAGCTGAGATGTAACTGCTGAGAGCAAAGAACTAAAGCAGGATAGTGCTCTCCAGAGAGCTAGGACTGTAGCCAGATCTCAAGCCCTGTGAGAGGAGGGAAGCCTCCCTCTCCTGGCAGGGGTCTTATCAACTGCAGTGCTGTTGCCAGAGAGATTTGAATCCCTAAACAGGGATTCCCTCCCCTCAGGGTCAGCCATACTGACTGCAATCAGCCAAGCCCTTAGCCTTCTGCCACAAACAGGGTCACCTATCTAATCAGAGTCAGTCAGACCCAAGTGGACAAGCAGAGACAGAAGGTAGGCTCAGGGATTTAGAGAGGACACTGAGCCTCTTCTGACAGTCAGTACCCAGCTACCCACAGCCTCCCGGGAGAAAGTTCCAAGGCCTGGTCAAAAGGGAACAAGGCACTTCTCACTAGAGTTCCCTCCCAATCTAGCCGCTTGTGTGCCTGTAGATCAGTGCTGTCTGCAGCAGCTTGTGTGCCTGTAGATCAGTGCTGTCTGCAGCAGCTTGTGTGCCTGTAGATCAGTGCTGTCTGCAGCAGCTTGTGTGCCTGTAGATCAGTGCTGTCTGCAGCAGCTTGTGTGCCTGTAGATCAGTGTTGTCCAAGAGCCAGATCTGCAACTGTGGGTATGTTTGTTATCTACTTGACTTGGAGTAGAGTATCCCCCAAACACAAATGGCCCCTGAGCCCCCAAAACCAGCTAGTGTGACTGACAGCAAAGATCTTCGTTTTTGTTTATTCCAACTCATATAGACACACGAGGCTAGAGGCCATCAGAGTGGACAGCATTGCTTTGGACTAGACCTTTGCCCTTTGGTGGCTTTAGACTTACCAACTATGAAATGAAAGGCTTGGAATCAGTGAAATGATCCAATGCTGAATGACATCTCAAGTGACAGAGCCTTTTGGGTCCCCTTCATCCCACTGGTGGGTGATACCCAGCTGCCCTTCTGCCCTGAGTTGTTGCCTACTCTTTCCACTGTGTTGCCTTGGTGATAGGGGAGAGAATGCCTTCAGCCAAATGAAGGTACAAATTGTCATCTCAAACTTTTAAGTCTTTAAATGAGAACCAGGTAAGCAATGTCCTCTGCATATATGATGATCTTAATTCATTCAGCCAACTTACTGACCCAGAACACATCTAATGGCTTTTTAATGTGTACAAATTCATCGATAACCCTCTACTGAGTTGTGGGAGGGACGTGTCTCTTCCCTATAAACATAAGAAGATGTATAGTATTAGAAGAACATGGCTGGGTGACGCCTAAAGCCAGGCCCAAGTCATTCACTGGGTCACGCCCTCTCAGAGCCCTGGATGCTCATGCCAGAGTTCCCACTGTGCTGCAACTGTGATTACAGAGATGCCACAAATAGATGCTCTAGGTGACACTATCCCAGCCAAGGCATCAGACATGTGAATGAAGAAGTCACCTTGGAAGTGGGTCCTCCAGCTTCAACCATTTGAGTCATCCCAGCTGAGGTGCAAAGCCTTATGGAACAGAGAGCATCCCTACTCTGTCTGTTTGGAATCTCTGACCCTCTGATGCTGAAGGTCATGATTACGTAGAAGTTGTTCTACAATCTCACTATCTAAAGAGTTTGCTTCGCAGAGAGAAATGTTAGAAAGGCATGTAAGCAGATGAGAACCTTGATGTGCAATGACTGTATTCTTATGGGGAATGGTTCCCCAGCAGCCAGGTGAAGAGAATGGGTCTTTGGTGCTCAGGTTTTTACTGCACTGTACTTATCAGTGGTCCTCTGCCCTTAGATGAGATGCTTAGCCTCTTTAGCGTCTTCTGGAAATGGAATTCTTGTTGTGGCAATAGAACAATTCTTGTGAAATCCTTAGCTGAGTTCCTGGCTCAGGAACCTGAGTTCCTGTAGGGAACACATCAAATGAGGCAGTCATACGTGTCATCAGCTCTGAAGATCTTGGGGCACGGCCATGGATGGAGAGTGGCTGAGAAAGTGGCACTCTGAAAGTGAGAAAACTTGTGGCAGTCTGGACTTTGGAGATAATAATGGTGTGAATTTAGAAGGTTGGTATGGCATGCCAACTATACCTCTGCTCGAGATATTTGCTACGTGGTGTATAACTCTGTCTCCGTGGTCTAGGAGCTGATGTCGTAATAAAGAAAGGAAAAGGGAGTTAGTTCCATAATGCACTCTGCTCCAATGATGGCTTGAAGTTCTGGAACCCCAGCTGGGGCCTGTACCTTATCAGTGCTCACACTGGGGCACCTGTTCCAGAACTTATAGAAAGGCACTTGACTTGTCTTCCATCATTAACCTTCATATCTGTCATAGCTTCCAAGTGAAAGTTCTTGTCCCACCCCCTCACCTCTGTCTTTATGTCCTTCCTTTGTCCTTTTCTCTGTGCGTGTAACTTTATCCCCCTCCCTTTCTCCCTCCCCCCTCCCTATCCTCTCCCCTAAAGACTGAAATCAGCAGGTTGCGGGGGGGGGGGGGGGGGAGTGGATGGCAAGAAAGCAAGGACTTTATCTCTGGAATTCTACTTTAGCAGTGATCCAAGAGACTCACAGGGCAGGGCATTCCTTTTGGCTTCCCAGATGGGTCTCAGGTACCCGACACAGCCTGGCACCCCATGTTTCTCCTCTGATCTTCCTGTCACCAGGAGCTTGGCAACTGAAGGACTAGAAACTGGCTGTGGGTGGAGTTGTCAGGAGGAGAGAAGTGTGCTCCAAGGCTCAGTAAGGGACTGAGCAACGCCTGGAAGGAAGGATGGGGGTACGAGAGTAGGGAGATTGCACCAGGAATGCCAGGTGGGGTTAGAGTCACTCCTACCATTTTGGTGGGTTTTTTTTTTTTTTCTGCTTTTCAGATTTGAAACTCCTTGGGGCTTAGAAAGAGAGGGGGATGGGATAAGAAGATCAGAGGTGCAGACGGGACCAGTCTGGCTTCATTCCTAGCTTTGGACACACTCTTCCTTCTAAGTTTCCTACCTCACTACCACAGAGTGGCCAGAACCCTATGGACACTTTGGCCTAATTTCTTTACCTGTAAAGTCAGATATACAGCCTCAAAGCTCCACGGTGAGCCTTAACTTGACTGATGCAGTGATGGGTCTTAGCAGAGGAGCTGGTGAGTTCGATGTTCTCTACACATCACTTTCCAAGTCTCTTCCTGCTTCTCCTATCCACCTTCACGAGACAGAAAGTCCTTTCAGCTTAAAAAAAAAAAATGCCAAGGGCAAAGCCATAGGCGGAGGGGCAAGTTCCTGCAACACTAGTTCAAGACACATACATGAAGTCAGCCTTAATAGCTGACTTTTATTTTGCACCTGTCCCTGAAACACGCTCTGCCTTTCAGGTTGATGGTGTCGGTCTTCTCCAGGAACAGCTGCGCGAGGTCAGGAGCAAAAGCTCGGCTGAGACTGCAGAGCTACACCACAAGAAGGTGAATGATTTGCCCATGGCTGTTCACATGCAGCAGAGACAGGAGTGAGGCTGGCTCATCTCACATTACTCCGCCTTCGATCGCAGCCAGGATTCTCACGTGTGCCTCTGTTCTCCAGCAAAGAACTAGCCGCCTCCGCTCTCTGTCATCCTGCATGTGTGTGCTCAGGATTCCCCATACTTGCCGAGAACATCCAGATCTCAGTGATCCACACAGCTAGTGAGTCACTGAGTCTTGGGGGAGGTGTACCCCAAGGCAGAAGCTCTCCAGGGATGCAGTTTTCATCCACCCAAGAACCACTTCCCTCCAGCTTAGATATTAGACAACAGCATGCATCTGGAATGCCCAAGTGCTTGTAAAAGATTATTACTAAGTAAGAGTGGATGATGATAATTAATTACCCTCCATTAAAGAGAAAGTCCCTGGAGCAGAAGCATCAAAGGCAATATTCTACTGAGTCAGCAGTTTATGTGGCTATGCAACAGGATGACTCCTCAGCCTTCATCATGTGCTTGTTTTGTTCTCTCCAACTCTGACTTGAAGAATGCATTTTGACTTCAGACAACTTCTTTTAATCCATGTATTTCTCCTCATCCACAATCTAGTAATGGTTATTATTAAAACCTCCCACCAGGGTCACATACCTATTCCCCAGCACCCCTTTGATGGGTTAATTCATGGCTACTTTCTAAAGTCTAAATTAAAAGAATGCCACCTCTAATGAAGAGCAAAATTTTCCTGCCATTCAGCATGGAGGAAGCCATGACAAAATAGACATTCAAAGAGATGCTCCATTCCCTCCTGCATACATCAACCAGAATAGGAGGCATGGTCATAACAGGAAGGCATAGCTTGGTTCCCGAAGAAGCCAAAAATGCCAGCCTAACTTTCCTCCAACTCCTACCTATGAGGTACACATCCATTCTCTCAGAAACAAATATTTGGGGTTTGGAAGATAGCTCAATGGATAAAGTGCTATGCAAATGTAAGAATCTGAATCAGATTCCTTAGTATCCACATAAAAAGCCAGGCATGGCAAAGTGTGTCAGAAATCTCGGTGCTAGAGAGACAGACACACGTGCTCTCTGGAGCTTGGTAATCAGCCAGCCAAGTTGAACCAGTAAGTTCTGGGTTACTGGCTTCTAGACTTCACACACATGAATACACACAGACACATACACACTCAGAAAGAGAGACAGAGAGAGAGAGAGAGAGAATGAATGTGCATAAGCATGTACACAGATAAAACAGACACAAGGAAATAAACATTTGCTATGTTTTTCTTTTTTTTCGGGGGGGGGGGGACATATTCTGTCCTGTAAATCTAACCAGTAGACTTGTAACTAATGAAAAAGGTCTTTGTTTACTGATCAAACCTGATCACCAAGGGACGCTCTTAAAATCTCATCACAGTTCATCTGGGCAGGAATCTTGGAATATCTGCATGATGAAAGGGCTGCAGGACCTGGAATCAGGGAGCTGAGAAGGCTCTGCTGTTCCTATGCGTATGACCTGGGGCCTTTTGGTTAATTACCATCTTATCAGTAAGAAAATGCAGAGAAAGAATTCTTACCTAAAGGGACTTTTAAAGAGCTGGGAAAGAGATCACGGATATGTGTCGGCACTTAGCTCAGCTTCTGGGCATGGTGCCTTCTACCATAGTAAATAATCACTGTCTTGTGAGGTGAGGATAGGGCATGAGGCAGGCCAAACTCCATCATATCCCAGTTTCCACAAAATTTTCTGGACCTTAGTGGTACCTAATTTCTATTTGTTAAATTAATTAATGCATCAAATCTGTGTTTTTGCAGCTGGTGCATGCAGAATGTTGGCAGATTGGCACTGGGAAGACCTGTGCACCCTAGAGTGAGGGTTTCTTCATTATCAAGCTGCAAAGGTTTCAACAATCCAGAGGTGTCGTTTGGAATTGGTTAATGATTTGGACCCCCATGAAGAAACGCTGCAAAAATGTTGTGGAGGTGGACTAGGCTGATGCCTCCGTGGGTAACATTCTTGTTCTGCAAGCCTGAGGATCTGGGTTTGAAACTTTAAAAACTGGGTGTTGGGGTCATCTCCTGTGCTCTCAGCGCTGGTAGGTGGAAATAAGAGGATTTTAGAGCCTCACTGGCCGGCAGGCTAGACAATCTGTGAGCTCCAAATTCAGTGAGAAACAGAGAAATACTAGCTCGATAAATAAGGTGGAGAACAGTAGAGGAAGACATCTGATGTTCATCTCTGACCTACACACACACACACACACACACACACACAGTTACAATAAGTAAATGAATAGAACCATTTTTTAATACTAGAAAGTTAGGCCACACTTGCATGCTTCCAGACTTTCCCTGTGAATGACCAAGTCTAACTCCTTCCTAATAGTCAAGGCCTGTGTCACTAGTGGTCAGCACAGATGGACTTCAGAGATTCAGCACAGCCAAAGATGAAGCTCTACTCTTCAATATCCAGTATGACTTAGTAGGAATTCTTCTCCAACCACTGACTCAGGGGTTACTTGCCTTTCCCTCTCATCACAGGCCTTTCATGGTTGCCCCAGCAGGCTAAATGTCCTTTTCCACCTGGGCTCCAACCTGGCAAAGATCATTTCTTATCAACCAGTACCTGCAGCCCAACTGCAAAAACCAAAAAAAAAAAAAAAAGGGCACCAAGTGTCTCTACCACTGCAGGGAACCCTACGGGTGGTCGTTCTGATAATTTTACCATGGTGACTGACAGGTCGGGCTGGATTTCCTCTCTCTACTCTATAATGCCTTAACTGGGGCATTCATGAGACTAGGAGGCAATGGAAGCTTGAGGAGGAGCTGAAAGCTGTGCCTTCCTCTGCTGGCCACTATCCTTCCCTTCTTACCTGACAGGGAATGTGTTGTGGGGGGGGAGGGGCTTGCTGCTCTTCAGTCGTGCTATCTGCTGTGGTTCCAATGTGGAATATTCACAGACGCGTGTGTCTCAATACTTGGTCCCCAGCTGACGGTGTTAAATAGAGATGCTGTGGATCCTTTGGGACAATGGCTCAGATGGCAGAAGTGGGCTGCTGGAATAGGCCTTAGAGATCTACTTCATATCAACTTCTTGTTCCAATCTTAGCTGAGCTACCTTTGCCCAACCCAAGACATGAGGAGCCTCTACAGCAGTGGTTCTCAACCTCCCTAATGCTGTAACTCTTCAATACAGTCCTCATGTTGTGCTGACCCTCCCAACCATAAAATTATTTTGATTGCTACTTTATAATTTCACAACTGTTATGAATGGTAATATAAATACTTGACATGCAGATGGTCATAGGTGATCCTGTGAAAGGGTTGTTCAACCCCTAAAGGGCTCATGACCCACAGGTTGAGAACCATTGCTCTATGGTATACTTCTGCTGCCTGAACCCATGGTGCCTTCCCTGACATGATGAACTGAAACATTGAGCCAAAATATACCCTCCTTCCCTTAAGCTTCCTCTGTCCAGTATTCTATCTCAGCCACAAGAAAAAGTACCTAATGTAGTATGTTGTGTCTGCTTTCCGTGTAGCAACTCAGTTGACAGTCAGAGATCACAGAAAATTTCTCATGCTTCTCCCCCACCCCCTCTCTCTCTGGATCCCTCAGGCTCTCCTCACTCTCCAGAATGTACAGAGAGTACCACTTACAATCTAAGTATGCCTGCCAGGAGGGAAGGAGCAATGCATCCCATCAGACAACCCAAGAAGCCTTTGTCACTGTTTGCAGAGGCTGAGGCCGGCAGGTGAAGGCACAACTCCTGTGACTAGCTCTGACTCAGAGAGCAAGATAAAAAGAGACCAAGTCACTAAAGGCAAGGAAGTGTTGGCTGGTAAAGCCCTGGGGCTTGGAAAGGATGCCTATATTTCAGGCTGTGGCTTTGCCAAGTCTTTTCTGTGCATGAGAAGCCTCAGCAGTCCTGAATTGTCCACTCCTTGGCTATGGTCCAAGACACACTTCCCATCACCTTCCTCACGCACCCCTCGCTGTCCCCAGCTCCGTGACGACTTCTATCTCTCTGGCCTCCCACAGCCTCAGGGTTTCATTGTGGGAAACACATGGAGAATTTTGTTTTAAAAAAAAAAAAAAATCCTAGAAGAAGAAAAAGAGACCAAGCTTATTAAACTCTCCCCCCATCGCCCACCTCCCCACCACCCCTCAGCTGGTTGTGTGGATTCTTTCAAGTCCCTAGTTGGATTTCTTTGAGGTCTCGGTACGTGCTGCTTTGCATGGCTGGTTTAGCGGATGGGGAAGGGAGGTAATGGATAAATAAAAACCCCTTTGTTAATTACAGAGCCACTGACAAGGCCATGGCCTATGTCAGGCAGCCTGCACAGAAGGTTCGATTCTTCTGGAACTGAAAACAAGGAAATAGAGAAACACTCCCCCACCACCACGCTGCATAACTTTGTCCTACGACTGCTAAGTTATTCCCTGCTAATGCATCAGCTGTGAGAGCCCTGAGAAACATGTCATGGTTAAAATAAAGCTCAAGCATAGATTTTTATTTAAAAAAAAACACAAAACTGTCAGGTTGTCTAAAAGTTAGTATCCTCCATCTTCTCCCTGAAAAAAAAAAAGAAAAAAGAAGAAAAGAAAACTAAATCATTCATTCTCCAGCTAGCCTTCTTGGAATCCTGACCTGTCCAAAACAGCCTCTAACATAAAGGGTGGATGTAATCAATCCACTTAAGACAGGTTGGGATTGTTGTATGGAAACAGATACACCCCAAGACCTGGTCCCCAGAATACCTTTCACACGGTTCTCCTGGGGAAACTTGCTGCTTTGCAGATCTTCACATGTCTGAGTTTCTGTCGGTGTCCAAAGGACTATCTTCCCTCTCTCTGTATCTTTGCTGTATCAGCCTCAAGCGGGCTCCCCAGGGTCAGGCTAGGTCTGTCTCCACCACAAGACAGTTTACTTGTCCTGTCTGAGATTCATGTTGGTTGTTGTTTGTTTGTTTGTTTGTTTTTTCTCATTTGTTCAATGTGAGGGGACTGTTAAATACTGGGCATTAGGTTGGGCCAAGTGTCACCTGCATAACACATTCTAAATAGATCATGCATTGATAACACATGAAAGAACAGTATCGAGAGATTACACTGTTGTTATTACTACCATCTGCCTGTCTCAGTGTGCACTTGAACACAGCCAGTCCCCTCAAGGAACTGTAGCCATGTCGAGGTAACCCAAAGAGTAAGCTGGGTGAGTTAAACTTTCCTAAGAGATGTGAACAGAGCAGGAAGGAATACCAGAGCCTGAGGTCACTACAAACTCAGATTGATGCCTGCCTTCCAGAGAACCAACCTGCCTCCATCCTCTTTCCATTTATTGAGCAGGCATATATGACCAGCCTGACGCTGAGCTCTGCCTCACTGGTCTCCTCTGGGATCACAACACTGCTGTTATCAGAGTTCTGTGACCCCAGCTCC
This sequence comes from Cricetomys ansorgei, assembly GCA_026225945.1. Taxonomy (NCBI): domain Eukaryota; kingdom Metazoa; phylum Chordata; class Mammalia; order Rodentia; family Nesomyidae; genus Cricetomys; species Cricetomys ansorgei. The sequence goes on from JAMJFZ010001796.1 coordinate 11,859,249, forward strand.
CACGTCGCTCTGCACATTGGTGATGCTTTAAAAAAAAAACAAACAAACAAAAAAAAAAAAACTCACAGGAGCATCCCAATGCCCAAACAGATCACATAGCCTCTCAGCTTTGAGCAGATATCTGGCTTGCCATTTTCTAGAGCACAAGAGCTACGAACCATCTTTACTGAGCCTTCTCCACAGGACTTGACGACTTAGCTCCAGATTTTTCCCACTGGGCGAAGAGTGTCCCACGGGAGCCTAACCTACTGTCACAAAGCCTTATGGCTTCCTTCCGACAAAGTCTAACTCCCTCATGATTGTCCTAGAGTTGGTCTTGTGTCTCTCCTCCATTATCTCACCCGTGGAGGGACTAGACAGAGAGCCATGGAGCGAAGATGCCAAGGCCAGCTAAGGAATCTGGGGAGGCAAGCTGTAAGTCGGTCATGGCTTTTGAGCAAGCAAGCACTGGCAAGTGAAAGCCTGTATTCATGCTTGTTCTTTTTAGTCCAATAAGCTACATGCTGATTTTCTTAACATCACAGAATAGCATGCTGAGGCCGAGATGCCAGCCTGTTTGATGTCCTGCTTCGGACATTTGCATGTCTAAAGCAAGGAGGCTACATGATTATGTGTCCCGAATTGCATTAAGTATCCTGTCTCCTTAGTCTGCCCTGACAATTCCATCCCTGACCTTGACTACTGTGAAAGCCCCATTCAGGGGCAGAATTAAAGTATTCCATTTGTGTTTTATCCTAACTGGTCTACCTCCCATTCCTTTGAGTTGAGTTTTTCCAGTCTCCTCCAAGAGCTTTGGTTTTAGAATTATCAAGGAAGGCAGAAAAAAGAAGGAAGGGTTTAGAAGGCAGACAAGCCTGGATTTGAATTTTGCTTTAACTACTTATTAGAATTCCTTGCCAGTAGTCCTTACCTCTGCAGTTTCCACAGCTAGGAAATGGAAGCAAAATCTTCTGCCCAGGATGCTCCAAGTGTTGCCTAAGGATAGGATACAGTGACAACTCTACTGATTCAGAGTCTGATGCATTCTAAACAACCCTCCAGTCTTTATCTTCGGTCCTTTAAAAGCCAAAACAACTCTATGAAATCCATCACTCCAACTTTACTGAGGAAGAAGTCAAAACTCAAAGGGATCATTTAGCTCCCTCAATTCTTCCAGGAATAGACCCTAGAACATATGTCAGAATTTATGCTCTTTGTCCAAATCTCCCCACCAGAGTCTCTCATGTGTGGCCTTTCAAATCCGTGCCCTGATCTGTAAGCTCCTTAGCATCCTCTGACTCGGTCTCACCTTTTCTTTCTTCTCTGTCCTCTCTGAAAACAGTCCTGGCATTTCGCCCTCCTTGATCTTCCTTGGGGCCTTTGCCTTTAGAGTTACCTTAAGTATGCCCTAACTGAAAGTCTATTCTGAGCCTCTTTAAGATTATAATGCCTACCATACTGCTGACACTTTTGTGTTATATATATATATATATATATATATATATATATATATATATACACACATATATATATATTTTTCCCACCTTCTTTAAAGGGCTTGTCATCAGTATTTCTATTCTGATCTAAAAGTTCTTCAGGGCCAAGGATAATGGAGCACAAAATTTGTTTGAGGAAGTTTTCCATTCATTTTAGGATGATAATTTTGATGATGTCTTTCTTGACAATGCTATAACCTAGTGCTTAGAAGAGTGCCTGGGACAGTGTGGATATTCAGTGAATCATGTGAAGAGATTCTGTTGGATAGTTATGAGGACTTGGCCACAAATGAGGCTGCCTCCCACTTGTGTGTTCACCTCATTGTGATTTCTTCATATCCGAACCATTTCCCTCTGAGGTTAAGTTAATTATTTGAGAATAAATATAAGCACTGCTGATATCTTGCAGCTAACGGATAGCTCCAACCATATTTAGTGGAATAAAATGTTACATTAAAAATAAGATAAAAAGCAGCTGTCCTGCCAGTGAGTACTCTGCCAGAGCAGTTCCTTTCCACCTTTGAATTTTATGATCCTGATGATGCTTTCATTCCAAGAGAGGTCATCGCCTATCTGGTGGCTCTCCTCCAGCTTACGGATATTTTATTAAAAGCTGTATCCGGTTTAGGCCTTCCAAAATGTCCAGCAAAAATTTCTCCCACTAAAGGTAAGGAAATGAACAACAGTGTTCAAGTCTCAGAGGGATTACTCTATGCAGAGAGAACACCAGCTGTTCTCTCTCCCTTTTGAAGACACACCAAGATCAAAACCCGCTGAGATCACAGCCAGCAAGATGGAAGTAGCGTGGGTAGAAAGCGTGTGTAAGACAAGGGATGAAGAAAAGATGGCGCTTGTTTCCTCTGAGGATTCCTAGAGTCCGGTGAAATCATACATGAGGTTTGGTGGATGCAGCCACAGGTCACTTTGGCGACAGAACATATTTGAGGACATGACCTCGTTCTTCCAAAATGGCTTTGCACATTGGAGGATTTCCATCAAGACATAAAGATCATTTTGAACATGGAGATTTTTTTTTCTCTTGCATAACAGATTAGACGTTTCACTTCAGGGAGTGTTGTCAAGGGTAGATAGCCTTGGAACTCAGAATTTGTAGCATCAGGGCTTCAAAACTTGGTTTCTATGTTCTCTAGCTGATGTCTTTTATACCCACAAGGGACAACGAAAACACTTTAAGTGAAAAATATAAAGCTAGAACCTCTGCTAAAATTTGATTTTTCTAAAAGTTAAAGGCCATTTTCAGATGTCACCGTGTATGGATAAAAGCACAGCAACTTAAGTACACACAGCTTCCTAAAGGGAAGAGTTTTGAAAGGAGTCTTTCTCCAGTCAAATCTGTAGTGGTGGCAGGTAGGGAGGCTCCATCCCAGAGCCAAGAGGCAGCGTTGGGGCTGGTGACAGGCTCCCTGGGTAAAAGCACTTGTCACCAAGCCACCAACCTAAATTCAGTCCCTTGGTGGATGAGAGAACGGACTCCTGCAAGTTGTCTTCTGACTTCCATGCATGTACCGTGGCATGTTCACATGCACATTTGTGCACACACAAACACACACACATACAACTATAATTTTGAGGTGTGTCGGAGGGAGACATTGACTCCCAGCACCAGCAAGTCATTAAGTTACTTCAATTTCCTGGCCGTAATTTTTGTGTGTGTCTGTTAGACAAGTTCCTTACACTCAGTCTGGTTCCCTTGTAATTACAAAATCTGAAGTCTGTTATTTTCCTCTAAATGTGTTAGAATGTTAAATAGAATAATACTGCCCAAGTCCTAGTTATGTAGTAAGTTTTCAATGTCACTAAGTTTTTCCCCAAGGAAGTAGTTGGAAAAAAGCAATCACTTCCTTTTTCTTAATGCAAACAGATACCAAAAGTATCCACCTTTCTTCTCTCAGTGACCCACCTGAAAGACAGAAAGAGTTGGCTTCCATTTCAGGTGACATCAAAACAAAGCCATACCTAGTCAAACTGACTTTTCCAGATATCACTCTGAATAAGTACACATGCTATGTGATTCTTGGTAGCACTGTGTGAAGTGTTATAAGACAATTCAGAAGAGCTGGTTGTATTCACCCATGAGTCAGGGTGTTCAGTCTCTTCAGAAGTCCCCAAATTCTCAGTATCACATACACACACCCATATACCCTCATCCCCACAGATTACCCCCCCCACACACACACCACTAGACTGTGTAACACCATGTAGCAATATTACAAATGAATGATGGACAGCCCTAAGTGGTGTAGATCATCTATGTGCAGAAAGTTCTGATGTTCATAGATTCTGGTGTAAGAGGCCTGGCAGAAATGAAAATATTCTAAAGAGATACCTGTCAGTCTAACAGACTATTGAAACAATGAACCACCCTCCCTCAAAAATGGGAATTTCCCCAGGAATCGTATGCTGAGAAAAGGCACCAGCCAGAGGGGGAACTCCTCTCTCAGAAAGAGATTTCACATAGTTCTAACAGCTTATCAGGCTACCCTATGGGATAAGACCAAAGCCCACACAACAATGAGTCTATAATGGGTGGGACCATGCCTTGACTGAGGATTGAGACTGCTGTACAAATCCTTGGTCTTCTGTTTAAACTTTCATTTCACTTCAAGCGCCCCAAACACAAAAAGACTTAGGGAGGTCACTGAATCTTTTTGTCCCTCTTCCCAATGTGGCTCAGCAGTTCTTAACCTCTCATGAGCCCTTTGGAGATCAAAATACCCTTTCACAGGGGTTGCCCAGGACCATTCTGCATATCAGATGTTTATATTACGATTCATAACAATAGCAAAACTACAGTTACTAAATAGCAACAAAAATAATTTACGGCTGGGTGTCACCATAACATATACTACAGAGTCACAGAATGAGGAAGGTTGAGAACCTCTGATGTCGCCACTTAGAGTAAATCTCTTTTCTGCTTTCCACTTTTTAAATGTATTTATTTTATTTTTTGAGATTGATATAATCACATCATGTGCCCCTTCCCTTTCTTCCCTTCAAACCCTCCCAGTCTGTGCTCTCTTTCAAATTTATGGCCTTATTTTTTCATTCATTGTTGCTACATGATACATATATTCATAAATACAGTCTGCTCAGTCTGTATAATGCTACCTGTATTATGTTTTCAGGGCTGACCATTTGGTATCGAATAGCCAATTGGTGTGCTCTTCACTAGGGAAGACTATGTCTCCCGCTCTTAACGTTCTTTAGTTGCCTATAGCTCTTTGTCTAGAGCTGAGGCCTCATGGGCTTTTCCCTACGCACATTAGCCTGTCTGTTGGTGCTGTTCAGCTAATGCTTAGACAGCCATGTCTGAGACTTTATAAGTGTAGAGCTTATGACATTCCGAAGAAATACAATCTCACAGCTAACTGCCTGTTTCTCTGGCTCTTGCAACCTTTCTGCCCCCACTTCCCCAGTGATGCCTAAGCCTTAGGTGCAAAAGCTGTCTTGCAGATGTTTCTGTTGAGACTAAGCTCCGCAACTCCACATTTTGATTGGTTGTGGTTTTCTGTAATGGTGGCTGTCCGTTGTAAAAAGAAGTTTCCTTCATGAGGGATGAGGGCCTCACTAATCTGCGGGTATAAGGACAAATATTTACGTTCTTTACACTCTTAACTTGGTTTTTAAGTTGATTTATGGTGAATGGGTAACCAGATATGACTTGAGGCATAGGTTATACTCCCCAAATTAAATAGCATAGGGGCACTGGAGTCTGTAGCAACAGGATGTCAGCTTGAATTCTGCCCCCTCCCCTCCAAAAACAGGACTTAGTAAAACAAGTAAAAACAGGAAATATCTATAGTCAACAGCAGACTCAGGGTTACAGAGGCAGCCTCCACACAGAAGGCCTAGAAATTTCCTGAGACAAAGGTAAAGTTGTGTCTCGAAATCTGGCAAGTCTCCTGAATGACAGTTCTAGGAGGGGTCTGATCATAGGGGAAAGAAACATGTTTGTAGGGAGCGATTAGAATGGAATGGAGCACACAGTAGACAAACTGAAGGCAGGAACCTGCTGGGTCCAAAGTGTCCCTACCCCCAGGACCGCAGGGCTGGTGACAATGTCCCAAACAGAAGAACTCTGGATGGGTAAATTGAAGCCAAAAAGTGGGGTTTTGTTCACCAGAAAAGCAGAGCACACAAAGTGGGTTTCTGTTTACCAGGAACATCCCTTAATCCACTCACCCCCAGTAGTTAACTACCACCAATCCTAGCAGCCTGTAGCAGCTCAAAGCCCCACCCTGCTGACTGTCACATAAATCTGCTTGCTCTTCCACCATTTTCTTCTCTCTGCCCTCCAAATACAGTTTGATCCCTAGTAAACCTTTTCTTTCTACCCATGGAGTGCTCCAGTTAAGAGGTTTCACTTCACCCTCACTTACAGAATCATTGAGCTCAATGTCTTGACATAACTCAGTTCTCTGGATGAGGCCAAGGAACAGTGGGAAAGTCTCGAGTAGAGTTTGACAGTTGGTCTCTTCCCTAAGTTCTAGAAATGAGGTCTTTGCTCTCTTCCACCGCTCTCAACAGTCCCTTTTGTTTTGTTTCATTTTGTGTTTGTTTTGTTTTTTGAAACAATGTTTCTCTGTGTAGCCCTGGCTGTCCTGGAACTTGCTCTGTAGACCAGGCTAGTCTTGAACTCAGAGATCCACCTGCTTCTACCTCTGCTTCCCAAGTGCTGGGATTAAAGGTGTGGTGCCACCACTGCCCAGCCTCACAGAGATCCTTGTGTTTATTGCTAACTTTGCTCTTTCTGTCAAAGATCAATGCCATTAGTGACATAATTCATGCTAAGGTATTAAATGACTAAGACAGTTTTTCTAAGTCAAGGAGTGAAGAAACAAATCTGTATGGTAACAAGGTTTCACACACTGGAATTATTAGCAAGAAATAAATCTGGTCACACTGGCCTCTAAAGGAAACCACTGTGGTGACATAGATGTCTACCTACTCTTAGAGCTCTGTTTAACCACATGCTCTGAAGATGTCCTCCAGTAGAAGTAGGAAGGTTGTCAAAACACAGATATCCAGTTCCAGACTAGGACCCAGTGGCTCATCCAGTCTGCCAGGATGGAGCCCAGGCATCAACACAGGTAATTCTTGTGCACCATGAAGTCTAGAGGTACTTCTCTGTTTTCTAGATCCTTAGACAGCACATATCCCACTCATGACAAAAACTCAATATCTGTCTCATCTATATGAGTTGTGATGTAGATAAAATTACCAAGAAAAGGGACCAACGTGGAGAATTAAGGAGTGGGACCAGCTTGGAAAACGAGGGAGTCTTAAGAATCTGACAACATCAATAATACTGTAGAGGATGAGCGCGATGAGTTTAGTAGATTTTACAAAGCACCCAACACATGCGCTAGCTCTCCTTTTCCAGTGCTTTATAACTTCCATACATAAGAGTGTGAGCTCTCGAGAACAAGTACTTCCTCCAGTTTTCTTAGAAAAGAGATGAGCACTTAGCTGATGTCCAAGCCATAGTTGATGAATGGTTGAATTCATGAATCGGTTAATGGTAATGGCCTTCTTGGCCACAATATTGATATATGACAAATAATATTAGTTCCCCTGGGAAGGGCTTTCGGTTGAATGAATGACTTACAATTAACTGTTCATGATATATGTTGCTTTTCTGTTTGTCCAATGCTAAAATTCTTTAAATGTAAGTATGTTTATATGTAGAAATATACATATATTTTAAACATGCATACTAGTCCCTTAAGGGTCACTCAACAGCCTGTAACCACCCTTCTGATGTAAGTCAAAGCAAACCAAGACATGTGGACATGTAGTTTACAAGGCAGCTGAAACTGATGAGCCACAAGAGCTCACAAAAAATTATTTGACTCTACTTGAAATACAGCAAGCTGGTTGGAAAAAATCCAAAGAATATAAACTATTCAGGTGAATGACTCTATAATTCTATTCCACCATTTCGAGCCCCACAATTTACCCAAGATTAGCAGAACACAGCCGAATTGCTTTGGGGGTCGAAGGCAGGGGACTTCGCCAGGAGTGGAAGAAGCATGCTTTGTTCTGTTTTGTTCATGTTGAAGTCTACTTGTAGAACAAAAAAGTTGGTAAGAAGAGGATGCTGAATACATTAAAAACTCAACATAAATGTGTAGACTTCCTGAGTGAACTTGGACTGGAAAAAGCCCACAATGCAGAAGGATTGAGGGTTGACTTGTACAGGCGTGGAGAACCAGAAGGGAAATGGATTGGGGAAGGCAGTGAGGCAGGAGACGAGACCTCTAGAATGAATGGGACCATTCAAAAGTCCACATTTCCCTGGCTGTTCACTGCTCCGTACGCGTGCACCCCCACCAAGTACATATAATGAAGACCAGTAATGCTTACGGTTCTGTTTAACTCAGGGAGGCTGCTGAAAAATATAATAACTCAATAAGGATTCTGAGCTCACACAGTTATGTGGTTTCAGTTGGCAGCACCATCCCATGATGGGCTACAAGTTTTATTTGCTCAAATTCCCAGGATCTGGACGCAGAGCTGTAGAGAAGTGTTCAAAAGCTGGTTCTCCCTCAAGAACTTGCCCATGGTTTAGTTCAAAGAACCCTCAGCCATGGAAACTCTCCATGTCTAGTAATGAGACACACAAGCATCAAGTGGAAAGGAGCTATGTGCACATGACTAAATTTCATCTTCTTTTATTTATATACTATGTCCAATTTTATGTCTTCCCTAAGAAACTGAAAACACCAAGAATTCGTAACTAATCAAAAAAATCATCATGTTTCCATTATTACCAACTATGTGTGTATATATGACAGAGTGTTTGATCCGTTATCCTGGTCAGAGTAAAACTGATTTCTCCATCTCTGGTTTTCAAATTCTACAACCACCTAAAATTTCTAAAAGTTGCATTGAACATCACATAACTTCAGAACCTTATAGCGATGTGTGACAGAAGATACAAATTATTAAAGAGGAAGCAAGAGAACTGGCCCTCAGGATTTAGAGTAAAAATAGTAGTAAGAGAATAATAGATTCTTTGTTCTCTTACATGTGGAATTAAAATTTTGGCAGCCAAACTATTCATTGAGCATCATTTATTTGCAAATTCATATCTCTTGTGTCAGCCTAACATAGAGATATATGGAATATTTTGAGTATGGTCTAATGTATAAAATAGTATATAAAAATATCCTAAAGAAAATGTGAACTTTGTCTAGAAGTTTTGTATAATAAACTCAAAATTAACTACTGGTGGGCATGGTGGGGGGAAAGCCCAAAACAGGATTATCAGAAAACAAGAATCATGGTTACTATAGAAAATGTCTACAGGTAAATGGCAGAATTAGTGACTGTATCCAATATATTTACATAATCTCAACATATGCCCCCAAAATATATTAGTTATAATTATATCTTAACATATTCTCCAAATTCTTTGATATTTGTGGTTCCAAGAGGTAGTACTTAATTCCTTGGTCTTGAATGTCCTTTGAGCTTGGTGATTCATTTATAGCAAATATACTACAATAAGTGAAAAATAGCATTCTGGAAGAAAATACTTCAACCAAATGGTCTAAATTAATATCACCAGAAACAAGATAAATTGATACCACACAGACACTAATGTGATATGATAAAGAGAGAAACTTTGGGTCCTTCTTCAAAGTTCCTAATCCTTAATTTTGATGAAAACCCAAGATGAACTAAATCCACAGATGTCCTACCAACATATCTGAAGAAGATTCTTCAAAGTTTTCACCATGAAAAACACAGAAAGATTAAGAGAAAATACTAGAGGCTACAAGAACTGAAGAAAGACAGTAACTGTCTTAATTACCTTTCTTGTTGTGGAGACTGGCAAAAACAACTTACGGAAGGGATTTGGCTTACAGTTTGAGCAAACATAGTCAGTCCATTATGGTAGGGATGACAAATCAGAGAAAACATGGGGTGATTGGCTAGATACAGAGATAAGAGTACAGAGATCTCAGCTGCTTTCTTCTTTATGCCTTTTAGACTAGGACACCAGGCCATGAGCTGGTACCACCAATGTTCAGAATGGGTCCTCTGTCCTCAGTTAAACCTCTCTGCAAACACCTTCACAGACATACCCACAGATATGTCACCTAGATTATTCTAAATCCAATCAAGTTGACAAGAAGCTTTCACAATGACTTAATGCACTTTGGTATCTCAGACCGTACAACAGAACAGATATTAGTGAATTAGTGAATAACCTGATGATATTTAAATAAAGGTCATAGCTATTGATGTGCTAATTAACATTTTTAATGTTTAAGATTTATTTTTATTTATGTATATGTGTATGTATCTGGTTGGGTGTATGTCATTTGGGTGTGTGACTGTAGAGGCCAGAAGAGGGCGTCAGAACTCCGGGAGCTGGAGTTACAGGTGGTTGTGAGCCGCCCAACATGAGGGCTGGGAACCAAACTCTGATCCTCTGACGTGGTAAGCACTTAACCACCGAGGCATTTCTCTAGCCTCCAATGCTAATTCTTCACTTCTGGTTTGTGTACCATTGTTTTGTAAAATCATTATATCAAGCCAAGTATAAAGTATACTGGAACTCTGCGCCCATCTGACACTTCTATAAATCTGAGATTATTTCAAAATTGAAAATCATAAAATAATAAATCAGCATGGGATAATATAATCCCTTTACAATGAAGGGAACTCTAAAACTGGGCTACCCCATGTAGCAAACTAGATTAATGTGAAACAAAAGTAAAATGAAAAGAGTGAACCCTATTCCTTACATCTAAGTTACACATACCGGAATTTCACAAGTTCTGTGATTTAAAGCAGACCGATTTTTTAATGTGTTCATAAAGAGTTTAATTTTTGCCTACTAAACAAGTGCACCAATAACTGCTCACTCTGTCATTCACATACGTTTCAGTATTGCCCACATAGAGAGGAGAAAAAAAAAAGAAGAGTCGAAGGTCAAACATGACATTAGTCTACAGAAGAACACAGATGAGAGACATCGGAACGCAGGGAAGCAAAGGCAGACAGGTAACTCGCGAGAATATAACAACTAAACAAAGCCTTCCACATACACTCCTTAATATACTCCCCTTCGTGCCCTAGAAAGAAACAAAGCCCTGGGACCTTACTTAAGAGGTGATGAACCACTACGAGAGAGTGTTTGTTCCCTGGTGGCTGCTCTATAGTTTGCAAAAATCGACCATGGATTCTATCTCCAATGTATACCAGCAACATGACTCAAGTTGTGGAAACCAAATGTCCCCTGGGAGGTGTGAGTTTCCCACACTTGACAGCAACCACTGTGAGGGAGCATGAGTGACAGTCGAGGGCTGACCATGGTAAGTTAAAGATGTGTGCCATAAACGGTGCAGAGAACATAACAATAAAGGAACAGAGAGTTCTAACAAAAGGAGCAAAATAAGTCATGGACAGTGTTTTATTAAACCGCCCCCTTCCCTTTTTAAGAAAAAAAAAAAAAAGACAAAGAGGACAGAAGAAAAGATATCAAAACAGAGAAAATGGCAATATAACAGATAATGTAGCCATAATCATCACGTTTCATAAAAGTGAAATACCCACGTGAAGGCAAATATTCTTAGATTGACTAAGAAGTGATACCCAACCATATGTTATGAACAAGGAAAAATAAGTATAAAGACATGGACAGATGTAAAATTAAAATAGGAAGAGCTGTATCTGGCTAATGTTGATAAGAAAACTAGAATGCTTGTTTCAGTAACCAACAGGTCAGGGAATGATAGGAACTGACACATGGAATTACATTACATTTTTAAAAAAAGAAAACTCGGCAGAATAAGGACAGACAACTTACAGAAAAGAAGAAGGTTTTGCCAGCTACACCTCTGACAGGACGTTAATAACAAGAGTATATAAAGAACTCATAAAAATAAACACCAGATGCCTCACCCAATTTTCCAGTTAATAAATGGGCAAACTAATTTGATACTTTTCAAAAGAAATACAAATGATTGATGAATATGTGAAAAAATGTCCAACATCTTTAACCGGAAGGGAAACACCAATCAAAACTATATTGAGAATCTGTCTTATCCCAGTCAAAATGACTATCACCAAAAAACAAATAGCAACAAATGCACATGCTGGTAAGGATACAGGTGGGGATGCTAAAAGGGGTGCTGACAGGGATGCAGGCAGGGATGCTGCCCAGGGATACTAACCAGGGATTTTGACCAGGCAGCGAGAGGTACACTTGTGTCGCACTGTTGGTGGGAATGTAAACTAGTCCAGACATTGTGGAACTCAGTAAGGAGGGTTCTCAAAAAACTAAAAACTATCATACCATCCAGGTATGGCACTCCTTGGTACATACCCAAAGGGATTTAAGCCCACATAACACAGAAATACCTGCACAGTTGCATTAATTGAAGGACTGTTTACAATAGCCAAGATATAGAATTAGGCTGGATAGCCACGGAGAGATGAATAAAGAAAGTACTTGCACAACAGAGTTTCATTCAGCCTTGATAGTATGTCCTTTGCAGAAAAATTAAAGGAACTGGAGATCATACAAATGAATGAGTCAGACTCAGACCAACTTTACACATTCTCTCTCATATGTAGACTTTAAGCATATGTATCTTTATGCTTAGAATACAGCATAAATTATATATGGTTAGAATGTAAACAGAATGTAGAAGAGGACTATTGGAGATGTGGAAGCATGGTAATGGGAGGAGGAGGCTGGAACAAGAGGGCATAATGAGGGAATTGAAGTACACATAATATGTATGTGTGAAGAGGCCATAATGAAGCCCATCATTTGTAAGCTCATTTAAAAAATAGAGCTTAAAAAATACTCGAAACAAAAATCAATATAACCATAAGAAGAAACACACAAATTCACAATTACTACTAGAGATCTCCATACCCCTCTATAAATAATCACATTAATCGTCATTTTGGTAGGATCCTGAGTTACACAGGAAACAAGCTCTGGGCATGCCTATGAGGAATGAGCTAGGTTAGGTTAGCCACTGGGCATGTCTGTGAGGAATTATCTGGACCAGATTCATTTCGATGGGAAGAGCCACCCTGGGTGTGTAGCATCATTCCATGGGCTGGTCCCAGACCATATAAAAAAGATAAAACTACTGAGCGCATGCACCCACCCCACTTTGCTTCTTGCCTGCAGAGACAGCCGGACTGGATGCCTCCTCAAGCTCTAGTTATCAGAACTTCCCTCCCATGATGGACTGTACTCTTACACAGTGAGCTTCAGTAAAACCTTTCTTCCCTATTGCTTCTGTCAAGGAGTTTTATCATAGAACAGGAAAACTAACTACTACAAGAACTGAAATCCCATACTGAAACAAAATGAAAGACCAAAGAGCAATGACCTCAGGTTTTACCATAAGAACTAAAGATATGATAAAATCGAAGCCCAAAATATGAAAAGGAAAGGAAAATAATAAATGAACAGAATTAAAAAAATGACGAAATACACAGCAGAAAAATAATGAAACCAAAAGCTGCTGTTTTTGTTTTTTTTTAAGACAAGAAAATATATGAACTTCTAGCAAAAGATGTATAATCCACAAGTTGAAACTGTTATCTAGCACCACTAGGGCATCAAGAACCTGTAGCAAGACAGGTTATCAAGCAGAGGGGAGAACCTATTACTGTTACTCTGCTAAAGGGACATAGTCATATACCATATACCATTATGCCCACAGATCAATGCATCCTTCGACCTTCATCAGAGAACTTCTATTTTCAGTAGATGCTGATTACCACAGAGACCCACTGGTCAATACAGAGAATAAATACAGGTCAGTACAGGGAATAAAAGACTGCAGAATGCTCATCCCTAAATGGGACTTCTATCTCACACCCTCTTCTTCCAAGGCTCAAGGATCGTTACAGGAGGTAGAACAATTACAGAAATCATAGGCAGTAGATGATTACATAGAAAAAGTTTTCTCTGGACACAGAAGAGCAGTTTTCCATAGTGACTCACAGCAATTGTGACAGCATGCGCAAGCTCAAATCAGACAAAATCACAGCAAGGAGATGACAAGGTGAGCAAAATCTCCTAACACTGCCTAAGGAGCGATTGGCACCTTATAGATCCTGAGAGAGGAAAATTCAGTTTTCTGTAAGGGTCTGGTCTCTAGAAGACGAACAATACTAGAAAGTCACACATCCAAGTACATGAACAGCACAAATTGTACTTGAGAGAGAGCATGAAATCACAAAGTTAGGTGAGTGAGGGAGGGAAATGAATCTTATAAAATTAAACATATCATGGATGGAGGAGGACCTCCCCCGCTAGCTAAGGAGCTATTGACAGTTGATGGTTTCTATGGGAGGGAGAGGTTGTTTTCTTCAGGGGTCTGGCCTCTAGTACATAGCCCACACTACAGTGGATGGCCCCAAACCTGTGACTATATGGGCAGCACATTTTAACTTGGTGGATTATAATAAACAGAGAATGTGAAGTTGTAAGGTATAGGGGGGTAGATCTCGGAAAAGTTAGGAAGTAGAATTGTAGGTAAATATGATCAAAATACATTTCATGTATGCTTGAAATTCTTGAAGAGTTAGTAAATCTATTATATTAAAAACATAGAAAAAGAAATTAAACATGTGATCCAGTCATTCTATTCTGCAATATTTGCCAAAGATAAAACATGTATAGACTTGTGTACACAGCTTTATTAGTGTTGGCTCCAAGCTGAAAACAGTACAAATATCCATCAGCAATTTAATAAACAGATTTGTTATAGCCACACAATGGGCTTGCAAGGCGTAGGAAGAAAGGTTTAAGAGTGAAGGATATACTGATCATCTCGACTGTGGCAATAGCTTTCTGGGCACATCATATGGCTAAATGTAGCCACTGGTAACTTCACAAGTGTGTAATTTGTCCTATGTCAACTATACTACAATTTCCAAAAGATGATAGCATACAGAACAGTCAAGTCACCATGCCAGTCTTCATGAAGCTAAGAAAAAGGAAGTAGCAGCGACAAAGTAGGTATAGTTCATGCTGATCTAGCCCTAATGTACTTTAAGCATAGGATGATGGCCAAAGACTCTGTTGGAATATTTACAATGTTCAGCCTCCTATCTTACCTTCTCCCTTTTGTAGACGGGGGTCATATTAACCCTTCTATTCAAACTTCCGTGACCCCAGGAGCTCCTCATCCTGCCCACAGTGGGGAACAGTGGTCACAGATCACAACCTGCTGCCGACTATAAAGGGAGATACTGCAGTGTGATGGAAAGCATGAAGAGAATGATCCCTGTGTCTTTTGAATTATTATTAAAGAAATATGACATCACAAAGATGACACACTGATATTAATCCACTAAAACTAGAAGGTGGATTAACATCACCCCAGAAGTATGACTCTAGAAATATACTGGAAAATAGTCACTGGAGCATGTTCTGTGACCTTACCATAAAAAGGAAAAAAATCATTCAATTCTGACCCATTTGGCATCCCTCCACCATCACATGAACTTAGCACTGCAGTGGCAGGACTTGCCTATAGATAATCAGGTAGTCAGGTGGTCTGACACTTGGAAATATCCGAAGAATCTGGGCTGAGTCCTCTGTAGATCTAGATTTTGAGGAGTTGGAATGTGAAAGGAATGAGGGGTCAACACCCACTGTGAGCTGCAGCCTGGGGCCCTCCCCATTTACAGCCAATGGCAGCTCAGAACTCTCAGTGCTCATCACTTACCCCATTGGTCAGCCTTTGCTGGTACCTGCTATCACTGTTGACTGAATTCCAACCTTCCATACTTAGACTACCCTGGTGCAAACAGAGGCTGCTGGGATAGTTTGGCAAGCAATGCTCTCCAGAGGAGCTCTTTGAGCTAGGGGAACATCAAAACATGGTGATCTGGTCCTAACTGTGGCATGTAGTTGGCGATGAGAGCTTAAAACAGAGGATCCCTGAGGCATCTGAAGGATTGGAGGAGGGGCATCAAAGCTGGAAGTCAGGGTATGAATGAGTTACCTGGAGAAATCAGAGAAGGGAATTCCAGGGTGTGAGAGAAGAGAGGGAAGCACAAGGTTGAAGAATTAAGAGGAAGACAGGAAGACTACAGCAGAGAGGACCATGGGTAAGAGAAGGCAAAAGCCAGACAAGAGTCTTGAATGCAGTGCTGAAGATCTACAGAGAATGAAAAGACACAGGATTTGTGTCTGGCTATTTTCACTGTGTTGTGGATTCCTGAGGGATTTATATCAAATTCCTGTTCAATAATAAAGTCAGCCAGAAAATTTTATCAACAAATTAAAAAAAAAAAAAAAAAACTTTGGTTTTTTTTACAACATTTAACTACAGTCTAGGGTTAACTCTTCATCTACTTTTTCAAAGATAGCTGATTCCATTTTGCAACTTCACTCCAGAAGCCAGGTCAAAAATCTACCGCCTCTTGCCATGCTGAGTAAGCAGTGTCCTGGGGAATTCTGAATTACATTGTCTAGATGTCAACCCCAGGGAGTTCTAGAGCTGGAGAGGAGAAGAGAGACCAGGGTACCCCAGAATCATTCAGAAGAGAAGACCCAACATCTCAAGCTCTCACCTAAATTCTAATGAGTCTGGTGGTCCTTCCAGTGGTGGTTTCTCTTCCTTTTTCCTTGTTGCCTACCTGAAAGTCAGAGGCAACAGTAAGAATTGCTCTAGGATTTGAGTGTGCTGGATTCCACTTGGGTTGGCTTCTGAGATGGTTTGGATAGAAAGGTTGACGTGGAAGCAAGGGGAAGCATTAAGGGAGACACTGAAATTTCCTGACCAGCTTGGGAGACAGGGCAAGTCAGGCACCCCTGATCATCCCTACCTGTTGCTCCCAACAGCCCCATCTTACAGATAAGGAAAGTAGGCTGTGTTATAATGGCCTAGAGTTAGAAAGAGATGGGTGTGGCTCCAAAGCCCTCCTTCTCCTGTCACCATCTGCAGACTCCAAGGCCATCTGTGTTGGAGTCCCTCATACTGGATGAAACTACCCAAACTTTCAGGGATTCATGTTGAGTTTTTTCTAAAATGCAAGACTCTCAAAAGTTTGCCACATAATCCTAAAAGACTGGTTGGTACTCTCGTCCCTAGAGATGTTATATTCAATGCCTGGACTGCAATGGCCCTGACATTATGACAGAGACATAACCAAGAAGCAGAAAATGCCACCAAACAAATGAAGTTCTTGCTCCTTGCTTCTCTGTGTCCTGCTCATGGAACCGTTAAAAGTGACCCAGTTAGTTCCAATGGCTCCCTGTGTCCTCAAGCAGTAAGGGAGCATAACACACACACACACACACACACACACACACCTTGCTGTGTCCCTCCCTATTTTTCTATCTCTCTCTTTCCTCATCCTCTCCCTTCATCTTCCCTGAAAGGAGTACAAACCTCACAATTCATCAGCACTCAAATTTTAAAGAAAGACAAAGGGGCTTGAAGCATGTCATTCTCAGAAAGAAAATGAATCAAAACTCCTCTGGTTATTTGTAAATCTGATTCTCTACTCTCATCCTAACTATCAACCGTTTCTGAGAGGAAGTGTTCCAATTATATGCTCCTAGGTGGCTTAGAAAGAAACAAAATGTTTTCTTACTTATTCTAAGAACAGTCATTGGTGTGCACTCTGTTCAAACATCAGATAAGGCTGCCTTTCCACTGTTCATCTTTCTTGAGATCTGACTTGTCCTGCCCTAAGTCACTCCATATTGTGTAAAATGGTGTCTTTTCAGGTTGTGCCTTGCCCTGGGAGACTCTGTGTTACAAGCAGCTTTTGACTCCATTTCAAAGGTGGAGGATGATCACTGCCTGGTAGACCCTCAGACAGCACCACCTGTCTATCACCAACTGTGCAGCACAGAATGATAAATAAGTTATTCTTGGAGAGAAAAGAGGTGCTGCCATATACATGTGTTGGGGTGAGTTGATACCGCAGGAGCACATGGCATATTAAAATCACATCAGGGAAACCAGACCCAAGAATTTGTCAGACACCAAAACAAGGCAGGAGTGTAACGCCCTCACCTGGACCCTACAACGTGGTGGACACCGAGCATTGTGATGACAATGGCCCTGTACCACCTATCATCTGATACCTGAGATGTACTTCAAGGACCAACAGGCAGAACTCTCGACTATCCCAGGGTTCCAGTCAGCTTCCCTCACCCGTTGTGGACACAGCCTACTCAACTGCTTCTGCCCATCTACCTGCTCACTTGCCTGGACCTAAAACCATTCTTCCTGCTCTGACCCAGGGCTCCCCTTTCACCTCACAGATGAACTCAACTGCACCTTCACTCTCAACTTCAACTGTCTCGTAGCCTCAGCAGTAAGTTCCTCCCTAAAGCTGGTCTGGGTTCATTATTTATCAATATAAATTCTATATGCATAGCTCTCGTGCCCACATCTTAATCCTCTTAAACTCTCCTGTAGGCTCTTTATCCTGTATCCATTCCTTTAGTTGCATATATATGCACGTGGGGGTGGAGATTTACTGTGTGATATGAGAGTTAATATTAATAATTAAAATTTGAATAAAAGAACCTGGATTCTCCTTAGCCAGAGTACCAAGATGCTGCCATTGAAAGCATTGGACCTTGTGAATTTGTTGTTAATCAATCCTGACATCATGGAAAGACATAAATGTGTTTGTCTGTCTCTGGCCCAGTGGACTCACAGCAACCTTCTGGGTGTTAAGAAAGCCCATAACCCACATTTAAGGTGTCTCCTGTCGGAAATGTAACATAGCTTTGAAGCTGAACTTCACACCTGACCACTGTACTGATGAGAGATTGCATCCTGAAATTTCTCCTTCAGGGGGCAGAAAGGTTGGAACAGGGGGAGAAGCTGAAAAAGATCAACACAGAAGTTTAAAACGAAGTGATGCTTAGAGCTAAGGGTAATGGTACAGGCAAGAAACCCCAGCATCCAGAAGGCTAGGGCAGGACTTGAGTTTGAAGCCTGCATGGCCAGTGTGAGCTCAAGGCCAATTTGGTAAGACCTTGTCTCAAAATAAAAAGTGAAAAAGAAGGCCAGGGATATAGCTCGATGGTAGAGCATTTCTCTAGTATGAACAAGACCCTAGGTCC
Source organism: Cricetomys ansorgei (assembly GCA_026225945.1). Taxonomy (NCBI): domain Eukaryota; kingdom Metazoa; phylum Chordata; class Mammalia; order Rodentia; family Nesomyidae; genus Cricetomys; species Cricetomys ansorgei. Next base: position 11,877,834 of record JAMJFZ010001796.1, read on the forward strand.
AAGTCCCCAGGACTGCTAAGAACAGAGCAGGGGAGGAAAGGAAAACAGAAAAGGGGTACAATGACACAGTCCTGTAATCCCAGAATGCAGGAGGTTGAAGCAGAGGATCCAGACTAGTTCAAGGTCATCTTGCCTAAATGGAGAGTTTGAGAGGCTAACCTGGTCTACATGGGACCCTGTCTAAAGGAAGTGATGCAGTATATCTAACTACTGTTTTGACAAAAGAAAGGAAAGAAGCAAGGGAAGGAGGGGAGAGAAAGAGAAAGGAGAGGGAGAGATAGTGAATAACCAATGCCTTAAACAAGGTGGGAAAGAAAGCAATATGTCACCACAAAAAGAGCGTGAGTTAGGGACTGAATAGCTGTGGGTTCTATTTGTAGATTTGGCATCTACTAGCTGGATGTAAGTAGGCAAGTCACTTAAACATACACCACCTCAGACTCTTGTCCTACTACATGACTGTTGGCTTAAATGATAAAGTAAGTACAACAACAGCATTCTGCTCTCTCCACTGTCCTGTGAGCTGAAGAGATCTATCTGAAAGAGCTGAGGAGCAGAAGGAAGGATAATGCAGGAAGGGATGTGGCACTTCAGACTAGACCAAAGGGAGAAAACTGATTGACAGATAACCTAAGAAGGAACACTTGGAAAGCTGAGGAAAAACAATCGAGAATCAGAGACATGGATTATGTTGGTTGAACTTACATCTCTCGAAGAGTGGGGCCAATCTTAAAGGGAGCCCAAAACCAGCAAAGGAAGAGAGAAGGCAACTGCCTTCTTGCCTTCTCTAGCCCCAAACCCCCACTCTTTACACGCCAGGTTGGAATAGCCAGCTTAGTAAAGGAGGAAGTGTTTGTCCAGAGCTGAGGCTCACCAACAAGACCAGCTTTCATCAGTGAACATGAAGTGCTGTGGTTTGAATAGGGCATGAAGCAGACTTGAGTCTTTGGAACATGTAACTAGAAAGAGCTTGCCCCTAATGTAAATTTAGAATGACAAGGCAGGGAGGAATGGCAGGTGGGGTAGGGAGGAGGAGAGCGGGATGGACACAAATTATGTCTAGAGGTAATAGTTGACTGTCTGTGGGAATGCTGTGACTCAAAGTTCAGAGCACAGGAAGGAGAAGGATACACATACTCCCGAGGAAGTGGAGATTTACCAATGACCATCAGTGACTCCTATCTGCCGCCAGCCTGACAGAACTGGCCATAACTTGTGGCTGGAGGGAGGCTTGGCGGGACTTCGAGATTAGTGAGTGGGATGTCCTTGGCAAGTCAGAACTATAAATGCACAATGCTTTATCTCCTGCGGAGATGTCTTAAGAAAAGGGAAGATGAGAAACGTCTGCATGAAATAGAACCTCAGCCACTGGTCAAAGAGAGTGGCCTCTCTTTCTGGATCTCCATCAAAGAAGTATTCCCCACGGCTTCTACAGAGCCTACCCCAGGCTCAGCCGTTTGTTAGGAGCCAAGGAGGGAGAAGCATACCCACTGCTAAGTTCTCCTCAGGTTGTCTAAGAGAAACAAGCTGGGGCTGCTGAGATGGCCTTGGTCCTCTCAGCTTCCCCTTCTGGGGATCACTTCCCTACACAGAGAAGATGCAAGCTTAATTGGAACTAAAGCCAGGTAGAATTGTTGAGTCAAGGCCACTGGCCTGCTTGCTGGCTGCAATAAGGAGCTTCAGGGCCTTAGGAAGGACTTTCCCTCCCCATATTGACTCCCTGGGAAAATGGAAAGGCCTGGCTTACTTCATGGGATTATCTCCAGTTGCATATGATGGGACTTTGTTCTTCATACCCTAAAGACATAAAATTAAATGTGCGTAAATGCCATATTTTCTTGACCCCAGTTGCTGAACACCTAGTTTGCTTCCATAGCTTATCTACTGTGAATACTGCTGGGGTAAACATGGGTGCTTGCGTGTCCCTGTGATGCCTTCAAGTAAACACCCAAGGATGGTATGGCTGGGTCATATGGAGGATCTAGCATTGGTTTTTATGAGGAACCTTCATACTGACTCCCATAGAAGTCACAGGACCAGGTTACATTCCCACAAGCAGTAAATAAAGGTCCTTTCCCAACCCCATCCTATCCAGCATCCTTGCTAGGTGTTTGTTTTTGTTGGTGTTGGTGTTGGTTTGGTTTGGTTTGTTTGGTTTTTATGACTGCCATTATGCCTAGGGTAAGACAGATTCTCAGTGTAGTTTGTGTTTGTATTTCTCTGATGACTAGTGAGGCTGAGTATTATTTCATGTCTATTGGCCATTTGTATTCATTTGTAGTTACTAGAGTATATTTTCTCTTATTTGTTGTTCCTAAATTTTAAATAGGTCCATAAAATCATACATACACATATATAGGATGTGAAAGTAGAGTCAAAACTCCGTGGCTAGGAAAAGGGGACAGATGGAAGGGAAGGGATGAGAAAATGAAGGGCAGGGAAGCACGAGAAGGAATATATTCATATATAGCATACACACATAGGAAAGAAAATGAGCGAAGAAGTAAATAAGAAGAGGCTCAAAGATGAATGCTCAGTGTTCTTAGTCTTGATTTTCAAAGAGAAAAATGAACTCCCTTGAGCAAGAGAATTAATTCCCAATTAGATGCAAGCCTGCCATTCCCATGCACTGCCCTTTAAATGATATCACTCCAGTAAGACCAGCTACGATGCAAGAAGAGACCAAAACAACATCTTGGGGCCTGTGGAGGTCAGTCCTGTCCTTGACACCATTTCTGAGCTTATAAAAGAAGAGACAACCTGGTCTGAATTTTCCAGCGATGTCCCAACTTCGTTTTGGACATTCAGTGTTTCCTTCCTATTGTGTCCATGGAGACACTTGACTGAAAAGAACACGCCTAGGGCAAGAGCTGCAAGAGCCTCGACAGAACCCCTGTGTAAATTAGAAAAAGGCAGCCCCTTGCCAGGCTCTGCCTGGGGTGTGTTGTAAAGGATGAATCTCTGCCCTCATTTAGCTTCTTTGGTGAGATGCTCCCATCCAGCTTTCCAGACCACACAACTAAAAGGAACTGTAAAGCTGAGCTTATAGCAGTGGTTTAAAATCTGGTATTGACATAATGACATGTTTAGTGTATGTCACAGGTCAGAGTCACCAGGAAGCAGACTTAGCTGTAGCTCTGAGTTGAGGGGGAACTTCTCAAAATCAGCTCTTATGGGGAGGGGAAAAAAGCAAGACCTGGCACTAGGGGACATTGAACCAGATGGCAATTACAGCAATGGCTACAGCTGGGATACTTCTTCTGAGTTGTCTAGAATTTGGAAGAACGAGACCCTTATCATTATGTAGGCCAGTCAGAGATGGGCTGTGTTGAGTTTTGACTTTATGTCACCTTAGCATCTATTCTGAATGCATGTTGAACTTCTTCCAACCAGAAGCAAAGCCCATTTATCCTTGACACAGTTTCCAGCTGTCAGCCTCCTGTAATCCAGATACATTTCTTATATGGCTGTCTCTGTGTAATCACCTCCCTATGGGGCAGCTGAATACAACCTACTTGGTGCAGGCCACTGATCCTCATAGCTTGCATTGAGTGTGCAGATATGCCCCGTGAACATCTATTATTATTTGGATGTGAAATGTCCCCCATAGGTGCATGTGTTTGGATATGTGATCCCCAACTTGTGGCACTGTAGTAATATGCTGTTATGGCAGCTCAGCATAGAAAAAAAGGAGGCATTTTTCATGATTGAAAACTCTGCCAGACCTCAGCAGAGGGAACCACCATCATGCCCAGCGCCATACACCCAGTGGAACACTGAGCATCTGAGCTCAGGTGTTTTATTGATTCAGAAATCCTCAGGTTTTCCACTGATACCACGTACAGATCATTAGCAATCAAACATCCCCCACAGAAATCCAACACCTGCAGACAATACAAAATGCCAAGGACTATGCATCCTTTTTCCAACAGTGCACAAAAACAATTATGTTGAACACAAGTAAAATTAAACTTCCACAACATGGTGTTATAAAACCTCTGGGGTTATAAATCTTCTGGGACATGGGCCCTCACTTGGTCTCAGGGTGGGAAGACCTTGAAGGTCATATCTATCTCTGGTTCTGGCCCAAGTTCTCTGCCTCCTGTCTTCCCTCACAGACAGGCCACAAGCTACAAACATCACAGAGCTAGCCCACATCCACCACCTAGCCATCATGCCTTCCCCACCATGATGAGCTGTCTCCATTAAGTTACTTCTGTCAGGTATTGGTCACAGACATGAGAAAAGTGGCTAACCATTTCTTGAGAATACTGTGATCCATGGAACTCCATGCCAAAATACCATAACTCCCCAAGTCAGAGCGTGTTTAGATAATGTACTTCATCTCAAGAATGCATTCATCCTCATATCCTTCTCTCTTGTTCCCATCTGCTGGTTAATTACATGTTTCTCACATGTCTGCCACCTTCCCATGGGACCCACATGGGTGTGCTGCCCTCTCTTCTTTGGGATCTTTAAGTATCAAAATGCCATTTCTTGTGTTTTGGTGTACTCCTCCACTGTGTCTCATCCAGCTCAAATATGCCCGAAACTCCTCCTTCCCATCAGGGCTCTTCTAGAAAAAGAATATCTTTAAAAACAAACTAGACATGTGTCAGACAAGAGCTACCACTGTAAGCAAACCTGGTCACAGGCCAGACACCTAGGCATTAGGTCTATCCCTGGGATTAAGAAGTATCATGTGGGGCTGCAGAGATGGCTCAGTAGTTAAGAGTAGAGGCTGCCCTTCCAGAGGATTCAAGTTCAGTTCCAGCACCCAACAACCACACAACCAGTTACTCGAGTTCCAGAGGATCTGCTGCTCTCTTCTGACCTCTGTGGGCACTACAAATGAATAGTGCCCAGACAGACATGCAGGCACAACACTTAGACTTGATTTAAAAAAAAAAAAAAAAAGATGGCTCAGCGGTTAAAGAGCACTGGCTGCTCTTCCAGAGATCTGAGTTCGATTCCCAGCACCCACATGGCAGGTCACAACTGTCTGTAACTCCTGTCCCCAGGGGATCCAACACCCTCACACAGACATACATGCATGTAAAACACCAATGCACACGAATAAAAAGTATCATGTGACAGGCAGGTAATAAACATACATAACCAGCCCCACTACCACCCCTGAGTCCCATCAAGAAAGGGCTAAGATTTAGATTAACTTCACAGAGACAGCTCACAGTCCAAGTTAGGAGAAAATTCAATCTGGGCAGCACTTGTGAGGAGGGTACAACCTTGAGAAAACAGCACTAAAAAGCCAGAGAGAGCCCTAGGAAGGAATCCAGGTCCAAGTAGCCAGTTAATGAAACCAAGAACATCTGGAAGGGCACAAGCCTCAGCTGGTGGTCCTAGATGGCACCACACAAAGTCTGATGATTGTGTTAACAAGCTCAGACTTTAAGTGGCATGTTCTGCCTGGGTATCTTCTGTTGGCCTTTCCCGACCTACTATCTACCTCTCTCCACCCTTCCTTGTGCTCTGAGAGGCTGACCTGTACTGATGACATCAGCAGGCTCCCCTCCCTCCAACTCCCACTTGGGTTTGGCGGACATTGCCCTGGCAGAAGATTAGAGGGAAAAAGGAGGCTGAGGGCAGGGCGGCTGGTTTCCCTGGCTCCCTATCCGCAAGGTCACCTTCAGTTGGAGCCTCTGAGGCTCCTATCCAAAGCCGTCTCCCACAGACTGTGACTGTCCATTCTGCTGACTGTTCCCACTCCTTCCCCTTCTGGCCTGGGTGTTACTAACACTGGAGCCCTGCTTGATCAGCACTCCTACCAGAAACTCCCTTGTACCTTTGTAAAGACTCCAATAGTAAACCCTCTCTGAATGGTCCTAATTTGAAAGCTCTTCCTCGGGTTACCTGGATTTGGCTGCTTCTAAGTAGGATGTGTTTTATCTCACCACCCTGTGAATCAGATCATCTCATCCCAGCTTGAAGCTAAAGAGACAGAGGCTCGGAAATGTTATATGTATGGCTCAGGCATGGTCCCCATCGACAAGATGGCTTGTCACTTGACTGGGATTCACTGCCTACCTCATCTTAATTAACACCCTGTCATTTCCCTCAGCTCTTCCTCTTTCTCCACAACAGCTCAGGGAAAGGCCAGAAACAGCCTTGTGAGACTCAAGGCCAAAGAACCCTCTGAAGCTTCACGGAGATGAAGGTGTTCCCTGAAGGGGATGTGCAGGACTGTCTCTCATTCCCCGTGGGATTTGGAGACAAAAGGTGACCCTCTCCTTTCTCTCTTGCCCTAACCAGCCTTCTGGAAAGCCTAACTGTCTATTCTGAATTCCCTTTCTCCATTAGAAAACTAAGCTATTTCAGAATCCAGATTGACCTAATCAGCTGCCTGACCCTGGGCAGGTCCTGTGATCTCTGAGACTTCGGTTTCATTGTCTGCATAAATTAAGATGGGTTAACAGCACGCACCACCCAAGCCTCTTTCCATGCTATTTCTATGAGCCCCTTGTTCTCTTTGCTCCTCTTAACTTAAAAACAGACACCAGCCATGCGGCTGAGCCCTCCCACTCTGCCTGTGAGTCTCATCCCTGGGAAAAAAGAGGAAGGCACTTTAATGGGGATATGCACAAAGCCTCACTTGTTCACTCTAAAGAGCCCTCGAGTGCCTTGTGTGGCTCTGCTCTGAACCTGGTATGCAGTTGAGTCTGAATAAGAAAGTGAAGGTACCAGCTCAGTTTGCTTTGCTCCCAAAGCCCCTGAGCTCTCTCAGCTCTCACCCATGCAGGGTGGTGCCTCTGTCTTCTTGATGGAAAGCACGCACATGTACGAAACAACTTTGGTCTTGGTTTGCCTACGTGGTCCTAAATAACTGAAGCATCCAACCTAGCAGCCAGCCAAGAACAAGCCATTCAGATGCTGTCACACTACCTCCAGAGTTCTCACTGGTTGAAGGATCCCCATAGTGCTTCCTTCTCCCCATATTCTAGCTCTTAGACTGTAGAGTAGGGAGTAGGACCTTGCACCCAGTACCAATCCTAGTACCAATCACTTGGGCAGTTCACTTCCTTTCTTTGGGTCCTCATTTTAGTATTTGTTAAAATAAGTAATGTAGCCAAGCACCGTGGTGCTTGCCTATAATCCTAAATCTTGGGAAGTAGAGTCAGAAGGACCAGGAGTTGAAGGTCACCCGTGACTACACAAGAGTTGAATGCTACCCGAACTACATGAAACAGTGTCTCAAAATAGCTTTAGGATAAAAAAAATAAGATGGGTAACTGAGTAGCATTGCTCTTTCTAGATCTTATTTTCTGTAGCCTTTAGGAATGAATAGATTTGGAGTAGGCAGAGTTGGATGAATGGCATCTCCCTGTGGGCTCCCTAGAAAGTAATATCAGAGGGGAGACTTAAATATCAATAGTTTATTGGGAGGTTTGGTCCCAGAGTAGCCAAGACAAAGTGAATGTGATTCAAGGACGAATGAGAAGCAAAGGCAGTAGCTTGTCCCCTTGACAGTGGCCTCATATACAAAGAAGCCCAGAGGCTCACTCCATCATACTGCATGCTTCTACACAGGGTTTATTGAGCTAACAGACTCTTAGAAGAAAACTCGGTGATTTGCTGCAGGCACCCTCTCCTCCACTGGCTCCCACTAGTCAAACTTCACCCCCTGAGATTTATCTCTCCTGTTCTTCAGGGATCCATCAGGCTAGACACAGTGGTGCATGTCTTTAATCCCAACACCTGGGAGACAGAGGCCAGGGTATCTCTATGAGTTTAAGGCTAGCCTGATCTACATAATGAGTTCCAGGGCTACAATGTGAGACTCTGTCTCAATAAGAAGGTGGGGGAGGGTATGTGTGCAGACGAAGCAGAAAGTCATTGTCAGGTCCTTTCAGAAATGCAATGCTGCTTCCCCATGGAAAAAGCTATAATTGGTTTGGTAAAAATGAAGACATCCTAAAGAGACTGTGTCTCTCAATCTTACTATAAGGCTACTGGAACTATTGACCCCAAAGAAATGGGAATTTCCCTGGGAATCTCATGTTAGATGAAGGAAAGGACAACAGGCAGAGGAGGAGCTTGTCTTCCAGAAAGAGATTTCACACAGTTCTAAGGACTTGTCAGACCACCTTACAGGATGAGACTGAAGCCCAGAACATGATGGATCAGTGGGCAGTACCACACATTGACCAGGACTGCATAGATGTGCGTGTCCTTAGCGGATCCTGAAGACAGACTTGAGGAATCTCTTGGTCCCTCTCACAATGTGTTCACATTGAATACATCTCCTTGTCCTGCTTTCCGCTTTTACGTTTTCTCTTTTAATTAGCTTATTGAGGATGAGTGGCCAGACTTTATTTAGGACCCAGGTTATGAACCCCCATAACAGAGCTGTGGACTTCAGTATTCAGGTAATTCACCTTTTGTGGTGGCATAGTGTAGGATCAACTGGAGCCCATGCTCCTGGCTGGAGAAGGCAGCTAAGTGTGTGGGAGAGGGTAAGGTTAAAAATGACAGAGAGACGCAGAAACTGTACATAGCACAGACGGGTACCACCTTGTAGGACAGGAAGGTATGCCAGAGGGGAACTCAGACATAATCAGTCAGAAACTGGCTTCCGAGAAATTGTATACAAAGATGAGATGGCTTTCCCTGACCTCAGGGAACACACACTTTAATGGGGAGAAGGGTTTAGAATCTGGTGACTGCAGCAAAGAAATCCGTACAGAGATCATCGTGAGTGGTTATACTCCCCTCCCTCCTTCACTTAGAGAAAAATAAAACCCAGACTCAATCAGATTCACACAGGGTTTCCATGGCAGGACAAGACCTAGAAACCCAGGCTGTCAATTTTCAGGGCAATGCTTAACTGCCTGTCCCACTGTTTTGGCACAGAAGTGGTTTTAGAGCTTGCTGTGTTCTGAAACAAGAGTCCACTAACAAGGGCCAGCAGCATCAGGACCTGGCCCGAGCCACATTGCTTAACTCAGTACAAACTTGAAGCAGATCAGAATGACATGTCGTTGACAGGGACACAAGCAAAAGAAGGGAGGAGGAGGGTGTCAGGGAGCTCTTTGTAGACAACCTATTTGCTAACAGGAGCCAAGAGGGATCCGCTTAATTGAAGTTAGAGATATTTTAAGAAAGTTAAGAGCCCAGCTAGGGGTTCAGCCAAGGGGTTTTGTTTTGCCTTTGAAAATGAGAAGAGTTGAACAGGATCTGTATGGATACACTGATAAAAGGCCCTTTGAAGTGGACAGAGATCTTTTTATAGCCTCAGAATAACTTAGCCCAGGGTGAGGGCAGAGAGCTGCTCTCATTTACAAGGTTGGAAGGTGCTGAGCCACTCTTTCCCCCCAGGGGTTTCTTGACCTTGGCCATGAAGAAACATTGGCTGGCTTGGTACCCTTGTCTTTCAGAGAAGATAAATCGGGCCCAGGGGTGGGTCCTAGAACGCTGGTGAGCAGTCATTAGAAAAAAAGCCATAGGAGTTAGAACCATGCCAGATCCAACTTGTCCAGCATCAAGCCCATGAAGTGGACCATGGTTTAATCTTTTTAATGAATGAAGGAGCTTGCTCTCAGATTTATCAAGGAGTAACATCTCTGTCTGTCTCCGTCTTTTTCTCTCTTCATGTCTCTGTCTCTCAATCTCTATCTCTTTGTCTCTCTCTGTTTCTCTCTGTCTCTCTCTGTCTCTGTGTGTATGCATGTGTGTGTGTATTTGTGTGTGCGTGTGTGCGTGTGTGTGTGTGTGTGTGTGTGCGTGTGTGCATGTGTGTGTGTGTGTGTGTGTGTGTGTGTGCGCGCATGTGTGTGTCTTGAGCTCAGGCTTCCCAGAACCTTGATATATCAAAGAATGACTCTGAACCCTAATATGCATGCTTCTATCTCCCAAGTGCGGGAACTCTAGGCATGTACCATCATGCTTGGTTGTCAGGAAATAACAGCGATAAAAATTATTCTTGCAGGGTGTTTACTCTGTGGCAGATGTTAGACATACAAGATATTATTTATTTTTAACAACCTTAGGATGTGGGTAAATGGGTTTTATTTTCATTTCAGTTGTCTATTCTACAAAATTGAGGCTTACTTAACATATATACAAACTTAAATAACCAGTTCAAGCCTAGACCGTCACAGACTAGAATCTAGACACAACTGTTAGCTAAAGGAGAGTGGCAGTGGCTTATGGAGCTTTATGAAGGGAAGATGTTCAGACTTCCATTCTAAACAACTGAGCAACATGGTCTAATCTCCCACTTTCTAAAGAGTACAGCATCTCCTTTTGACATGGGAACACTGACCAAAGCTTACCCCTACATTTAGCAGACAACTCGACTGCATTTTCCTTCAGTTAAAGACAGAGGTGAAACCTGAGGCTCAGAACCAGGTGATGGAAACATCCTTAGAAGGAGATGCCTCCATAGGAAACTTCCTGAGGAGTTGTTTGCCATCATTCTTCAAGATTATGGAAGGCAGGGATAAAGAATTTGGGCCTACATTGCAGGAGAGATAAGTTAATCCTTACATTTCAGTACTGTGTCAAGACTGTGAGCTTTGGAACCTCACATCTGCCCCATGTTCCTACAACTGCATTAAAACCTTAGTATCTGAAGCTATGGAATGGAAAGGGGAAAGAAGTTGGGATGCATTGGGTTTAGTCTAACTCCCATCAGCCCACAAGCCTGCAGGGTCTTTTGAAGACAGACCACTCACCCAACACTTTCCCAGCCAGTCTCTTCTCTTCAAGAAGAGAGGATTAGGCACAGCTGATTTCCAAGGTGTCTTCTACTCCTCTTACCCTACCTCACACAGCAAGGGGAAATTACAGTAGGAAGCAAACTGGAAAAAGGCCAGAGCCAAACTGTGGGCATTGAACTGGGGTCTCTGAAGGGGGAACTCAGAGAGGTTTTGTTATGGAAGGACTAGGTGTCATAGATTAGAAAAGAACCTTCTCGGGACCCTTGAGATGCCATAGAGACTAACAAATCACTGACATTCATCAGAAGGAAGCCTTCCCAATTCTCTTTGCAGAGGGATCCTTGACTCTGGAGACCTACAAAGGTTTTTTTTTTTTTTTCCTGCCTGCTAGATACAGCTTCAAGCATACTGATCCCCAATGTTCTCCATACAGGACATCTCTGACTCCTTCTCCACTGTGGAAAACCTAACACACTACAACTACACTCCATTGCATATTAATAAGAAATTAACAGCTAAGGAAATGTTAACCTAATTTGATCATTTTATATTACCTACATGTATCAAATTACCACCTTCTACCCCCTAAATGCATACAATTAAAATAATAACAATAAATAAAAGAAAAAGCAAGAAAAACATTCAAAGGAAAAGTGATGAAATTTCAGCAGATTTTAGAGCCTAAAGAGACTTTGAAGATCTTTATTTATGTTCTAGGCTTAGAGCGTGTGCAAATTGGCATAACTCTAAGGATGAAATAAACTGCTACCGTCCTTATTCTATTCTCTGAAGGAGACAACCCCAGGTTAGCATTTCAAAGGAGAATGAGTCATTGAAAACATTTAAAAGTACCTGGTAATTATTTCTTTCAAGAAAATCCCTAACTTTGCAAGAAAGGAGAATTACTGTCAGTTGACTCCCCATTAAGATGAAGAGCCAATCTGCCCGGGCTGCAGGGAGGTCCAGGAGTAATCAGTGTACCCCTTTTGTCAGCCAAGGATTTCTCCACCAAAGGGCTCCCCTTCTTTCTCACTGACCCTGAGCCCCTGGAGAGGAGCGGTAGGCTATCTCCACCTTCCGACGATGCAGGAGGCAGCTAAGCATCAAAGGGGCTCTTAGTTGTCCACAGAGTCATCACGGAGAAGGTGGCCAAGGCTTCCAACCTGCCCAAGCCAGCCACTATCTGGCCACTTTCACCTGTGGCTTTCAAACATATTCTTAATAAAATCGCGTAAAGAATTGTGATGTTTAACCAAAGACCAATTCTACTATAAATTCATGTTTTTAACATTTACTCAGTGTCCCATCTACCTGTGGAAATACTGAAGCGTTTAAATTCACTGAAGTGAATTTGATGACTATAAAAATTAGCTGTCAGACACCTGGAGCTCATGGATCTCAAAATGGAGTCATTTAATGGAAGACGCTGTAATTTTGTTTTTAAGGAACCACCATAGCCCCTTCAAGGCAATGCTTCTTAGAATCTGGAGTAAGGAAATGGAATTCATTCCATAAATCTCCCTGCTGGTGAACACAGATGGAGTATCATGGGGTAGAAAGCAAGTCAGGTGAGTACTATGTGTCCCTTTCCTTCAGTGTAATTCACATGTAGGGGTCCACAACCAGAATCCCTAAGGTTGGGAGTACACATGGAGATAGTAAAGATGCACCTTCAATGAAGAAGACACTGTGAGAATGTAAGAAGGCAGCCCTCTGTAGACCAAAGGATCCTCAGAAGATGCCATCTTACCAACACCTTGATCACCAAGTTCAAGCTTCAAGATCATGAGAAAAGGGATTTCTGTTTCTAAAGTCTCCAGTACTGTGATATGGAAATTGAACTAACCAGTGGCATTAGTGATGTCAACTGGTAGATTCAGCTGAGAGAGTCAGTGGCCTCTTTTCTCATTCCCTCCTTTGCCCTCCACTGAATTTAGCTTCTCTCCTCCTCAATGGAGGCTCCAGAGCTATGAGATGATTTCCATCCTACTGTGTATGTATGGGACTCTACAAATTATCAGACGAGGTGTGGAGATTTGACTGGTATCTGGTCTTGCATCCTTATGCTGACAAGCCTCAAGATGGATTTTCTCCTCTATTCATCAAAGAAGAATAATGAAGTCGCTGTAAGTTTAGGTTGACATTAACAACTTTCTTTTACATTTCAAGGAGAAGGAAATGAAAAGGAGTGAAGACATGACGGGGGTGGGGGTGGGGAGGAGACAAAGGAAGTGAGAATAAGAGGAAGAGCAGGCAGACAGATGGAGAAGGGATGTTGAGGAGAAAGGGGAGAGGGAGGAGGAAAAGAGAAAGAAGCAAGTTCCTCTCAAAGTCAGAAGCCCGAAGGAAACTTTCTGATAGAGTCCCCCTATGTAATTTCAGTTACAAACTGAAATTCTGAGAACTGGGACAAAGTTCCATGGCTAAGAAAACTGAATTTAAGCTAACGATGGCATAGTGGGAATCTCCAGAATAATTCTGAGATGACTGCAAGCCAGGGATCTTTCCCATAGCTCCTAGCACAATCTGAAAGAACATGCAGCCTGATAAAAAAAAGGCAAAAGCACTCACAGATAGGGATTTTTTACTCCATCCTAGGAGATGGGGCTTAGATGTGGATTTTGTCTCCTACATGTCTTAGTTAGGGTTATTGGTGCTGCGATAAAACACCATGACCAAAGCAACTTGGGGAGGAGGGTTTATTCAGATTACACTTTCACATCCCAGTTCATCATCAAAGGAAGCCAGGACAGGAACTCAAGGGTAAGGACCCGGTGGCAGGAGCTGATGCAGAGGCCATGGAGAGGCGCTGCTTACTGGCTTGCTCTCCGTGGCTTGCTTGTTCAGCTTGCTTTCTTATAGAACACAGGACCACCAGCCGAGGGATGGCTCCACCCACAATGGGCTGGACCCTCCCCCATCAGTCACTAATGAAGAAAATGCCCCACAAGTTTGCCTACAGCCCAATCTCATAGAGGCATTTTCTCAACCAAGGCTCCCTCCTCTCTGATGACTCTGTTTTTTGTCAAGTTGACATAAAACTAGCCAGTACAAGGGTAAAGATAATTCCTATCTCATCCCTTAGGTATCATAGAGTGATCTACATATGGCAAGTCAGGGTTGCCTCTGGTTTTTCATTCCAAGCTCAGACATTTTTCCTTGGTTTCAGCTTCCGCCCACCAGCATGTCAAATCATTTTCTCCTAGGTCCTCCCTCCCTCTAAACACTTTGCTTCCTCAAACAACATCATGGTTAGACAGGACAGCAGTCCATCAGTGGTACCCAATGTTAGCTGAGTATTCTCTGGGTGGGTAGATTGCTTTCAACGGAAGCTGGCCCTCATGGGACACTTTATCCCCATATTTATGGCAACTAGCTGCTTATCTCACTGAGAAGCCTGGTCACACTCTTTGACTACTTTTATTTCTACAATAACTCCAACCTTTCCACAAAACCAGGAGCTCTCCACCAAGCATAGGCTCTACCTGATTCTTGATGAGGGAGATGGTACTGAAACAGGCACCCAGGATAAGTTACAAGCCAGTGTGGTAGCACTTTTCCTTATGATTTCTTCCTTTCCACAAGTAAGAACACAGAGTTTGAGTGAATCCAAGACAAGTTCTGTGGTAGTTTGAATAGGAATGGCCCCATAGGCTCATCCATATGAATGCTTACTCATTCCCTAATGGCACTACTAGACAGGGAACAGGAGGTGTGTTCTTATTGGAGGAAGTATGTCACTGGGGGTGGGCTTTGGGGATTCAAATGCTCAAGCCAGGCCCTGTTTCTCTCTCTCTCTTCCTGCTGCCTGTGGATATAGATGTAGAGTTCTTGACTTCTCCAGCACCGTGTCTGCCTGAGTGCCGCTATGCTTCCACTATACTGAAAATGGACTCAACCTCTGAAACTGGAAGCCAACTCTGTCGTTCTTTTGTCTCTGACTCCCCTCCCCTAGGGTATAGCCAAGCCATAAAAGACCACTAGCTCAGCCTCAGGGAGGAGAGTACAGGCAGGAACTGGTCCTGGGTTCAGAGATCTTGGTTGGAGGCTGAGAGCCAACAGGAAAAACAGACTCCTTGGGAGACCCCAATCATTGTATACAGCTTATTTTATTGCTACAAAGTCTGAGTATATAAGGGGTCCTTAAGGCAACAGGTCAGTGCCTAATTGGTTATACTATAGGCATTCTAATTACCATACCAGTCAGAGCAGGAAAGTGTAGGGTCACCTACAGTTTGCAGGAGGCTCTGTGCCAGGGTCGTCTAGAGTTTACAGGAGGCTTTGTGTCAGAGTCATCTAGAATTTTCAGGAGGCTCTGTGCCAGGGTCCTTTTCCAAGTAAGGGCAGGAGGCAAGATTAGAGACACTCTCCAAGTAAATTCAGGTGGGAGGGGGGGAAGTCCCACACACAAAGGGAGTCTTCCATTTAATGCCTCGCTCAGAAAGCTACCCAGACATGGTGAACTGAGACCTAAGGGACAGGACTATCCCAACATATCTCCAATTAAATGTTTCTCTTTATAAGAGTCGTCATGGTCTTCACAGAAACAGAATACTGACGAAGACAGGCTTCTAATGGGAACCACTGCTTTCCATCTTCCGGGAAAGAAATCCGGTGCCAAGGTCTTCATCCTTTGTATGGTCCTCTTACTGTGATTTCCTACCACTACATCTGTCTGTTGTACTCTGGTCATCTCTAACTCTCCTCAGCTTTCTGAGTTACTGACCCATGAGCAGAGCTATCAGAACACAGCCATCAACAAAACCTGGGGTCCAGTGAATGAGAAGCCAAAGGAAATAACTGTGGGGGGGTGGGGGGTCGTCGGTGATCCACTGAACTTCAAGTAGGGAGAGGCAGTGAGTTAACCCAGGGTGAGTTAGCACTGGATGGGCTTCGTGCCTCCTAGAGCTCTGAGCTATACGGAAGGGGCACTGAAAAGGCAGAGACAGAGACCCCCCCCTATCCGGGTTTGGCCTTCAAATCTGCCCTAGTAGGAGCTAGGGAAAATGAGAGGGAGAAGTGTTTCTTTTTGGAGACTCTGACAAGAAAGCAAGCCCCCTAGACATTCCATCAGGACAAGAGATGAAAGCAGAGGGGGTGGAGGCAAGACTGGCCTCTGGGTTGAATCCAAGGTGCCTAGAAGCTGAAAGCCACTCTCACTTTCATGATGATCAAATCTAGATAGCAATCATAAAAGCAGCTCTCTCCTAAGCCCTCCCACACCCCCACACACACTAGCATCATCAGCACCACTAACTCTACAAATCATTCAACCGCCCTCCTGCCTGAAAACACAGTTGCAATAGAAAGCCAGAAAACACATATGGTGTGCAAGCTGAGCTTCTCAAGGAGGAAATAGATTCCATGTGGGGGGGGGGGAAGGTAAAAGAGACAAATTATTTAGGACGGAAGAGAAGGAATAGGGGTGGGGAGTTTTTCACCTGAGCAGAAGGGTGAGCAAGCCAATCCAAGATGTGGTGTACTGGGTCAAGAGTGGACCTCCACGCCTGCCCTGAGGAGGTAAACATTCACGTCACGGATAAGTGCCCACATCCCTGCACACAGAGCCAGGAGCCTAGATCTTGTTCCCACCAGTGCGGCTGCCTCTCCATGGAACTCAGGATCTTCATCTGTACAATAGAAAACATTACTTTAGAGTAATTCACCTTAATGGAAATCATAGGATATAAGCCATGGTGTTTTATAGAAAGCAGGAATGATAATACCTGAACCAAGATTTAAAAAAGAAAAAAAAAAAAGTGCAAGTCTTCAGCATGGAAATGCAAACTGGAGCCATGAACTAGATAAAAGATCAAGAAGAGCAACTCTAGTGTATTGAATGGCTTTGAGGGAAATGGAAGAAGAGGTGTAAGAAATGAACATTGAGAAGGAAGTACTCAGAAGTAAGAGAGTCATCAAAAGCTGTATAAGGAGATGTGACAACGTAAGCAGTTGTATTCAGTAGAGTTCTTAAGAAGTTGGGTTTGATCCTTTTCATGACTGTGCATCTCCCTGAAGACAAAGAAGGGCAGACAGCATCGAAGATGAGCATTCGAGAACAAGACTATATGATCTGCAATGTCTTGAGGGGGGCATTTTTATTTGGGGACATTTATTGGAGCTAAAGGGAATGGGAGCACTCACCCATTCTTCTCTGGTGGTTCACTGTGTAATAAAGGGCACACTTCTCTTTGCCAACTACAAGACATTTACCCAGGTCCTTCATAACTTTGGTTTAGAGGGTATGGACTATGGACCCAGTTAGTCTCATGCAACTAGTCCCAAGGGGGAATATGGAGGCAAAGTGGCACATTCGTCAACATGCTGATTCCTCCCAAAGCCTGGACTGCCTTGAGCCAGACAAGAACTAAGAGATTCATTCCAAAACAACCACACCTGACACTTGAAAATCTTTCAGTCTGGCAACACCCAAAGCAAACTGCCTGCAATAGTAAGTATTTGTGAAAGCTCTTTGAGTGCAAATCACTGCACTGGGCCCTAGGAGAGGTAACAGAACAAGGCATTTAAAAACCAGGACACAGATCTCTAACCTGCAGGGAAGATGGTCTCTTTCATAGTGACTCCTGGCCAGACTGTGTTCTCATCACAAGAATAAACAAAATGCAACAAGGGACCAGTCGGAGGTTATTAATTCTGCACCTCAGAGATCACAAAGGGCTTAACATGGGAGATGTCATCTGAAAGATCTTGGCAGCTAGAAAGGATTTTGCCATTCAAACGGGGTGGAAATGTATTCCAAGCTGAGCAGACATCATGAGCAAAGCTTTGGCGATGGCAGAGTGCCCTGGATCCAAGGGATAAGTTGAGGATCTGAGACTCCAGTCAGTACTCAACGCAAAATCAAGAAATGCTCTTGAGCAAAGGGGTGGTAAGATCGGGCCTGGTGCCTAGCCATCAGGAGGTGGGAGAAGGGTAAATAGAATTGAGGGGGAAGAATGCTTGGAAAACTACCAACAGGGTCCAGAAATCACGCAAGTTCTATGGAATAAAGGAGCATCAAGACTGGAAAGAACAAGAGAAAGGAGAAGCGCCACATGCAGAAAGGATCCCACCTGCATGTAAAATCCAAGAGTCACCTCACACAAGTAAACAGGAAGATAGTGGTTTCCAGAGGCAGAGAGGCTGTAGGAGAGTGAATGAAGAGAAACTGGTTGATGGGCCAATAGAAATGAGAAATATGTTCTGGGTGCCAATAACGTATTGTACATCTCAAGATAGAAATTTTTGAATGTACTTAACACCAACTGCCCTGATGTGATTACTGCACTTCGCATGCATGCACCAAAATAACACAGTGCACTCCATAAATGTATACCAGTTGTTATGAGTGAAACAATAGTTCAAAGAAAAAGATAGCTTCAGAATTTTCCAGACCATGCCAATCGAGAACACAGAAGGCACAGGACTCGGAGGGAGGTGAATTGAAGATAAAATTATTTGTTAACCAAACTGATCCTGTCACGTAAGATACATGCTAAGATCAGAGGAAAAAAGACTCATCAGAGCTGAGTCACAGATCTGTGCTGGAGGTGGAGGTCGGGCCACTGTGACTTTTACAGTGGGATGGGGAGTTAAATTCCAAAAGTAGCACATAAGGTCAACGTTGAGCAGAGGCAAAATGACCTTTGAACGTCCTTGGAGAGATAAAGCAGTTGATGGTGAGATCCAGCCACATCATGAGGTAGGATCTGTGATGCCTACAGAGACTTAGAGGTGCCATCTGAGACCACATACAAATAATGCCACAGTCTCTGCTTGGGACCTGTTACAAGACAAAAAACAAAAAACAAGATTGTTTCCCATTACCTATACAGTGAATCAATCCCCCCCCCCACCTCCCTCTCTCTCCCTCTCCCTCTCCCTCTCTCTCTCTCTCTCTCTCTCTCTCACACACACACACACACACACACACACGCACACACATCTATCTGTTCAGCATGCAGCTGATACTATATAGAGCGGGACACCATAAGTCTATCTTGCAGCAAACATACTTCAGACATTGGCTGTGCTCCACCCCGGGTGTGTGTGGCGTGGGGCAGGGAGGAGCAGAGAAGTACAAAGGGAAGAAGAGGAATGTGATACAGGGGGAAAAGTAAAAGAAAATCAAAGACAAGAGAGAGAGAGAACAAAAACTAAGGAATAGAAAGTCTTGTTGAAGGAGGGCCTTCCATGATGCCAATCCTGTAACTAGGAAAGGGCGTTCAAAGAGGCCTGTGATGGAGCTGAGACCACAAGGCAAGAAATACTCAAAAGAGCAAAGCCTCCATTAGCGATGAGAATGAGGCTGGGCTAGAGGGGTGAGGGCTAGAGAAAGTGAAGGCATTGAAGAGCATTCTTCCAAAAGTTTGACCAGGGTGAAAAGAGGAAGACTGGGCTTCCTGGAGCAGAAACAGAGATAAGAAAATACTTTGAAAGGCATTGACTTGTTTGTAAAATAAATTATTCAGTGATACTGATAATAACTAACATGTATCGACCATTTATTATGCACACTGTGTGGTTTAGTTAACCCTTGGTGCACAATAATTAACCCCCTGTAATCAATCAAAAGATAGAGGGGCTTAGAGAAATCAGGCAGATATTCTGAAATCTCACACTTATTCAGTAGCAGAATTCTAAGAAATGACTGTTCTGAACATGGAGCATTGCTCTCCTCTGTCAAGCGGAGAGGATTCTGGGTATTACATTCCTTAAAAGAGGGAAAGCATTAGTGATGGTTCAGATTTTCTGTGGTCTGCCTTGTTTCCCCCAGGACTTATCTATGACATCTGTGAAGGGTACTGAGGAGAGATTACCCAGGTAAGGATTCACAAATCAATTACTCTCGCCCCGTCCTTCTGTCTGGATGTTTGGACACCCCTGAGAGAGTCTTCTGGGATGTGGGACTACTGCGTGCTGACTTCTTCCTACTACATGGGAAACTGGGAACTACAGGGAAGAGACAAGTTCTAGACATCTAAATTCACAGAGGGAGGAAGAAAGTTGAGAAGAAAATGGAGATGGGGAAGAAGCCAGTTCCCTACAAGTATGCCTGGGATAAGCTGTGGGGCTGGTGGGGATGAAAAGGGTAGGTATTCCTTTGGCTACAGCAGCAGTTCTCAACCTGTGGGTCACAACACCTTTGGCAGTCGAACGATCCTTTCACAGAGGTCACCTAAGACCATCTGCATATCAGATATTTACATTATGATTCTTAACAGTAGCAAAATTATAACTATAAAGTAGCAATGGAAATAATTTTATAGTTGGGGGTCATCACAATATGAACTCTATTAAAGGGTCACAGCACTAGGTTGAGACCCACTGGTCTGCAGCTTAGTATGAAATAAGGAACCATAATTGATAAATCAGGGTATCATTTGATAAACTGCGGTAAGGATTTCAGAAGTCAGATAGATCCTGGTAACCCTGACGCTCCAATGCATTAGTCACATTAGTCACAGAGCAGGTGCTAGGCTGGCAGATCGTACAGTTCAGCTGAAGAGACCGCTAGGGCCTCATGGCAGCAACATGGCGTAAGGATTTCAGACGCCAGCGACCCTGTGAGTGTTGAAATGACCGCGACAACCAGGCAGCGGTAGTGCAAGCCTTTAATCCTAGCACCCGGGAGGCTGAAGCAGGCAGGTTTCTGGGAGTTCGAGGCCAGCCTGGTCTAAAGAATGTGTTCCAGGATAGCCAGGGTTACAACAGAGAAGCCCTGTCTTGAAAAAACAAACAAACGGGAAACCAACAACAGAAAGAAATGGCCGTGACGGTGATGTAGGACCTGAAACAAATGTGGGGTTGCTCCAGTTAAAACCTGACGGGTGGGGCATTCTAGGAGAAGGGGCACAGGAACCTACTAGAACATGGAGCTTTTAAGACTATAGTTTCACCAGAAAAGGAAGCATGAATAAAAAATTAGTTCTACATGAATTTTCGGGGGGGAGTGGCTAATGAAATAGAATACAAAAGGAGACAAGATGATTGTGGGTGTCACAGCCGAGGACAGGTGAGAGAGTGGGCCGTGATGTGAGCGCCAGCAAGGATGAGCCCTCAGAGCAGCGGCGCAGGGGGAGGGCTTGGAGCAGCCGTAGGAGCGTAGAACATTACCTAGGACTTCTAGTCTAACGGAGAGTACAATGGTCTCCTAAAAGATGAAAGTTTACAAAATCCTTTCATTCACTTTTAGGCATCAATCTCTTAAGTATCAGAGATTGCATATCTTTTCTAAGATCTTTGAGTCAAATGAATGGCTGAGCTGTCCTCTGGCCCAGGTCTCTCCCAAGAATCTATGGTTTCCATCTTGGTCTTAGCAAGGCAAGAGCGTGTGATTGGTCCAGGATTTTTCTCACGTGCTCTCACTTACTGTGAAGTGAGTGTGGATTGCCTCACAGAACAGGAAATCCATCAATACCGTCCACACAATGAGAAAAATCTCCCAACTCCTTCTTAGAATGCTGTTGGGAATGATTGGAGAGGACCCTCGATTGATCATTCATGTAGCTGCCAAGTCTCCCTGTGTTTTCTCTGATAGACACATGCTTTCCCTATTAGGGAATGAGTGGACCAACAAAGGTTTCCCAGGGCCTAGCAAGTCCACCTTTCTCTGGGTGACTCAGTCATGAGACAGTCTAAGAGAAGCATCTAATTACACAGGCCAGGTCAGGCTCAGGAATGAAAGCTTCTTTACTGTCGGGCAGCGGAGTGTCTACTAAAGTGTCAGAGGAGACAGCCTTGGGCGTTGTGCTGAGGTCTCAAAGATGTCACCTCCTTCAACTGTCTTCCATCCAAGGCAAGCTTGCTGGACAGACTAAGAGAGGCAATAAACGGTTTAATGGAGATTTTATGATGGGCCTGGAGGGTGAAACTTGGTTATCCAATTGGCAAACTGCTCTGAGAGACGAGAAGTTCCCTTTCATGTGGCAAGGCCGACATGTAAGGATCATGCTGGAGGTGGAGTTCAGAGCTCCGGAGTTTTTGCAACTCAGCACAGCCTTAGTGGGAGATGCCCAGGCAGCTCAAAATTGGAGTTGCTCAGCCAGACCCAGGGGAGGGTCAGGCTAGTGAAAAGAAGAGGTCCCTGGCCTGTGGAAAAAGTTCTAGTGCTACTTGTCATCCAGATGGGACAGCCAGCATGCTGACACATCCAAGGACCGCCCCCCCCCCAATACCTACCAGAATGCTGCCCGTGCAGCTGGGAGCCCAGCATCTCCTGGGTGCATGCTCGATGACCATCAGTCTCTTGGGAAATTGATAAAAAAAAAAAAATTCTTGATTCATACTTCAAAGATATTGATAATAAGGCAGGATTAGAAATAAATCCATTGGCATATCTGAAGGAAAGTGAAACAGTGCTTTACGCTATTAAATAAACTTAATATAAACTTAACATATTAACTGTTTTTTAAATGGCATGAAGTATATTCAAACCAAAGTAACGCTGTCATGAAAGAGCCACTGTATATCTATCATTGAGTGGAAAATGATGTTAAATGAATATAGTAAAGCTATATATAGGCACTGCGCTGTGCTATCACTGATGGAGTGCTTTCTCAGGGAGGTGTGAGTTAATAATTCTAAAGCTCAATGTACCAAGGTTATGCAAATAAATAAATGGGGGTGGGGTAAAGCTGTTTTTCTGGCTGTTAGAGATAAGGAAAGGTCAAGGCTAGAGTAAATGACGTGGTGCTGCTAGATTAAATCTGTAGATAGCAATAGGAGCTCGTGCTCAGATTACTGTCGATGCTGGCTGCTGTATATGAAAATGACCGTAGTTATGTTCACCTCCACATGTTGGCACCTCTGAGAGAACCTGCAAGCAATGGCACTCCCATAGCAACAAGCTCCGGCAGCACTCAGAGCTTGGCTGCTGTGATATGCACACTACTGAAACTTCTCCTCTGATCTTAGATTCTAATACTATTAACAACAACAACAAAAAGGAACCAGGGCTCCCAGAAAGAAACAGCTGATTCTTGAACTGGGGAAGGAAAGAGACAAGATGAGCCCAGAGAAATTCACAGTACCCAGCGTCAGAAAGTTCCAAACAATGAAGCAATAGCAGTGATATGTCAGGAAGACACTGGATGCCAGCTAATGAACTTCTAGTGGCCACAATGGAATAACTTGAACAACGATCAGGCTCCTCCCCCCCAAGGTTGAAATGAACAAATGCGTGTTAAAGCATCATTGGGGAGGATTGAATTAAATCAAACACATTAGTGTTTAACACAGTGTCTTGGTTACTTTTCTCTTTCTGTGACTAAAGTGGCCTGATAAAATCAGCTCAAGGGACAAGGGTGTTGTTGGTGTTGTTGCTACTGCTGTTGTTTGGATTATAGCTCCAGAGAGACCCAGTCCATCACGGAAGAAAAAATATGGCTGTAGGAGGGGAGAGCATGGTGCCAAGAGCAGGAGGCTGCTGGTTATATCAGAGTCATCCTTAGTGACCTGCTTCCTCCAGCTCCAACCCTAAAGGTTCCACAACCTTCCAAAACAGCGTTATTATCTGAGACCAACTACACCTGAGCCTATGAGGAGCACTTTATATTCAAACCACAATACATACTATGTACTCAATTAAAAGTAGCCATTATCATTGCTGGATAGTGAGAACATACAACTGAGTGAAACAAATAGAGTTGCTTGCCTAATTGAAGAATAAGAAATTGCACACAGTGACCACAAATTATTCCCCTAGCCCTGTAGACATGGAAGGAGACTGATCCAGAATATATGGTCTAATGGTGGAATAAAATTGTTTATGAACAATTTTGATCATAAATCAAGTACATGTCAACATATAGCCATCTCCCATCAAAATAAAAATCAACATATATTCTATGACAAATGATCTGCTGTAAAATCTTTATTTTAATATCAAACTATAACATTTAGTCAATTAAACAAAATTAAAACAAATATTCTGGATAAAATGCTGAAAATCAGGCCTGTGATAAAAATTTCAACATAGTTTTATTTTCCATAGTAAATTATAATGTTAGAGTGTATAGTGTTGCTATTATATATTATATCCTTGAAGCATAAAACACTGTCTTTTCTAAATGGTTAAAACTCCTACTTGGCTCCGGATCAAGAGAAGGATTGTCTTTTGATCTCCATTCTGGCTAGCAAACCCACAACCTCCCAGTCCCCTACCCTTGCCTATTCCAAACCGCACTGTCCCCAGAGTGGTGGGTGGACATCAAAAAACCCTCAGTAAATAGCATCACTTCCTCTAATGTGTACTCTGCTGCATCTGCCATTGGATTTTCTCCACCACTGGAGGGTGGACTTTGATACCCTGGGAGCACACCTTTCCTCTCATGGGCAACAGATATCATTTGGTTAGGTCCTGGCTTATTAGTAACAAGCCTACATTGCTTCAAAACAAAGACAGCAAATGTCACTGACACTGCTGATAACGTAACATTCGCTTATTTTGGCAAAGGACTCAAGGATGCTCTATCTCTTATTCTGTGTAATCAGGGAAGACAGGAACGGGTTTTTTTAGTTTTACAGGATGAAACATGGATCCGTGAATCCCGTAAAAAACAGAAGGATGAGAAATCTATTCTCTGTTAGAAAGAATAAGACTAACAAAAGGAGAGACATGCAAGCTATGAGCCTAAATAAGGGGTGAGAAGATGGGTTTATCTGAATCCATACACTTCCTGTGACTGAGTCCCGCCCCCTGCTCCTCATTAGAGCTATGAACCTATCAACTTCCTGTTACACCTCCAGATATACCATTCCACTTTCTAAACTTTGAAACTAATATCTGATTTATAATTCTTTCAAATAAAACCAGCATTCATTTGTTAGGTGATAAATTAATTAAAAACCAAACAAATGGATAGCTCTGATTAATGCAACCCATTCATTCCTTAAACAAATACTAACTGCTCCATGCACTGGTGAGGATGGGGTATCCTGCCTTACAGGGAAGAGACAAGGAATTGAGGGGATATCTTCATTAGCATATAGGAATTGCACCTAGTGGTTTTATTATGGCATCTGCATGCACGCATACAATGTGCTTGGACCATATCCACCCCCTCTTTGACTCATTTTTGCTCCTTTCTTCTTCCACTTCTCCAGTGGTTCTCCCTTACGTTCATGCCCTATGTTTTCTCAGAGCTGTGTATTTTATCTACAGGACCTGGTGCATCTTCAGAGTTTCTCAGAGTTGACTGGGGTTCTGATTTTTATAATCACAAATGCTGAGAATGGCACTCTTATATAAATATGTATCACAAGCTACAGAAATATCTTAAGGGCCATTTCAGTAAGTGTTGGAAATACTGTTCTAATTTCAAGGCAAAATTCATCTAATTTTTCTTTATTTTTTAATTTAATTTTTTAATTCATTCATTTAGTTTAATTTTTCATTTAATTATCATTTATCAATTATCAATTATTTATAATATTTATCAATTATTTATATATATTTATATATCAATTACATTATATATCAATAAATATCAAATATTTATCAATTATTATAATCGTTATCATTTAATTCATATAATTTAATTTTTTAATTCATTCATTTTTTTTTAATGAAACTAAAGTCAGCCACTCAAATGGCAAGTTTAAAATCAAACAATATAACACTTATCCAAAGATACACTGATCTGAGGCATCCTGACGAGTTAAGATCACAACCTGAGTCTTTTATACCCCTCCCCACTCCCACATAGCTCTCACTCCACCAGGCCATATGCTGGCCTCTTTTCTGTATCGTGTTATTTCTAGTTAGGAAAGACATCCTTTAGACTGTTTCTCTCCTATTGATGGCTCAGCTCTTTTATAGAGAACAACATAACCATGACTGTGATCCAGCAGCGTGGCACAGTACAAGCTTGAGGACCCAAAAGCAAAAAGTAGACTCTTCTAAAGATAGGTGGAGAAATGCGTGTGAACTGAGACTAAACTGGCAGGAAGAATTGAGAATGCAAAGGAAAAAAGCAGAAAAGAACTGTCTCAGGGAGCGATGAGGACAGAGAGTTGACGGCCAATGTCAGTTGGAAATTGGAGTCAGAGTTCTGGAGTAGATAAAAGTCTGGCCAGGAGGCTGACAGGAACCAGTGTGGCCTAACCATCCCTGCAGGCTGAGCTTAGTAAGAGTACATCTAATCCCATAGGTTCCTAGACACAAAGCAGTCACTACCTGTTAGCAGACATGAGGAATCTGGTGACAGTAAAAGAGGACTGGGCAAGCTTGGTTTGCACGTGGTGTGCTGACACAGCTACAAAGTCTGAGTGGGGTTGCAGAGCAGAGCACAGCCTTCCAGGTGACAAATTCTAAAACGGGTTGAGGTCACTCCTGCTTCCAGACAAGATTAGTAAAAACACCTGGGAGGCATCAATTGGCTTGGTATTAATGCCCCCCTGAGATTCACAGGCTGAACATTTCACCCAAAGATAGGAGTTGGGTGGGGCCTTCGGGTGATTGGGTCAGAAGGGTGGGGTCATTATTGGGGTTGACATTCTCACAAATGAGTCTCAGAGAGCCAGCTAGACCCTGCTACCATGCAGAACAAGGACAAGGCAAAAAACAAGCTCTCATCAGACACCAAATATACTAGTGCCTTGATCTTCGACCCTGCTGTCTCCAGACATTGTGGGAAATAGATTTCTGTTTATAAGCCGCTTGCTTTATGGTATTTTGTTGGAGGATTCTGAATAAACGGAGACAGACTGATTACATGGGTGGAGTCAGAGGATCCCAGACGTGAGAATAAAAGGAAGCAGGGACTGAAACCCAGGCCAAACCTAACATCCCCTTCCTGAGAGAACTAATGCTTTTATGACTTGTAGACACTACTGTGACAACCCAACCAAACAGACACATAACACAGCCGCAGTCACAAGAAAACAATTATTTTCTTATCTACCACTGTGCTATGAACACATCTCAGATCTTCAATAAATATGTGTTGAGTGAGTGGACACCCAAGCGCACAGCCATCTGTTTGGTGGGTTGGAATTCAATCTTCCAAAATGGTTAGTTACAAATTCTCTATCATGTGAAGAATTCCCTGAAACATAATTTGAAATACAGAGACATCCACAGGTTCCATATATTACAACTCTGTTTATATGACATTTTCTAAAAATAAAGCTATAGAGATATGCAATAGATCAGTGTTTTTTAGGGTTTGGGAAGGGAAAGAAGGGTGTGACTAATAGAGAATTCCATCCCGGTGACAATAGTTCTGTATGCGGTCTAGGCTGGAGGCTCTATGAACTATACATAGAATACAACATCATAAAAGTAAACACAAAAACATATGCAATGCAGTAAAATCTGAATGGGGTCTGCAGTCTAATTCATTGTGTTATGTCCATATTAATTTCTTGGTTTTGATAATGGAGTTTTCTTACATACATTGTCAACACTGAGGAAATTTGGGTAATAGGTGTAAAGCATCTGTGTTAGTTACCTATCTATCGTTGTGATAAAACACCATGGCCATGGCACTTATAGAAAAAAAAAGAGTTTATTTGGGCTTATGGTTCCAGAGGAATAAGAGTACATCACCATCAAAGTGGAAAAGTGTGGCATCAGGCAGGCATGGCAGCTGGATCAGCAGGCTGAGAGCTCAAATGTTAAACCACAAGCAAAAGGCAGAAAGAGTGAACGGGAGATGGAGCCAGTCTTTCAGACTCTTAAGCCCACCTCCAGTAACGTACTTCCTCCAACAAGGCCACACCTCCTAGACATCTCCAAATAGCACCACCACCTGGGGACCAAGCGCTCAAACCCAGAGCCTATGGGGAGCATTCTCAGTCAAACTACATCAATCTCTCTATATAAAATTTTTGCAAGATTTGTGAGTATGTAATATTTCAAAATTTAAAATTAGGGGGAAAACACTGTCTCCACAATCAATACCAATGTGTGGACATAGCTGAAATTCCAATTAAACAAGAAAAATCTATGAGACAGATTTGAACACTAACTAGATATTGGATAATATTAAGAACTTAAATTTAAATTTTAAGTAATAATAGTGTTGAGCGTTTTTTAAGGGGTTCTTGTCTTTATATGTGTGTGTGTGTGTGTGTGTGTGTGTGTGTGTGTGTGTGTATCTATATATATATATGAAATATTTATGGCAGAAATGGCATGATATATGATAAAGCTAGAATTAATATTGGAGAGAAGATAAAGTGAGAGAAGAAAGCAACTGCTGTATTTTCCTGTGATTTACTCTCCATCCCTAAAGAGATCCTGCATGGCTGTCACATATTCTTGTTTTATGAACATTTATGAAGGACCTTTGTTTACCCTTGACAACTGTCCAATAGAATGACATCTTCCCCATCTCACACATGCAGTATCTGATGTTTAGAGATAGAACACAGAACAGTGTAAAGATTGTGCTGGGTAAACTGAAATGGAAACCTCAACTCTGTCGTCTGAAGTGTGAATACTGGGACTGATTAGGCATAAACAGACTCAGAACTCATTTGCACTTGGTCACTCTGAAGTTGAAGTTAAGAGTCAATCTTGGTAAACTGTCATTTGCTACAACAGAATCCCTGAGATGTCTAAAAGGAGGGCAGATTTATTTTGGATCGTTGTTTCAGAGGTCACTCATGGCCATTTGATTTCAGAGCTTCTGGGCTATTATATAGTGAGGTAGGATGTCCCACTGGGGATTCTGTAGTGGAGCCTATGGCAGGCCAGGGGCAGAGAGAGAGAGGCAGAGACAAGATAGACCCTTTGGAGGCATGCCCCTAATGATCCAATTTCTCCACCTATTTCCCAGCTCCCTAACAGCCTGCTCAGATATGACTCTATCAATCATCCATCCACTGATGAGGTTAATGGCTTATGGCCAAAGCATCTCGCAGGAACACTACCAGCTCTTTTTAGAGGGAGACTTAATTTCCAAATCATAGTGGAGTCCTAAGCCATCTTTTGGGAACTCATGCCTGAATGGGAAGTACATTTAAGATCTATCATCAGTACCTCAACTCCATTTCCTTCTCTTCCCTTGTAATAAGTTGCAAGAATAAATAACAAAGAAATATTTACACATTCTCTTGGCATGCATTTGCTCAACCCACTCAGCCCTAGGAGAGAATCTCTGCTATAGCAAATTCCATGCCTCATGTGGGATTGGTGCAAAGAAAGGTTTTTCAAACATACCTAACACTGAAAGGGTAAAGACAATTTTATTTTTCAACTTCCCAAGTGTTTAAAATTAAAGAAGAGAAAGCTGTCTACTGTGTGGACAAACTGCCTTAACAGGACTGGAAAATTCTCAGCAGCTACCTATGAATATCATTTTCCAGTTTTCCCTCTACAAGAAAGCTATGTTTGCTTTTCCCCTTGAAACAGAAGTCATAGAGTGTTCTGCTCCATCTCTTCCCTTTCTCTCCTCCCACCCCCACTTCCTGGCATCAATTCAATCCTTCCCATAACCATCTAGTACAAACTTCATGGTTGCTGAGTCTTCCTTACCTCCTCTACCATTCTACCCTTTCTGAGCAGCAGATGCAGTAGGAGGTAGGCTACCTGGGATTCTCACGGTGTGATGACAGCCCCAAGATGAGGTCTAGAGCCCATGGTTCCCATGAGACCTGCCAGAGTCTCTCCAGAGAGCCTGGGAGCCACCCACCAAGGATGTTCTTCCTTAATCTACAGTATCACCTTGGGGAGACTCCATATTTGAAAGGAACACCAGGCAAAAGTGTGGCTTGGAAACTAGACATTCAGGAAGCGAGCATGTCTCTAGCTCAGTTGCTCTCACCCTTCCTAATGCTGTGACCCTTTAGTACAGTTCCTCATGTTGTGGTGACCCCCAACCATTAATTAACCTATAATTAAATGATTTTAATTGCTATTTTAGAACTGAAATTTTGCTACTGTTATGCACTATAATATAAATATCCGATATGCAGATGGTCTTAGGCGACTCCTGTGAAAGGGCTAGATGACCAACGAAGGTTGGTGACCTATAGGTTGAAGACCACTACACAAGATGGGGGGGGGGACATTTGCAAGGCATCCCTTCTATGCTTCTGGCTTGGAGCAGAATTGCCTCTTGTCTCTAAACATCTCATCTTAAGTGGTCCTGTCATCAGGTTCAAGTTTATAAAATTGAAGACTATATCCCAAGAAACCCCTGAACGAAAGCAGAATCATATTCTTCTCAAAGACCCCTGTGTAGTAACCTCAGGAGAAACAAGGTATGTCTAATGAGAACTGAAGGAAAGCAGAAATAGAGCAACAGAAGCTAACACTACAATTCAATGTTCTACAATTCAATGTTGGTGTTCACATGGGAAGTTGAGGCAGGACAGGAATCTGGTCTGTTGAGCCTGCCCTTAACCAATGTGCTTCACTAACCAGGTCAGGCCCCTTTGCCAGCAGAAACCTCCTTCCCAGCTCACTCACCAGAAACAGAGAAGACCACCTTTCAGCTGGGTAGGCTGGCTTGCTAGTTTAAACCAAAATCCCCAACTACAAGTAGCTTGTTCTTCCTCTTGAGAACGGGTTGCCATTCTTCCTCTGGTTCTCATGGCTAGACAATCTGGTCAACTCTCCAGACCCTGGATTCTTTTCTGCCCTTCTGCCCTGATTGGTGTATGAGGAGGCTGGTCTTTGAAGACAGAATCCACAGCTGGGATGTGGTTAGATTTGGCTGGTGCAAAGCATTTAAATCAGAGAAAAATCCAGACATTTTCTCTGATTACCTCTCTGCTTCAGGGGAGGTTCCTGCAGCAATTCACCCTGCCCTGGTGCAGCTGTCACAGAGAAACATCCCCTTCCAACTCAGCCCTCAGAGCTAATTCTACACTGTCTGTCAGGCTTTGTTCCCTCATTCCAGCAATGTTGACTGCTTCCTGGGGTTGTTCATCCCTAGGTACCTCTTCACTCCTGGTTGCTCCTCTAAAGTCCTGCCCTCCTTTTTTCTGAAGTGGTGTCTTCAGAGAGTATCTATCTGAGCCTTCTTGTGTAGGTTTTTTTCCTACCTAGACCCTGCTTGTCCTTGTTACATCCATCCCCTTGTTAAGACACCTCCAGGCAGGACCTCTCCACCTCCACTTCCATTCCCCTGGTCTCTCATCTCTTGGATTCCTGTTCAGACCCTCAGTTTCCTTTCTTCAGGGCTCTGCATCATGTCACCCATCCAGAAATGTTTCCTGGGACACACCTCATCCTCCCCAGTTGTCACTCTGCCTTTCACCCCCACCCTCACTGCCTCCAGAATGTTTCTAGTTTCATACACTCCCTAGTCGTTGATCTGCTTCTTATTGCTCCTCTCTGACTGGGTTAAACACATATATTGAGTAACTAAGAGTTTTGGGAAGACATTCATTGATTCTTCCCTTCATGGCTACAACCTTTTCAAATCTGTACGTTTGGTTCTTTACCTGACTGGGCAATTTTGCATGTCCTCTCCTTCCGATTCCCCATGTTTTAGTTAGGGTTTCTATTACTCTAATGAAATTCCATGACCAAAAAGCAAGTTGGGGGTGAAAGTTGGTATTTGACTTACCTTCCATATCCATGTTCCATGTTCATCACTGAAGGCAGTCAGGACAGGAAACTAGAGGCAGGAACCTAGAGGGAGGAGCTGATGCAGAGGCCATAGAAGGGTGCTGCTCACTGGCTTGCTTGCTCCCGATAGCTTGCTCACATCCTGTTTTCTGATAGAAAAATCACTGGCCCAAGGATGGCACCACCCACAATGGACTGGGCCCTCCCCTTTCAATCATTAATTAAGAGAATGCCTTACAGGCCTGTCTACAACCCAGTCTTATGGAGGCACTTTCTTAATTGAGGTTTCTTCCTCTCAGGTGACTTTAGATTTTGCCAAGTTGACATGAAATTATCCATCACATCCCAACAAGCCATGCCTCCCAAAGGTCTGTTCTCTTCTTCACAGATAGTTTTCTCTCTATTTTCCATATTAGATCCTTTGTACAAACCCAATTTTGTGCTCAATTTTTTTTATAGCATCTTCATTCTACTCTTGACTTTTCTTCTCTAACCTTCTAATGTTGTGTTTATTGTTATGCGTTGACTGAGCGAGTCTTTTGTTCTTTTATTTTTTAAATTGTTTCCACATTTCCTATTTCCTTGCTAGGGAAACTTTAATACAGATAAATCCTAACTAATGAACCCGTGTACCCATTCGAGGCAAAATGCTAAAAGCTAAAGATGGAAAGCTCTTGAGAGCCGTGAGAGAAGAGAGGATGATGTGAAGCGATGCTCCCAGAGGTGTGGAGGTCATGGATTCCTCATCAGAATGTAAAGAGACTGAAGAAGCCAGAACAAGTACTGAAAGGAAAACCCTCTACACACAGAATTCTACAGGCAGTGGAAATACAGAACTGAAAATGAATAAAAACTTTCCAGACAAAGAAAAATTAAGGAGATTTTTTTTTTCTTTTTGGTCAGAAGAATTGCTCTTAGACATTCAGGACACAGTGCCAGCAGGAGAAGTGGAAGATTGGGAGTGAAGGGAGAGAACAGAGAAGATAAATATTTGGATGAGCATCACAGAACTCTTCTCCCATTGCATTCTTTTAAAATATATTTAATGCTTAAATCCCAAACAAAAGCCATTGTCCGATGGGGTTTTCAGTGCGTATTGATACGACACAGAAAACGATTTTAGCACAAACGGGGAGAGGGATGATAAGGTTCCTATATTCCACTTGAAAGGGTGAAAGGTTGAGTCAAATATGCACCCACACTTCCCTCCCATCCTAATAACTGACCCTGGGGAAAAAAGGAAGAGTGACTATTATGTATAAACCCTGCACAGTGCATGTCTGGCTCTCTTTAAACCAGAAAGAAATATCACTGGCCATAAAGAAAAGCCTCTGACCATGAGCCCAGGGGAAGTTGCGGGTTCTTCCACTAGATAATATTAAAACAAAGAATGTCATTGTTTAGCTTCAGGCTTCTTGAAGATGGAGGGAGAGCAAGAATGATGTCCCACCCCCACCAAACTTTTTCTCAGGCCAGTAATTCCACTGAACTTTGCCCCCAACTCAATACCTGCCTCCAATTCTGTGGGACTGGCAGCTTCCCTGGATACTAAGTGCGAACATCTGGAAAGCAGGTGTTTGATTTTTGTGGGTGCCAGAGGACACACAGCTGAGCTACACAGCTGAAGGACAAGGGAGGAAATGTCTTATATTGATGTAGCACCTTCCACTCTCCCCAAGCCCCCTTCAACAGGGAAATGATTGGGGGATGGGCAGGAGGTGACCGGAGGGCCACCAGCTGTGGAGCAGCTGCACAGGGGAGCAAGGGAGCTTTCACAAGGAGGGCAGGAAGTGACAGACAGAGTTCAGGCAGCCTCAGAGAGAGGGCTGGGGGAAGCAGAGGGGAAGAGGCTAAGCCCCCTGCCTGTCTGTTGCTCTAAGGAAGTACTGGTTAAACTCAGAGACCTGTAGCTGCTATTTCTCCCTGGGGAAGACCAAGGAGTGAGGAAAAGGGCATTTGTCTGTAATGTAAAATGAAGCATCACACAGCAACATTTGTCTGTTCCTTCATACCATTCCCTGCTCCTTCCTGAAGCTGGCTCTGCCAACTAACTCCCCTGTGCTGGCTGCCTAGATTTGCAATTCCTTTAGAGACCTTTGACTCTCACCCCAAGTCCTCAAGATACCCTTCAGGTCTGGTGTCACTGCTCTCAGTCCAGCCTCCCTAAGCTGCTCATCACTGTTCTCTGAAAGACTAGCACCATCATACTACTCCCACAGCACAGCCCTGGAAATGCCTTCCATCAGCCTTGCTCTTAACATTTGTCTCCCTCTTCTGACTCCCATTCCAAGGCAGACAGAGTCTCCTGGCAGGTTTTTAGGCTTTTAGAAATGACAGCCACATCTGAGAAGATGCTCAGTCAGTAATGTGCTCATCTTGCTATCTTGCAAGCAAGAAGACTTGAGTTTGAGCCTCAGAACACAGGCAAAGGCAAGGGTTTAAGCCCAGAATGCGTCTGGTGTCTCGTGCTTGCAGTCCTAGTTCTTGGGAGGCAGAGATAGAAGACTTCCTGGGACCCTCTAGCCAACTAGCCTCACCTAATGGACAAATTGCTGACCAGTGAGAGACCCTGTCTCAGAAATAAGACGGACAGCATGAATGACACACAAGATTGGCCTCTGGCCTCCACATAGGTGTGTGTGTGTGTGTGTGTGTGTGTGTGTCTGTGTGTGTATATGTGTGTATGTGGGTGTGTGTGTATGTGTGTGTGTGTCTGTGTGTGTGTATATATATGCGTGTGTGTATATATGTGCGTGTGTGTGTGTATATGTGCGTGTGTGTGTGTATATGTGTGTGTGTGTATGTGTGTGTGTGTGTCTGTGTGTATGTATATATATGTGTGTGTGTATGTGTGTGTGTATATATGCGTGTGTGTGTGTATATGTGTGTGTATGTGTGTGTGTAGTGTGTGTGTATATGTGTGTGTGTGTGTGTGTGTGTATATATGTGTGTATATGTGTGTGTGTATGTGTGTGTGTGTGTGTGTGTGTGTGAATATACACACAAAACACATACACACAAACAGCCAGGTTTTAATTTCAATCCTCCATCCCATCCTTGTGCAAAGTGAAGAATAAACTCCGATACATACATATATAGCCCCTTGTGTGATATACACCATCTTAGCAGTTTGTAAACGTTAGGTCACTTTATTTTTTTATTTTTGAGATTATAATATAATTACATTTATCCCTTCCCTTTCCTCCCTCCAAGCCCTTCCATATACCCTTCCCCTCTCTCCTTCAAATTCATGGCCTTTTAATTGCTCTGCATGTATGTGTGTGTGTGTGTGTGTGTGTGTGTGTGTGTGTGTGTGTATATATCTAATTACACACATATATATATATAGTGTGTGTGTGTATAATTAGATATTCCTAAATACAACTTGCTCAGTCTGTGTAATGTTACTTGTATGTATGCTTTTAGGGCTGATCATTTGGTATTGGATAACCAATAAGTGAGCTTTTCCTGGGGAAGACCATTTCTCCCACTCTCAGCATTCCTTAGTTGCCTGTCGTTCTTTATGTAGAATTGAGGCTTTGTGGCTTTCCCTTGCCCACTTTGGTATGTCCGTTGGTGTCATCTTTGTTCACCTCATATTTGAGCAGTCACGTTGATGAGACTTTATATGTGTAGCTTCTGACTTTTCTAAGCAACACAGTCTCACAGCAAAGCTCTTTGTCCTGTGGATTATGCTGGTTTAGTAAGTTAGTGGTTGGATGTTCTCCTCCAATATCCATGACTTTGCTAACACTGAACAGCCTAGGCCTGTTTTCCCTCTTGTTGGACAGGTCTTAAATCCAATTAGAGAGCTGTTGCTTATCACCATGGTAGAGGTGAGTTCTCTGTGAGTTTGAAGCCAGCCTAGTCTATATAGCAAGTTCTAGGCCAGCCAGGGCTACACACTGATGTGTGATACTGCTGTACATTTGTGGTTATTGTGCTATGCTAGTCATTGATGTAATTCATTGCATCATTGCTGGGTAGGACTGTTGGTTGCCTACCTCCTTTGGAAACTTTCATGGTGACTTCTGGTACCATGAAAGCTAGTCCTCAGGAATGAGGCATTCAGGTCAGTTCCATGTCAAGGATCTCTGGGCCCTATATCTGAAGTACACAGATCTTTAGCAATAGGGACTTACCTTCTATCTCCGGGGGCAACCAAGGACAATAGGAACAGGCTGTATTTTTTTGGAGTCTTTTGGACAGCCCTGGCCAACAACTCAAAAGAGGGCTTCTCAGATCTGATATTGAGGGTGTTTTGTTTTTCTTCTTGTTTTGGTGGTTTTTGGCTCTTGGAGGGAGCACCTTCAGCCCAAATGAGAAAAGTTCATTAAAACCATATATGTACATTTATACATGGGATTATGTGTGTTATAAGTGGTTTTTGTAAATAGTTAGTAGCATATGATTTCCTGTGAATTTTCAGACAGTCTTGTTATTTTGCCCTCCTTCTTCTGTATTTACCTCCTCTCCCACCATAAAGAGCCCTCCTGTTTCTGCTATTCCTCTTTCTAATGCTCTCACTCCATCCTGGAAATGGTCCCACGTTACCTTTCTGGTTTCTTCGGTTACTCCAGACCGTGTGCTCACATCTGAACATTTGGAGCTAGGAGTCACAAATACCTTATAAGGCAAATCTTATTGCTATCCCGTTGTACAAATACGTAAAGTTGGGAGAAAGAGGCAAAGTAACTTCCCCATGTCACACAGGCTGGGCATGATCAGAAGTGGGAGTTCAACCCATGTGGTCTGCATCACAGTGGGACCCATGGTGTCGGTTCCATCCCTTGTCGCATATAAATCACCTTCTTACAACTAGAGGAGAAAATACATGTAAATTAACACCCCAAATTTTGTTTTCCTACACTAAGTAAATGAGTGAATGCATTTTCTAGGCACAGTTAAATGGTTTGGTACTACATATGCTTTACCTCAACACCGATGCCACGGCAGTGGCGGGGGAGCGGTGAGAGAAAGCAAAGGGACAAGACAAGACAAAGGGGAAACAAACGCGAAAGGGAATTCTGCTTTGGAAATACTAGCTTGGAAATGACCGAGTTTTAAAGACGTGACTAAGACACTTTCAGAAGAAATGCTTCTAAAAGTTTAAATCATCGGCAAATGGTGTGTTCACATTTAATTTTTAAAAAGAAAATTGCCTTTCTAAACATCTGAATCTAGTAATGCTTTTATCTGGGTCACGTGCTCCTTACCAGCTAGAAGAGTTAAAATGTGCCCTCTGGAAACCAAACACAACACTTCCCCAGTCGAGGGGAGAGGAAGATGGAAGTCACAGAAATTTCAAGTAGAACCATCAGATAGCAAAACCTTTTTCCATAGTGAAAAGTTAAACTTATATATCACCATCCCAGACCTCTTTAAAATGTTCCCTGCTCATATTTCTTGACCTGTTGACTACAACACAGTTTGATCAAAACCCTTACTCTTCACCCCACCCAAATAACCCCTGACCCTAAATCCTCTGCCTGACTTGGTGTGTTGTTATTATGACAAGTTATCTGGGGCTGAGTGCTCTACAGGGAAAGGGTTAAAAGAGGAGCATGACGCAGGCAGCTCGTTCTCCTGAGTGAATGTGATGTCACAGCACATAACTATTTAATAAACAATGTCATGTAATCGCATGCTAAGTCAGAATCAAATACTTTCAGGAAAGCCTTTGAATCCCACCTCTGTTGCCAGACACCCTACTTGGAGAAATTGACTAAACCTCCCGCTGCCTCCATTTTATCAATAGCAACTGCAAAATAGACTCATATTAGTGCAGCTTCCCAGATGGAAGTGAGCATTTGACTGGCATACTTTTAAGGAAGACACTTAGGAGTATGTACAGCCAACAGCACATTCAGTATACGGTGCTTCCTTGTATCTGCCTCATACAGGTAATTTACACACTATTGCTTCTAATACCTCTCACATACTCCTCTTGTTTAAAGATAAATAAATAAAAGATGCTCTTGAGTCTGGAGCCAGGCAGTACCAAGCAAAGCTTCCTCACACATCCCATGTGATAAGAATGCTCAGTATTCCCCCAGCAAGCTTTGCTGACTCACACCTCTCTGTACTTCCTCGTCAGACCCCCCAAGAGCAGCCACCATATAATGCTCCCTCGTTTTCCTTTCCGCTCACAGGATTTTCCAGGGCAGGATTTGTCAGGAATGATTGGACCTAGGCCTCTTGTGGGGGATTTAAACTACAGAGCACAAGGTGCACTTGGCATGCGACTCGGGAGGAGAGACATAGGACCCATATATTCACAGCTCCTGCACTGATTCTGTGCAAATGGAACCTACACTTCCCGTCAGGAAATGCTGTCTTCTTAATTACCATTCAAGACTCAACACGAAAAAGACTTTTAGATTTTTTCCAGAACAAAATGAGGAAGTGGTGGCCATTGCAAAAGCAGGGAGACACATACAACAATATCTCTTTATCCACCATATTGGTTTCTGCCAGCCATCCATAATAATAATTACCATGATAGCAAGTGCAGAGTAAGGTGCTGAAATTATAAACAGATAAAGTGACTTCAGAGCCGCGATTACAGTGGGAGTGCAGTGGGGGGAAGGAGTCCCAGCTTTCATCACAGAGAGACCCCAGAGGCCGAGCATCTCACCAGCTGCAGGTTATATGGCAAGCAATCCTTCTCACGTGGGAGAAGTCAGGTACAGCATGCTCCCCATATTCCACACTCCTTCGGTGACTTACTAAGCTCAGATAGAACTGAGGTTCCCGGGGGTCACTTTAAACAATATTTCCCTCAATCTCAGAAGCCATCACCTCCCTCCAACAGTCCTCGGGGCTCTTTACACTCAATCATGGTGTCTGGGTCTCCAACACGTGTAGAATAGGTGGCTGTAGGAATATCACAGGATGAGACACCGCTCCAGCCTTCTAGGTACTTTCAGAGTCTTTGGAGAGATAGGCATAAAGACGTGATTGGCAGAACCTAGGAAAGAAAGGTGATTGATCCATGCTGTGTCTTTCCCCCCTGTTCCCCACCTTAGTTACTTTTCCTCGCTGTGGCAGAATACTCAACACAAGCAACCCAAGAGAGGAAGGGTTTCTTTTGACTCATGGTATAAGCAAAGACAGCCCGCCAAGATAGGGAAGCCATGGTGGAGTTGATGGCCACAGAAGCATGTGGCTACAATTTGTTACCTTTCCGTAGACTAGGACATAGAGTTTAGACTGGAAACAGGCCTATTTATCAAGGACCTGCTTCCTCTAGCTAGGACCCTTCTCCTAAAGGCCCCCAAACAGTACTAACATTTGGGGACAAGTGCTCAAACACATGGGGGTATTTCATATCCAAACTCCCAGGCTCACTTTGAGCTTCTTTCTTATATAACCTGGGACGAACTGCCAAGGGGTGGCACAGCCCACAATACCATTGGCCCTCCTCTATCAATTATATCTTGCTTAACCATGTTCAGTGCTGCTCTATTCATAACAGCCAGAAATTGGAAACAACCTGGATGTCCCTCAACAGAAAGAATGGCTAAAGAAAATCTAGTACATTTACACCATGGAGTATTACTCAGCTGTTAAAAAAAAAAAATGACATCCTGAAATTTGCAGGAAAATGGATGAAACTTAAAAAAGTCATCTTGAGTGAGGTAATCCAGACCAGAAAGATAAATATAGAATGCATTTGCTTAGATGTGGATACAACCAAGCTACAATCTGTAGAGGTTATGACAGAGGTTATGGTTATGACCAGAGAGGTTATGTATAGAGAAAGAACTGGGGGAGGGGAAGCAATGTGGATCTCCCTGGGAGGGGGAAATAGAATAGATTTTGTGAGTAGACTGAGGACAGAGCAGAGATGGGAATGGGAGAGAGACAACTAGGATTGAGGGGAATTTGAGGATGGTATGGAAATCTAATGCCGTGGAAACTTCCTAAAATATATGAAGACAATCCTAATGAAGTCTCCAGATAATGGGGCAGTCAGAGGCCCAACTGGCAATCTCCTATTACCAACAGTATCAGGACTAGGTTACATCCAGTTGAGTTGTTGACCAAAGGGGTCCCCAAACAACTCAGGCTTTTGCCAAGACAATTCTCCACAAACTGACAGCAAGACACCATTGCTGAAGATAATAGCCACACAACTTATTGAACATGGAGAGGTCAAGCTGGTGCCCACATAGAACCTTTCACCACTATGTTCTAATCTCTTTGGTCTGGGAATGTATTCTGCAAGCTAACAAAGGAAAAAATGTAAACACCACCCCAGCCACAAACCCTTTGATCTACAATGCTGTCCTGCCTCCAAAACATGCTGGGGCAATCGTGGCACAAACCTTACAGGAGTAACCAATCAACATCTGATTTGACTTAAGGCTCATTCCACAAGATGGAAGCCATACCTGACAATGCTTGGGTGACCTAGAACCAGAGACTAGAGAGCCCAGAAACCTAGGGTAAAACCAAATACTACTGATCTTAAAAAAATAAATAAACAAAAGTAGTTAGAAAATATCTCCTAATGATATTCTGCTATACACATAGATCAGTGCCTTTTTGAGCCATCATCAGAGAAGTTCCTTCCTTTAGTAGATGGGAAAAAAATACAGAGACCCACAGTCAAGTACTATGGAGAAAGAGAGAGAGATGGGGGGGAAACAGACAGACACCCTGAAACATACAGCTCTAAATGGGATGTCTCCATCAAATACCTCCCCTCAGAGCTCAGAGAACCCTACAGAAGAAGAGGCAGAAAGAGTGTCAGAGCCAGAGAGGATGGAGAACACCAGGAGAACAAGTCCTCTAAACCAACTGAGCAAAGCTCACATGAACTTATGTCGACTGAATCAGCAAGCACAGGGCATATACTTTATAGCTTTCGGTTTAGAGTTTTTATGGGACACCTGAGTGTGTGAACGCATGGGTCTCTGATTCTTGTGTCTTCTCTTAGTTTCTTTTCTTTTTGTTGGTTTGCCTTGTCCAACTTTCATGTGATGGTTTTCGTTTTATCTTATCACATTTTATTTTGCTATGTTTCTTTCTTATCTCTTAGAAGCCTGTTCTTTTCTAATAAGAGACAGAAAGGGAGTGGATCCAGATGAAAGGGGAGGTTGGGAGGAACTGGGAGGAGTAGAGGGAGAAGAAACTGTAATTAGGATATATTGGATGAGAAAAGAATCTATCTTCAATTAAAGGGAGAAATGGGGAAAAGGAAATGTACCATAGACATGCCCACAGGTCAATGTGAGGAAGGCAATTCCTCAACTGAGGTTTCCTCTTCCCAAGTGTGTCTTGTTTGTATCAAGTTCTCAAAAACAAAGCAGCAAACCCCACTGAGTATGGTCCTCATTAAATAATAATTGGCAGTTGATGGATAAATGAATAGTCTGGCTTCCTAGACCTTTAAAATGACTCCGATGTGTGTGCTCCACAGTATCCTTAATGTCACCACCGAACTGAGGCTCAGTTGCCCTTAGTGCCTGCCTCCTTAACACATGCTCTGCATGATTCTATTCTCTATCTTATATGTACTCTCCTACGCCTGCTCCCTAGGATCACCTCTCCAATAAACCTCTTGTATTCAAAACCTAGCCTCAGAGCTAGCTTTGGGACAGGCCCAGCCCAACAGAGAGTATATCTTCCACTACAATTTGATGAGACAGGATGAATATATATTCAAGTGGGACATAGTGGGAGTGAGTTAGGTACTTTTCATATTGTTCCCGCTAGGTTGTCACCACTAGTGATTACATCAATCAGGTCACAAAAGGAGACTCAAAGAGGTTAATCAAGTTTCCCAAAGGTACTCATTTAGAAAAGAGATGACAGAGGTGGATATAAAATATTAATTCTCCTTAAAAAGTACATGATTTGCTGTCTTGAAATGTTTAAACACACATAACAATTGGTGAATATGAGGCTACAGGAGCTTCATGCCAGTGTTAGGCAAAATCACAATTCTTTGACAACCTCTAACCTTGATTTCTCATCACACCACCTGTCTGAGCATGATGGGCCATACCACCAAGGCCAAGCACCATACTGTTCCTGGAAATTTTTCTTTCCCTGTCTGCTTCTGCCCTGCTTTCCTTACAAGCTTAACTTCCAGTCTCACACAGAAAGGATTTGCTAGAGAGGAGAAACCAGGAGAATGAAGAGACTGACAACTTCTCTCTCGTCTCCTTGCCTTCCTCTACCTGAGTTCTTCCTGCTCTATATGCTTTGCCAGAGCCCTGGGAACATAGACTGGCTTCCCATGTGGAAGTTGCTAGAAATGTTCTTGACGATGGGTCTCTGACAGTATTTGTTTTGCAATGAATCCAGATGGATTTTCATGGAGCCAAGTTAACAGGAGAGGAGATATACCTCCTCCCCTGCTCCAACCCACCACTGGATAAATCCAAGTGAGAAACAGCCATCTAGAAACAGCCTCCTCCCTTTTCCCAGACCAGGAAGGTTGGGGCTCTGGAGGCCATCTTGTACACACACACAGACATACACACACACACACACACACCTTCACGCTGTGATAAAGACACCTTCCTTTAATTAAAAGGAAGTCACAGTCACAAATAAATGCTCTTATGGGTCCAAGAGGGTAAGTCACTTCATGTGTCTAGGCTGGCTTCTCCCTACAGAATCTAGAGAGACAAAGCTTGGCATGGTCTGTGAAATCCTATGCAGAAAAAAAGTAGAGACACAGTGAGGAACTGCTGTGAGTAGAAAAGGCGAATTTGGTTAAACACACCTCAGCCGAGCCATTCCTTAAGTGCTGCTTAGCTTTCTGATTCTGGGGCAGTATTTATGCATCTTGTTACACTGGAAGGCCTCACATGCAACCTGGAACATAATGAATGTTCAACAATGTTGTGCCAATTAAACTGAATTGAAGTCCTCTGGCCATAGGACTACTTGTCTCTGTAGGGAGAAATAGAGACACTCTTCCAAGACAGAGGCTTCCTCTAAGGAGCTGTTCACCTGTGTCATCTCTCAGAGAGGCCAAACAAAGCCCTTTTTGGCCCTGAGATGGACAACGAAACCCTCCTTTGTTTTTACAACTTCTGCTTTGCACTGAGCTGAACCACAGAACAGAAATCCACAAGCTACATAGGTAGAATTGAATGTCTGAAGTACCCAAGATCTGGTCCGTAGGTTGTGGCATCCCACTTTCCCATCAGAAAAGAAGAAGTCGAGTTCTATCAGTTCCAAAAGCCAGGTTGTGTAGGAACATTGATAGCTCAGGAAATTGGGGATCAATTTTATCCCTCAATACACAAAATGGTCCATGTTTATTGTTTTTATTTTAGTCTCTGTTCTATTTGGAGTTGCTGACAAGATGGTGGCCAGGAACCAAATGAGGGACATGGCCTCTAAGATGCCCAAAGCCAGTCACTTCTCCTAGAGGTAAATGGTTCTATCCCTCTGTATGTAGGGCACACAAGAGCAACTCTGGCATGAAGGATAGCTTCCCTCCCCTAACTTCGTACCATTTACTTCTGTGTTTTGCCTTCCCGGTTCTCTTACTACCATCTGCAACCACGGAGAGCCAATCATATCCTCCTGTCGCATGGGAGTCCTTCATTATGTTGGTCCATTCCTCTCTCCACTTGACCTCACTATTGGGTTATTGTCCTACTTAGAGTGTGTCTCCCAGAACTGAACATACGCTTCTGAAATTGCATCCCTCCCGGTTACAGTTCCGGAAGGTTAAATCCAAAGAGCTTAAGCAAGACTTCCTGAAAGTCACAAGGACAGGCACATAAACAAATGTCATCTGCTTCAGCCCAAAGCTAGACTGTAGGTGGTCACAGACTCCACCCCCCATCTCCCTTGCCACCACCACCCCCTCATCTGCATCATCTGCCTCTCTCCAAGGATGGCTTTGAGGGAGATGTTCTGTGGGCCCTCGAACTGGATGGCCACCCTGCAGACTGGGAGGATTCTATTTCTAGCCACCTCTCTTGCACAAGTGGAGATCCGGCCAGCC
Organism: Cricetomys ansorgei; assembly: GCA_026225945.1. Classification (NCBI taxonomy): domain Eukaryota; kingdom Metazoa; phylum Chordata; class Mammalia; order Rodentia; family Nesomyidae; genus Cricetomys; species Cricetomys ansorgei. The sequence continues at coordinate 11,921,017 of JAMJFZ010001796.1, forward strand.
CGCTGGACTCTTGGGATGGGAAGCTCTGGGAGAGGCCAGATTGTTATCACTGTCAGATACAATTTCCTCCCCCGACACTGCCCTCTGCCAGCCCGCAGTGTCCATCTGTCTGTGGAAACAGTAAGGTCCCGGCTGAGTATTTTTAGACAGGGCCTTTGTTGGTCTGGAGTTACTTCCCACCAGAGCCATCAGCGCTGTCCACCTTTTTCTCTTCATCTGTGATAAGATCTCCAATAACCTGTAAAGCACATGCTGGGCTAAATGGCCCTGTGAATGGTAGAGGCCTTGGAATGGTGGAGGTGCTGCCCTCCCTCCCCACCTCCTCCTGCAAGAGTGGCTTTTCCTGTTTTGACTCACTTCAGGGGAGGGAGGGTTGTTTCGTTTTGTTTTGTTTTTGTTTTTTAGTCTTTTTTTCTTCTCCTGTCACTGTTTTGACAAAGAATAATGTGCCACTTCTCCACCCCATGGGGGAAAAAAAAAAGTTTTATTTAAAGATTTCCTGGGGCATGGGAAGTCGCACAGTTCACTTATGACAGCTGAGTGTGGGACACAAAATACAATGAAGGTCAAGGGGAACAGACATATCTCAATGATAACACTGAATGGTCAACAATAGGTTACTAGGGGCCAGTAAATTCAGCCATCATTTTATAGATGGGGAAACTGAGGCACTGCAAAGGAAAGGGAAATCAAGGCTCAGGAAGCAAGTCCAGGCACAACACACTCAAACTAAGTAAACAAGGCATCACTAACCCCAGCTCCCTGTCTGTGGGGGCAAAGCATGAGGCTAAAGGCGTATGGGAGATGACAGGAACCTGGGAAGAAAGGTGTTCTGGGTAGAAGGCGCTGTATTGGGAGCTGGAAACCTGTGATCCAGAGGGTCATGTGACTAGGCAGGAAAAAGAAGGGAGACAGTGGAATAAAGAGGGGACGCCCCTTCAGGGACGAGAGCCCTTAGGAAGAAGAGGTGGGGTGATGGGCATGAGAAGAGGAGGCTACAAATATCTGTGTGCTTTAGAACTCGACCCCGCCTTGTCCAGGGCTCAAAAATGGTGCTTTATACGGAAGCTCAGCAGACCGTGACCTGTGTTGTTGGCCAAATGGCTTTGGGAGTAGATTTTAAATATTCTGATGGAAAATAAACTATGATGCATGCCTGGTTCCAAACTATTTTGAGTGATTTGAATTGTGAAAATCTTGACTTTCAAATTCATGTGAATGGACATTCTAGACAAAGGCACTGAGCATGAAGCTGGCCCCAGGAGACTGGGAAGCCTGCTCTAGCTTAGCTACAAAGCCACAGCATGATGCAATTTCCTCTTCTGGAAAGTGCAGGGTCTGCTTTATAATTTCTCAAGTTCTTTTTTTTCTTAACATCGTCTTTGACTTACTCAAGGTCCTACAGTAAGATAGGCCAGAGTCCCTAGCTCCCAGGTAGCCATTTAAAGTTTTTGTTTTTTAACACACATTGAAATTTAAATCTTCCATGGATAATATATAGACTCAAACAGTCTGGATTCAAACTTTCCTCCACCACAGACTAGTTCCACAGCCTGGACAAGTAGCTGAACCTCACTGTACCTCAGTTTCCTCATTATTAACTGATAAATGATAACAGTACCCATTCCAAGAGAGAGTCATGAGAATTTAATGAACTAGTACGTTTCGGATCCTTACAGCTTGACAGAGTAGGCATATACGAGCCTATTTACCTGCTTTTGTCTGGAGTCATAGCAGACACTCTACCATCAATCTTGAGGAGACCGTGAACTAAGGGACTGATGGCAATCTATCAACAGGAAATGGCGGGCAGCATCAGGAGGTAAATATGGAAAGGGGACAAAGGGTGGCGCTAGTTCTTACTTTCACCCCACTGCGTGTTTAATATTTGAGAACTCACATTGTAAATCCTTTTAACTCTTCTGAGTCAGCAGGACCACACTGAACATGAAAGCCTCTCTCCCTTACTGGAGTCAAGTGAACAGGGCAGCTGGGAGGATTGGGTTCCACACCCAACATTAGTCTATGACGACTAACTACTAACTCCACTCTCCAGTGTATATGCCAACCAGAAGAAGCGATATACAGGTCCCCGGAGTTTCTACTACCTCACACAGTTCTGTTCCAGGACAGGGTCAAGTTCTTTCTCTGAGAGCTTACAAGAGCATTTCTAAGCTTGACCACATGAAAAACACATATGAAATCTCCATATTGCCCACTACTTTGATCTGGATCCTTGACCTGTGACTGAAGCTGGAGAGGAGTCACCTGGGCATTTACTTGGAGCTGATAGAGCCATTTCTCCTTGGCCCTTTTCCAAAGGACACAAGGAAGAACGGTGACCATTTCCTCCAGGAATGCTACCTAGTAGATTGTCACCCAATCAATGGCTACCCACCTAGCTGTATATTCTCAGAAATGGCCCTTATTATAATGTTGACTTATGGATATACTCTGAACCTACCAAATCAGGACGCCCACTAACAGAATCTGGGATTCTATAACAAGTCCCCTTAGGTAATACTATCATAAAGTGCTCTTTAGAAACCCAGTGCCAAAGAATAAGAATGAATATGGCCATCCTCTCTCTGTTGGAAAAGTGCAGTCAGTCTGGCCAGCTAACCCCCAACTTGAGAACTTCCATGCAGAGGGTCCCGATATATGCCATGAGTCAAGCAGAGGCAAAGATGGGTATGCCTACTTCTCCAGAAATGAGGTACGTAGGTAAGGGAGGGGAGATGGGGAGATAGATCCTCAGAAAAGTAATCAAAATACAGTTCTGTGGTTGAGACATAATGAGGAGTGAATAAACACGAGGGGCTAGAGAGAAGCAGTGTGGAAAGGAGCCCAGTCCTTGGAAACACGTATGCCTAGATTTGAACCTCAATTCTACCGTTGACCACCTGGGTGCAGTGTACCTTATCCCAACTTCTTATTTCTGCAAAGTGCATTGAATAATCATGTAACCCAGCTAAGTTACCTGACCTGGAGCAAAGCCCAGCACACACTAGACACTTGGAGACTACCAGACTCTTGTGACTTGTCTTTGTGCTTTACTGATGAAACTGTCTGCCAGGATGCTACAGAGACAAAAATTATCTCTTATCTGGGACTATTGTTAACTGTGGTTGTCAAGGTGAATAACGTATTCATCTGGATGTCTAAGAAAAGAAGATTGTGTTTTATATCCCATTGTTGAGCTGAAAATAAGATTCCATCCTCTGGGGACCTTGAGGGCTATTTGTTTTGGCCCTTCAGAGAGTTCTGGATCCCTTGGAGCAGCATTCCCTGGAAACAGAATGCCTTGCTCTCCCAGTGGTAGTATGGCCCTCCAGGTTCTTCCTCCCCAGCAGAGGGGTCCCACATGATCTGGGATAGAGGCCAGTATCTCCTCTCTTGGAGACATGTCAGCCCAAGATGCCAGGACAAATGGACTTATTTGTTCGCTCTCTGGCAGCTGAATTTCTACTGTTAAAAGTTCTTTCCCACGCATGAATCCACAGCCGGCTCACTCGCCTCCAAAACTGGGGTTGTAAGGTCAACAGCAATAACAGCTATCCTATCTGCATGTCTCTGTCCTGCACCTCCGAATATTTGTTCTCATATCCTGCGAGACCCATCTGAGCACACTCTTCAGATTGCTCACACGCCAGCCCTCCAGTCTTCTCATCTGCAGCAGCCATGATGATGCCCCCCTGCAAATCTCCAGCTCCAAGCAGCAAGGTTGGTCAAGGACCTCAGATGCCGTGCTCTGCAGTCACCGCATCTAAGAGGACACTACCCCTTCTATGAATTGTTCCCAGCCTATGATAAAGTATGTCCAAAAGACTTGAGGCTGCTAACCCCTCACACACCCTACACTGTGGCTAGTACACTGAATCCTTCACTTTACTTTATCCTTCACTATATTCATTTTTATTTTCCACTTCAACCCAAAGGTAGGGCTTTCTAAAACTGTATCATTCATTAATGTATCTCAGGAACCTAAAAAATAACACACAACAACTATTTCTGAAATAAGCAATGTCTGTCTTACAGGTGGGAGAATGGGACTTGGAGAGGTGATTCTCCCAGGTAGCTCAGCCAGTAAGACTAGGCCCTGGCCTTCCTAAGCCGATGTCTCATCTTTCTCCTCTCTCATCAGAAATTAACTCTGCTTTGTTTTTGTTGTCCATTCTCTGTGTCCATTTGTGTCTATTCTCTCCACTCGTGGACCCTTCTTATTTATTTCTCATGCTAGGCATGTGTGTGTGTGTGTGCGTGTGTGTGTGTGTGTGTGTGTGTGTGTGTTCCTCACCCTATTGTGTCTAAGATGAGCCAATGTATATTGTTCAGGAATGAGGGACTCGGGCCAAAACAGAACAGACATCTTACATCTTCGAAGGTATAGAACCAGAGAGACTCCACAGAGTAGGAGAGAAGAGACTAAAGAGCAAATGCTCCTGGGCGAGGCTTCACTAGCGGGACAACCTGCTCCTGTTGGCTTTGTGTCCTGTGTGCAGTCCCTTAACCTCTACATCTTCCTGGAATTGTCATCCTTACTTCAGGAATTCCGAGTCTGCCTTCCTTAAAGAGTAAATAAACTGATGGGTCAGAACATGCTTTCCGGGTGGACACAAAAACAAGTGTCCTTAAGGGAGGACGGAGAGATGCAGACAGCCGGAGAACTTCTACCAGGTTGGAATCTCCCTCACTCTACTTTGACCCTTGCATGTTGTCATCCACTGAGTAATAGAAAGGTGGCCTGGAGGAGGAAGAGAGACCTTTATTCATCCTGTAGGATTTGGGCAACAATAGGGTGCTTTTAGGCTATAAAGGTAACAATTGTAGGGAAATATGAGCCAGAGATAGGCAGAAAGCTGTTTTCCTGGAATCAGTGAGGGATTTGCTGAAGGTTCTGAGTGCATGCTTGGCACAGAGAATGCTTAAACTCATGTAGACAGCAAAATGTGAATGAAGTTCTGGAGAGTTCTGTCAGTGGGTTTTATTGCCTGCAGGAAGAAGCTACAGAAACAGCACGGTTAGAGTCCCAACTGTGTGCAGACAACACACCAGGGTCATGAGTGGGTACTGATCATGTCCAGAGCCTTCCAGAAGGGTCTTGGGCCCTACAGGGAGTGAGCAAATGCAGATGTGGTATGGTGATGTTCCTTCTCCAAGCATATTGGGTGACAAACTGTGAGCAATTATTTCACCTGTGACATCTATTCTGCCCAGCCCAGCCCAAGACCAGACAGAGGTCACAGCCTATGCCCTAAAGGACCAAAAATTACCTCATAGCAAAAACCTCTGATTCAAAAGAAAGGACTGTGTCTGGGCCTCAGAAGGTTGCCACTGATTTACATCGCCAACTGCTCTGAGCTCACGGAGCCCACAGTCAGACAATGGATTAAAAACTCTACAAGTAACTTGATGAATGTAGTGGCATATGGACAAATGACCGGGCTGGCTCCACCATACTTGTAAAGGTGTTCCCCTCTGCTCTCCAGCTATGTAAGTGCAAATGATGCCTGACATAGAGTGGTCCTCATAACCTGTGTACTGATGATGTCCATGAAAACAGAAACCCTTAGCTATGGATGTTGAGTATCGTTTGCTGGAAGGCTAGGGTGAGGATGAAATAGATCGTGCTTGTGAAAATCTGCGAGAAATGGAAAAGTACTGGGGACGTGATAGTCATTTTTAGCGTTGGATGAATCCAAGGCTCTGACCTCTAAGGAAAGCTGTCTGCCAAGATGGTGTGAGGGGGCTAAAGCCAGGTGCCCAAGCAGCCTATAATGCTAAGCATATGGAACAAGTCAGTTAATCCTTCTGAGCTTTTTATTTTTGATTCTGTTTTCTTGTATGGTGGCATAAGAGGAAGATAAACCAGGGTGCTCCTGGGACATGTGGGGATCTGTTTACACCGCCCAAGTAGCAGAAGGGATATCTTGATGATGTTGTGGTGTTCCTGGGACATGTGGGGATCTGTTTACACAGTCCAGGTAGCAGAAGGAATTTCTTGCTGATGTCCTGATAGAGCAGAAACCTTCAGGAGACTTGGAGGCCAGCCCAGGCTCTGGCATCACCTCCCCTGTAGGAGTCTCTTGTCCTAATTTTCATCCTCTAAAAACAAGGTCATAAGACTCTCAGCTCTCCAATTCACTGTAAGTCCCAACGGTCCATCACTCAATAACACCAGCACACACCAGGGGTAGAGATATCCCTGAGGGTGGACAAACCCAGGTACCGCAGCAGAGGGTGCAGTTCTGCACATTTTGTACCTGGTGACTTCTTGAAGGCAGGCGAGACAGCTGGTGCTTTACCTGTTTAAATCTTAGTTTCTCTATGATTGTGTGATAAAATATGACAAAAGCAACTCAGAGGAGAAGGATTCATTCACAGCACAAAGGCACAGTCTATCGGGAAAGGGAAGTGGAAGCAGCAGGAGCTTGAAACTGCTGGTCCTTCTGCATCCACAGTCAAGAAGCAAGGAGCAAGAATGCATGTCTGCTGCTCAGTTCCTATCCCTGTTTATATTAGCACTTCGCAACCCCTTTGGGGGGCCAAATGACCCTCTCACAGGGGCCGCCTAAGACCACCTGCATATCATTTACAATACAATTCATAATAGTAGCAAAATTACAGTCATGAAATCCCAACAAAAATAATTTTACGGTTGGGAGACATCACAACATGAGGAGCTGTATTAAAAGGTTACAGCATTAGAAAGGTTGAGGTTTACACAATCCGAGATCCCAGCTAGGGAATGGTGGCACCCACAGTGAGTCTTCCTACCTCAGTCAACGTAAGCAAGATAATAATCCCCCACAAGCATGCCCAGTGGATTCTGGAATCTGTCAAATTAACAATTACTTCTCTCAGTTCTAGAACAGAGTACGACATCACTCCAGTGGCATCAAAAGGAAATCTTTCTCCAATGTGACCATTCATAACCACACTCTCTGCAGACCCTCAGAACAGCATCAAAGCCTCATTCTCCTCATGGCGGTCTTCTCTATGAGTCAAACTACAGAGCTCTGAGGTTGCAGTGGGGAAAGGGGAGTGTTGCAGAGCGGAGGAGAGGTGAGGGATTCTCAGATTCCTGGAGGTTGGTCCACTAGTCGTGATGGAGAGTTATAAGGAAATCCCACTATGTGCAATGAACTGAAAGGCACTTCTTGGCCTGAGCTAGTGCCATACTTCCTGAGCCTCAACCATAGCATTCAATCCAAAGCTAGCTAGACCATGGTAGCAGGACAGCCACAGGAACCCGATACATATTGACTGTGAATTTCATTCTGGTGTGTCATAGGCTCCTGGGCTGGTTCTCAGAGCTCTTTCTGACATAGTAATTTTTTCCATGGTTTCTGCATGCTGATTCTTTAGCCCCTGCTTGACCACTTCCATCAACAGAATGCTTGCTATCTCCCATGACAGTCTATTTCATGATGACCCGCTCTGAGTCAGAGATAATCCTCCATATATTGAATCAAGATAGCATCCAAGGAACCTGAGAACTGCATTCTAGGATTTTCTAGAACAAAATGGCTGTTACTTCACCCCTGCCTCCTTAGCAATGTGTCTTAGACATGACTCGTGATGGTAGATGCCCCTTTTCTGAAACCCTATTTAGCAGCGCTCAAGTGTGTGTGGCGGAGGGTACAAAGAGAAATGACAACCAGGTGACCCCTCTGGTCTCTGTGGCTCTAATATTATAACTCTGAAGATAAAACGTAAATACAAATAGATACGCCTACTTAACTGAAATCTGGGATCGGCTCCCAGCCCCATAGGCTTCCTGAATCTATTTCTGTCTGGCTTTGCTTTCTCACTTCTCTCAGAGAAAGTAAATGAGGGGTTGGATAAACAATGACTGAAATATGGAAACTCTGGGTTCTGATCCCCACAGTATGCCAGAACATTAACAAATACAATTACTGAATGACCTTCATAAAGTGCAGTTGATATGCCTCTCTGGAACCCCGACACAGACTCATTATTATCCATGGGCTTTGGCTTAGGTCATGGTAGATAGACCCTCTTGCCGTCCTTCTGGGAGCAAGGAAGAGACTATTAGCTACCCTGAAAACTGATACGTTACTTTCTTGTCCTATCTGGTTGAGGCCCAGAATTTGAAGGTGGCCTCATATTTCCCTGGCATGTTCCCCATTTGTCCACAGAGACTTGATGATATCCCAGGGGCTCTCCTGCAAGCAATAAAGAGGGCAGGCATCCATGTTACAGAAAAGGTTGAAAAGGAAGACAGCCACTATAGGTATCTCAAAAACCTGCTGGGGCTCACTGTCAGCTGGCATGGGCTAACATATGCCATGGTAAAGCAAACAGCGGGGCTTGGCAAATCCAGAACCCAGTAGTGACCACAGTGCCATGCTCGCTCATTAAGATGCCACTGGCACATAGATCACCTGGTGGTGGCTTTATTTGCAGATCCTGACTCTTGCTGGGCCTTCTTCTGCCTTCTTGAGCTATATATGAAGAAAAAAAATCAGACTTCAACGGATTTTTCCATCTGAGCAGCTTAAGCCAAATTAACATAGACATCGCTACCCCTCAACCCCATTTGCCAGGCCTTTCACCCCTGCCAGCCCACCTGCCGTGCACTCGGGGAGACCCTTGTGTTTTTCCTGAGACCCCTGCCTCAGAAGAGAAAGCAATTCACACAGTGCAAGTTGTAACAGACTTTCCAGGTTGGAATTATTCTCCCTTCATACTAGCCTGCCACAGTGGGATGATGGTCACCTCTTCTATTTGCAAACACACGTCAGGGCCCACCTCTCCCAATACACTAGGGCCTGTAACTGGGTATGTTTAGCTCCACAGTTGTTCTTACACCTGTGATATAGTCATAGTGATCAGAACTGGCCTAAGACAGGTTGAGAAGAGCCGGGACAAGAGTTTTGGGATGGTGCTGACAGAAAGCCATTAGGGAAGCTCCACTGGGGATGCTAAGCTACTACTCACACCAGGTCAGTCTTTGCCTATTCTCTCCAGCCTCAGGGCTGGAGATTTACTGAGAACACTCCAGGAAACAGTGCTATAAATTCCATAGTCGGAGAACCGGAAAGTACCAAAGTGCTGTGGTCTGACTGTGTCTCCCAAATTATCTCATATGAAAGCACAGAACTATGAAATGAGACCTAGTGAAAAGTGACTGGATCACAGGCAGCACAATGCCTTCATCAACGGATTTATACCTTTCTCACTCCAGTGAGCTGTCACTTTGGGAATGGGAGAGGAGGTTCTCATGATATTTACCTATTGTGTTTCGTTCCTTCTTCAAATGCCTACATTTGAAGATCTTCTGTTTCCCACCATGAGCTGAAACAGTTCAAGGCCTTCACTAAGCTAGGTAGATACTGGTGACATGTCTTTGACTTCCCATCCTCCAAAGCAATGAGCCATAACGTCTCTGTTTATAAATTGCTCAGTCTCAGGCATTCTGTTATAGCAACAGAAAACACACACTGTCATAGGGTGTGGGGTTAGTGACAAGAACACCAAGAGAAGAAGGAAGGTAAGAGGAGGAGAAGAGGAATTTCTCTAATTCTTCACTGTTCCATTGCATCCATAAATTAAAAAAAAAAAACGCATCCCCCCCCCCACCCCCTGAGTAGAGCTCTAACGCTTGTCACAATCTGTTTTGGGGTTTTTTTTTGGGAGGGGGTTGGTTTATTTTTTTCAGTTCTTGGAAATGTGGTCACCCACATAGGGAATCCCTGATAACATTGCACTAGGCAGAGCCCAAGCAACCAGAAGGCCCCAGGGATGTTCAGTTGAGAAGCATGATGCTGATGAGCCCTGTCCATGATGCTTATGATTTGACAGCTGCTTTATTATGTGGGATGTGCTGGGTCACTCCAGGGAAGCGATTGAAACAAATCTATCGTACAAAGTGTACAAAATTGTACAAAGTGTTGTCAGGTTCTTGGAAGAGAGTCTCATGATCCAAAGCTATTCATAGATTCTTAGAACTGAAGTTACTTTAAATATCTCTTGCTAGGGTCTCTTTACTATATTAATGGGTAAATCTCAGCCCAGAGAAATTGGAAGATTTTCATGATGTCAAAATTGTCCTTCTTTATACATGTCCTTATCACAAAAGGGCTGATGTCATTTGCACCTAATGGAGTGGAAAGATTTAATGCTGCCTCTGACACTCCACAGTGTATGGCCTTCTGCAAGGTTCTAGCCCTTTTTAAGTCCAGCAAATGGGTCTGGTGAAGTCAATTCCAGTAAAAAGTGCTATAGCTTAATGTGTCAAATGTTGAACAAAACCAACCCTGTCACTTGGTGATAATTAGGGAGACCCAGAAATGGTAGAGCACAAATCAGCTGAGGATGAGACCAAACGCTGATGTCAGAGATGGGACAGCATAAAACCACTGCACCAAGCACATGGCTGGGTTGTGGCAGCTATTCAGGCTGGTGTAACAAGCTCTCTTCAGTGTCTATCTAACATCTCAACACTTTCTCCCTCCTTGGAGACTTTGATTATTTTCAAATGCCCACCCTCTTGTTCACATCCTGCATGTCCCATGTGTACATTCATCTCTGCCACCTGGGTTGGCTCCTACACTCAAATTCTAGACAATCTCCACATAGCTTCCCCCCCCCCTCGCGAATGTTACTGCTACAGAGGTGGGCATGTGTGGTGTAGCAATTTCCTGAGATTAAAATCTTCTATCTTGGAGGGAAACTTAAGACAGAATGTTTACAGGGAAGTGAAATGATGTGTTCTAAGTGGAGGGGAAATACTGCTTGTTAGGATGGAAAGTAGTAAATAACTCAAAATAGCTTCAGGAAGTCCCTGAAACTGACCAGATTCACTAGCCCTCTCCTTTCCTAGGAGTACATAAACAGCAAAGACCTCTAAGAGAAGACTCTCAACAAGCAAGACCCCTGGAAGAAGCAGAGACCAGTAGAACCGTCTAAAGCTGCCTAGAAAGGACACTCTCCAGCCTGTAGAGCTGTCTGTAGGCAGTTTCAGCTCTTGTGAGCTGTCACTCATACTGGGGTGAACTTTAGTCTTTGAGTATTTCTGCTCCTGTAAGTAATCCCTCACCTATATTCCTGTAATTAACCCCAATAAAACTCTTTAGTTTACCCAGTTGGCCTTGGTAGTATGCATACTGAAAGTTTTTCTGCACATGGTGAGGCGCTCCCTCCTGGACCCAGGATTATGTGCAGACCCCACCCAAATACCAATTTTCAGCACAAAGAGATCTTCTGTTAAGCAGGAAAAGTCAAGGTGACTGCTTTTGACTTATATAGAAACAGCAAAGAAAAAACTTTGCAGATGTACTTTCAACAAGGAAAAACAGGAGGACAAGTCAGGATAAGGTGGCTCTGGAGAGAGTACCTGATCTGTCATGAGCTCCCTATCTGGGGTGAGTAAATGTTTATTCGTGTTCCCCAAGAAAAGTCCATCACACAACATGTGACCTAAGTTGGCCAATCAGGTAGAAAGAAAGATTTTTTTCTTATTACAAACTTTTTATGTCTGCCTGTATAGAAATAAGAAATCATGCAGCCCCATCTGCTGATGGTAGCCATCTTGAAGCCATGAGGAAAAATTCGCACCAAGACCCACTCCCGATGGGGACAGATCCTGAGTTAATAACGAAAACTAATCTCACTGGACATTCTTTACCTGGAGTCCATCTTATCTATGTATATGATCCTAAATGTTCCTTCACTAAAATAAGCTTGATTCTCTTTCTGGATTTTTTGTAGTTGGAAACATCCTTAGTTATGGGCTAGGTAAATCAGAATATACATCTAGGAAGGGAAGCACCTGAGACTCATGGGAATCCTACATGCACGAAGGGCTTGCTCAGTGTCATGCCTTACCGTCCTGGACACCCAGAGTCCCTTGTACTATGTGGCTGTAGGAACCACACTCATGCTTCTCCTGTTCCTTGTCAATGTCTAAAATAAAATCCAAAACAGTGACAGAAATTTGACTATTGTGGTTCATAACTTTTAATATTAACCAACATTCTCAGATCCTCAGTTTCCGTCTATAAAACAGGACTGGTGATACTCATGAGAATACCAAACTTCATAGTCCAACAAGCAAGTCCATTGGCCATTTCCAAAATCTCATCTGTTTGCCTCCTACTTGTTCCTTTTCCGTCCCCTGACACTCCTCTACAGAGATTGGTATCACTTTGAAGGGAAGAGAAGGTATGAAAAGTAGATGTACTAGGGCCACAGCCTAGTATGAACATGAGTGGTTTTGCTCTGGACAGACCAGAGGCTCTGGGTCATAAGGCATTCGCTAACAGAGAAGTCCATCCCCTCTGCCTCTAGCCTAGGCCTGAAATCACCTTGCAGAATACGTTAAGGGATCCAGTTGTTATGCTGTGTCCTCTGTCTTTGAATTCAATTCGCAAGGTTCAAAATGTTGTTGAAATACAGCAACTCTGTATTCACTCTGCTCTTTCCCCGAGAACTTTTGCTAGGTACAAACATGTTCAGAGTCTCCAAAAGGGACCATCCCTGAGTGGGATGAAGATACTAGATGGCATTGTATGAGAATCCTGCTCCTTGACACCATTGCTTCCCACCAAAGAGAACAGTGAACACAGAAAGCAACTAGGTAAGCAATAAGAAACCAAATGGCATAGTGTAATCACTGAGTCTCAGCCAAGGAGCCTCTGCTTTACCAAGAATGCACAAAATAATCCTTTTCTTTGACTGACAAAATACTTTTCTATTGTGTTTTAGTCCTTCCATGCCATTATAACAAAATACTACAGGCTGGGTAATTTGTAAAGGACAGAAATGTATTTTTCCGTTCTGAGGGCTGAGAAGTCCAAGATTGTCAGGCTATGTCTTTGAAGGGCCTTCTTGTTATACCATCTCATAGAAGAAGTAGATAAAGGGAGGAGAGGAGAAGTAGGGAGAAGAGAGAAGAGAGGAGAGAAGAAAAGAGGAGAGACGAAAGATGCCCAACTTCATTCTTTCATAAGAAATCCATTCCTGCAATAACAAACGCACTCAGGTGATAATTGCATCAACCCATTTACTCTGCCATGGAGACCTAATCACCTCTCCACGAGTTCTGCCTCCTATCACTTTATCAGAACCATAGAGGTCACTTCAGATCATGTATTCGTGGTAATAATCTCCTGCAAAGAGTTCCATGAGAGTTCCAATACTGATGATATGAGCTTCACTCTGGCCTGTGTCCTGCTGTTCTGTGGATCTCTGCCTATTTCCAAGGCACACCCAGGGTCATAGGAAAGACCGAAAAAAGCCAAGGCAGAAAAAAGTAACGGTCTGCCTCATGCTTGTACACTTGAGAAGTTCAGAAATATTTCCTAGTGTTTTTCTCTGTAACATTTCCCCTTTCCTCTCCCCACTGCCCTTCTATCTCCTCTTTTCCTCCTTCAGAAGGCGGTCACTTCCTACTCTCTGGTCTTTCTCCACATTCATCTTGTCTTGGCATTCTTAGAGATATGGCCTCTCTCCATAGTTCTCCTCAGTTGAGAAAGACAAATCAAGCCTTCAGAAGTTCTTCCATTCTGCAGGCATCAATCTCTATAGAGAGTGTCTCTCAACAGTCTTCTGGATCTCCCCTCAGAGCCTCCACAGGGGTCCTAAGACCCACAGTTCAGAAAGTGTCACACTATGACTCTGTTACTATTAGGGATGGCCTCTGGTCCACTGGTCAGGGGCAGTGGCCAGCAGCAGCCAGTTCCACTTGGCTCCTGACCTGTCTTGGAATTCATGGACAGGAGGGTTGGAGGGTTCATGGGGTAAGACAACATGAGCTCCTCTTTGTCTTTCTCTCTTCAGTTTGGCAGGTTGAAGTTTAAATTAGAGTCAAGGGTAAAGAGTAGCTAATGGAATCTGGGTACCAGACTCAGGAGTTGCTGGGATACACTTGCTAGGCCTCTGTGTGAGCTATTATGTAAGACATTTTTCTTATTTCTCTAGTAACCACTTAGTGAGTGTAGGATTTCCTTGTGTCTGCTTTCATCCCCAGGAAGTAGCTATGCCATGGCCAGCACTGGTCCATGCGGTTCTAGACTGGAGGCTCTGAGAGTCAATGGAACATACAGAATTCCCAGGAGAACATGGAAGAGAATATGGAAGTCACTCAGTTTATTGATGAATAGGTCACATTTATAGAAGGGTCTCTGGCATCCACAGACATCAGGGAAAGCCTTTAGTTAGGACAGCGCAGGTACAAAAGCCCCATTTGCATATTGGGGGCTCATAACTTGGAACTAAGTGTTTTCTTGGGGACCAAAGGGAGAGACTGTATGTGGTCATATAGGGGAGAAGTAAGTCCCAGCTTCAGGTAAACAACTGCCAGGTTGCATACCTCTGAGGGGGTGGTGCCTTGCTATGAAAGCAGGCAGCAAAACCTGTGGTTTGTCAGAGCAGGGGAGGGGGGCACAGCCAAACACCTTCTGCTCTCAGAATGAGGGTTTTGGGGTTCCAAGCACGCTTCTACCCCACCTTTAGCTCTAGAACAGCCCCACAAGTGAGTACTTACTATGTGCCAGGCTGTGTGGGCCAGGGCTAGGGATTCCAAGTTGGGCCTGATGGGGCACAGAGTAAAGGCATAGACATTCAAATGGTGACAGAATTGCTAACTATGGATCATGAGATGTGCAGAGAGCTGTAAGAGGTCTGGGAGAGAGGATAGCAGCTGTGCAATGCTCTGAGGCTATATCACTCAAAGTGAGAACAAAATAGAAAGCAATGCTCTCCGTCTAGAACCGGAACCAACCTATGCATCAGACACCATTTATAAAGCAGTCTTTGTCTTGTCCTGACCAGAGCTAAGCTTTCCATCTTGTCTCTGTAAATGAACTCTCTACCTATGAGCAGAAAGCCTGACCTGTGGTACTCTACACTGCAGCTCTGCCTTCCATGGGGTCAATAATTGGTACCTGATCTTTTATTAATTAACTCAACCAGTAGGTTTGTTTTTTTTTAATATTAAATTCCTACTTCGTACCTGTGACTGCAGGGTTTGGCAGTTATACAGTTTACTTGTTTGATTGTGTCCTCATCAGGTGGCAGGTTTCATGAGAGCAAAAGAAAAAGGTTCAACTTGCCTACCCTCATCCCTTAAATGCCAGCATAGTGCTTAGTACGGCTAGAGTTTCGACACTTCCTGAGTGAATGCCAGAAATAGTTCAGAATCTGTGGAGAGTCTCAGAAATGCCAGGACCATTGTAGCTGTGGGCTGGGCCCTCTCTGATATTCTTCTGCTTTGCCTAACCATCCAAAACGCAAACAAAAATCTATGTGTTCTATGAGATATAGGAAATAAAAAGAAAATAAGCTAAGTCATACAGACATAAAGCATCCTTAATTTCCTCTTTCTTCCTTTCTTTCTTTTCTTTCTTTCTTTCTTTCTTTCTTTCTTTCTTTCTTTCTTTCTTTCTTTCTTTCTTTCTTTCTTTCGACTTTTCTCCTACCTCCATGATTACTCTAGCCTTGGGCCTGTTTTTATCGACTTGTCAAACCATATCAAGTTCAGGAAAGCATGTACAGAAGTAAACCCAAGGGGTAGTCTCAGCAGGAGGCCGCCTGCACCTCTGTGGGGTCTCTGCAACCGAATAGCTCCATCAACTCTCAGCAGAAACCCACTCAATGCCATTGCCAGGGAATCAAAGAGAAATGAGATATCTCTCCGAAGTTAAAATAATCATGCAAAATTACAAAACCGAATGTTAAAAGTCTAAGAAAGTTGAAAGGAACGGTGGAGATTTAAAGGGGGGAAAGTTGGCAGAATTCATCACATTCTCTTGGAGTGAGCAGTGTTAAGATATAGTTTGCTAGATGTTTGTGCAGGCAGTCATGGATGGAGCTTTCTAATTTAAACAAACCAGAGACACATACCTCAAGTTCTTTTCTCTGCCAGCTGGAGTCCAGAGTACACATAAGGGACCCAGACTAGACATCAGTACCATGATAGTGACAACCAGTGGGTTGTCAGCTTTTACTACAGAGCAGATGGTCACTGTTTAGTCCTCCGACTTGGTGGGTGAGGAGCATCACCATTCCCATTTTACAAATTGGAGAAACTGAAGTGAGGAGAATTTAAATACCTTCCCCCCCAGCTCAGCTCTTTTTTAACTGGTGAAGCTTGGATTTGAACTTACATTATCTGAACTGTAATTTCATAATCATAGGACCAAAAAGTGGAAGTTTGTGCGTGTCATACTAGGAAGCTTAAGCTTGATTTTTTCCATGTGCCATGCTAAGATTGATATAACAGGAGGGCCTGTTGGGGAGAAAGACTGAAAGCAGGAACTACCACCTATTGGGAAAGAGAACTGGGCTAGTCCTGCTTGGGATTAACTCTGTTATCACTGTAACAAAGTACCCAAGAGAAATAAATGAAGGGAAGACAGATTTATTTTGGCTCAGGGTTTCAGAGTTTTCAGTCTAGTGTTCCCTACCCCTGTAGCTTTGGGCCTGAGGTGAAACATTGCATTATGACAGTGGAAGAAGATGACAGAAGTGTCTGGTCACTTCACAGCAGCCAGGAAAAAAAGGAGAGAGGAAATCTTCCAACTTGGAAGGAATCTCATTAAGATGCAGGATGTTTATAGGGAAGTAAAACAACAGGATGTTCTATGCGGAGATAAAACATTCCACCTCACAGCCAAGTTCATTTAGACAGGAAGTAAACAATTCAAACTAGATTCAGGAAGTTCCTGAAACTGACCAGATTCACTAAGCCCCACCCTCCTGGAGCATATATAACCTGTAGGGACTGAGAGACATTCTTAGATAAGCCAAGCTACAAAGAAGACTTTTAAGACAAGCTGAGTATGTAGAGGATTCTCAGATCAATCATATGGCTTAGAAGTAGAGACCAGCCATGCTACCAGAAAAAGTTCAGACCAGATGAACTATCTGCAAAGAACACTCTCCAACCTGTTGAGCTGCTTTCAGGTTCTGTAGTGGGCATCAGGCTTCCAGTTTTCAGAAGCTGTCATTCATGCTGGGGAAGGCTTTTGTGGAGCCATTTCTGCTCCTGTATGTAACTCCTCACTCATATTCTCAGTAACCCCAATAAAACTCATCAGTTCACCAAGTTGGATTTTGGTGGTATCCATACTTTAGTTAGATGTTGGTTTCCCATCAAAAGTGAGTGGATGTTTGTTCACATCACCCCAAGAATGATGTCACGCATCATGTTTGGATATAAGACAAAGCGTTCAGAGACACATCATCAGAGAACTACTTCCTTAAACTAGCCCCACTTTCCTAAGTTTCCAGTATGTCTCAAAACAGTCCTACCATATGAGGACAAAATCTTCAACACATGGACTGGTGGGGGGATATTTCAAATTCAAGCCCTATGCTTATATCCTCTATAAAATCCCACCTAACCTTTGGACTTTAGCAGACCTTAGAAATGAAATAATCTTAAATGACCAAGTCAAATGTATTAGTCCATTTAATGTTACTTTAATAAAATACCCGAGACTGGGTGCTTTGTGAAGAAAAAAATCTTAGCTCACAGTTCTGAAGAATCCCAGACAAAGCTCAGCTCTAGCAAAAGTCTCAGGTCTCAAAAGTCTCATCACAATCCATTTCTTGTAGCAATCTTCTCTGAAGTAGTCAGAGTCCCAGGAGAACTATCTTAATCCCTTGTAGACAACATCCCCAAAAGACTTCTTACTGAGTTCTACCTCTTGAAAGTCACAGCACCTCTAGTCATCACCGTATGTAAGATCACGCTTTCAAGACATGATCCTTAGGGGGAGGGACTCAAATCACATCCAAATGATAGTAAGCTTTCTCATTCAAGTCTCTCTATCTACTCATTAGACTTAATTTAAATATTTGTCCATAAATCAATATCTCCTGCCCCCCCTTAAAAACCCAGTGTCTGCTTTTCAAAGGTTCCAAATATCTTAATATCAAAGGCTCTTATAGCCAGTATGACTATGAGTTAGGGGCATATTTCTCAAATTGTGTTCCAGGGACTATTGGCCATATAAGATGCCACCTCATCTCCCGACTCCCCATGAAAAAAAGATTCTGTAGTGGTCACATAAGATTGAAAACAACTCCCTATACGATACAAGCACTCCCTGGGAGAATTGCTATGCACAAGTAAAATATTTCATGACTACTTTCATTTAAAAAGAAAAGTATTAAACTTTATTTAGCACAGTATATTCAAGTAGTGCCTGTGAGCAACTCTACGCACAGAGGTCTGCAAAAAACTTAGGGAAATGCCACCTTAGAAGATAATTCCTCTCACTCCCCTCCTTTGTGTCCTATAATTCCTGGAAGGAATAATAATAGCTTTTATTCATTCAACTCTAGCATTTCCCCCAAATGCTTTTACAAATATCATCTCATCTTATAATATTTGGAGTTCCAAACCAACAATATTTTTCAAATTCCTTCTTCTCCTTTCTTTGAAGTCGAATCCCAAAAGATACCAATTAGGTAGCTGTATCTCAGAAAGTTAATACCAACGACTATTTTTTATTTTTTTCAGATCAAAAGGGTGAAATTTTCTACTGCTTACAGAGAGAGAGAAAACTTTCTTTCCTAGCATATTTTTATCAATTTTGAGAAACTTCTTAAAATGCATTTTGTAAATGTCAAAGATTAACACTTCTCAGCTCTCTAAAGATTTTTTTTCCTCACAGACATTCATTGGGATACAAGCTACTTCTGTTAAGTATTACTTTACAAGGAATACAATCCTCAGTAAAATATTTTAAAAGAAAATGAGGGGTTCTCCTATGGAGCACTTTAGTGGATCAAAGACTTCCTCTCCTAAAAATATCTTCATTCAAAAACAGTAAAACCAGGAGGCCACACTTGATTCCAAAGGACTCTATGTTGTTGGGTTTCTAGCTTTAAGGGGAAGATCTGGGAGAGGGAAAGATACTCTTTTCATCGCTCAAAAGAACTCACCTAGGCAGCTGCCACCTCTGTGGGTCTGAATTTTGTTCTACTCATCCCTCTCTCCTTTCCCCCCCGAATTCACAGAATGTATGGACGTTCAAATTCGAGCCTGTACGAATCTTGGCTCTTTACCGAGTCATTGGTTAGTGCATCTTAAACTACGTTTATCTCAGGCTTTTCACTATTATTTGTAAAATGGTAACTTGATAAGACTTGTATGTCATGAGGCTAAAACTGGAACCAATGCAAAGCATCTCAGATGCTGCCCATCACACAGCACCTAGCCAGTAGACAGAAGCACAACAGAGCTGCAAACGCTCCTTGGAAAGCTGTGGTCTACAGAGACAACCATTAACTATTTTCATGCCTTGTGATTTCTATTCACCCTTGGAAAATGGAGAAGGCTTGTATTCTGTCTCTGTGGACTCCCAACCCAAACGGGAAGAATTTTTGACATAGGAACCCCAGTCATTCGAAAGGATAGTTGTTGGGGGCACCAGGACAGGGTGCCTACCCTCAGCATGGAGACCTAGGGAGCCTTGTCATTGCTCCACAGCTGCCACCACAAACCCTGCAAGAAACTGCACCCCCAGAGAATACCAGTATTCCCAGCAGGAAGTAAGAGGCCAGGAAACAAGCAATTCTCCATCAAAATACTGTTTGGTAGCAGTTATTAAAATGACCCTAACCTCCGAACCCAGAGAGGTCACCATGTGGAGATGGAAAACCCCTACCCATGATCTGTTGCGGGCCACGATCACCGCATTCCAAAAGAAGCCAACTGGCACTAGCTTCGTGTCCATCCTCCTGTTAGTCACCCAGGGTCCATCTACTTAAGAGGATGGAGACATTTGTTCTCAAATACTGATTGCAAATGCACGATTGTACAAGGAAGGGGAGACTGTGCTGAAGTCACCCTTAGGCCCCTTTGGCTGCTGACACAAAGAAGAGCACCCAAAGCTCATCACCCCTCCCCCAGAAGCTGGTGGCAATGTGGGCAACACCAGCAGGCTGAGGAATAGCTGCAGCTACTAAGGACTTTTTTATCCCTCCAGCTTCTACCCTGCATCTCTCCTCCTACCTGTGTGTTCCCTGGGACTCTTCCCCAGAGCGCCTCAAGTGTCACCTGCAGCTAGAGTGTCAGTGAGCTTGTCTGGCTCAACATGCTTTGCACAGTCACTGTATCTGGACACCCCAGACCCGGGCAGAAAACTGAACAGCTTGGCCTTGCAGAAAAAGACAATGGGTTTGTGGGGCCTGAACATGCCAGTCTCCCACATTCAATGGAAGGCGGGGAAGAAAGGTCATTGATGCAGACGGTTTATATTTTCCCAAGCCAGCATTCCTTGCAAACAGCTGTGTTTATACAAAACTAGAAGAGAAGGAGAGAGAGAGAAAGGAGAGAAAGGACAGTGTCCTGGGGATGACATCATCCTGTGTTGTGGGCGCTGGCTCCCACCACTGGAGGAGGGGGTGGGCTGCGGCAGGCTGGTGAGTGAGCTTGGTATAAGGTAAGTGCATGCAGCTCAGCAGTACACACGGTTCTATATGTGATTCCCCTACTCTCCCCTCTGTGCACCCCGCCCCCAGCATCCTAATATGTTTTTCAGAACACTCTTTTCCCTTGAAACAGCACCATCTGAAGAAGGTTAGATTCAGGACTCAGGTTCACTCCTTCTCATCTCTTCAGCAACCCCCCCCCTCGAAGAAGAAAAGCCTGATGGGAGGCAGAGTCATTAAAGTGAATTAAAATGCATCCAAGGAGAGATTATCCCCAAGCCATTCCCATATCAAACAAAGGCCTCTTTCACAAAGACTCCAACCCTAGGAGCCCTGTAAGCAGAGATTAGGGAACAAATTCTCAGAACCTAGAGGCAGGAGACAGGCCTGCACTTAACCTCCCTGGCTAGACCTCAGGAACTCAGCTTCTGTCTGAGCCAGAAGACTCAGCCTGCAATGAAAAGGGGGGCTTCAGAGTGCATGGATCCCTGCCCCCAGCACTTCTTTGAGCCAGGTGTGTCCTTAACACAACCCAGATGCACAGGGCCCTCACATGGGATGAAATGTGACCGTTTCCTAGCTCCCAACTTCAGGGTCTAAGGTAGGGGGACATCCACAGCCCCCTGTCGACCTTCTCCACAACCCTTTTATTGAGCACCCACTTTGTGTCAGACTGAGCATGACAAAGACTTGGCCAGAGTAGGCATCTTGCTGAGGAGGATTTACTTGAGAAAGACAGATTGACCATGAGTGAAATACACTATGACAGAGACCCAAAGATGCAGAAAGACGCCAGCAAAGATAGCGCAGATGATCCTGCAGCTGGAAGAACATGAGAGGGAACAATGACCCATGAACACAGTCTTGAAAGAACAGATGTTCAATCAGGTGAAGTTAGGCCAGGGGCCATGACCCCTTTGAGGGTCGAATGACCCTTTCACAGAGGTCCCCTAAGACCATCTGCATATCAGATATTTACTTTGTGATTCATAATGGTAGCAAAATTACAGCTATGAAGTAGCAACAAAAATAATTTTGTGGTTGGGGGTCACCACAACATGAGGAACTATATTAAACAGGTCTCAGCATTAGGAAGGTTGAGACCCACTGGTGTAGAGTGACCAAAGGCATCAGAGTGTGAATAAGCATGGTCTCTAAGGACCCTTCCAAAGAGGAACAGAGCATCCCAGCAGTGATATCACAAAAGCTACAATGAGCAGACCATGGCCGGTTTGTAACAGGGCTGTGAGCTGGTGGGAGGAGTCAGGAGAATGCAATCTTCCGGCTTCAGTGCTATTAGCAAATTTCAAGCAAGGTGCATCGCATAGTCAGATGTGCGCTATACAGAAGCTGTTCTATAAAGCACCCAAGGTTAGAGGTACAGAGACCAGACCATAAAACAACTTTAAAAACCCCAAAGAAGAGTTCGTAAAGGTTGGGTGTGAGGTAGTGACAATACAGGAGATATTTCTGCATATGGCATATTAAAGAAAGAGAAAATGTTATTAACTGGCCTTACTTGGATATGAGGCAGGAGGAACTGGGGACTCTAGTGTGGCTATAAGCCTTGGGGGCTGGAGGGATGTTATCTTGGTCCCCTAGGCAGGGGTTTCAAGGAAAGGAAGCTGTTGGGGAGATGTCTGTGAGTACTTTCTCCAGGCTTTCTCGGCTATTCTTCTCACAGTTGCCATGGCTTTGCCTGCCAGTTCTATGCAGCTCCCAGCAGCTTAGAGCAGATGCCTCCTGGTTTAACTTTCTGCCTGACTGCTGCCTCTAGCACCATTCCTGCACAGGGTCTCTCTGCCTATGATGGTTTGAGTACCAGAAGGATCTAGAAGACTCTCAGGTACACAACCCTGAAGAACAGAGTATGAACTCTCACCTGGTTCAAGACTCCCTGACTTTGTAGATCACAAAGCTGGGTCACCCAGTTGCCCATGGCCATCTTGTTGGGAACTCCCTCATTCCTAGTTTCCTCTTTTTTTCCCCAAGTTTCTCCTTGAGGTCATTTTCCCAAATAAGCCATTCACACACATGATTTTAGGTGTCAACATGGCTGAGCCTTGGCACTTAGATGTATGTTCAAACAGTGTTCTGGGTGTGCCCTGTGAGGATGTCTTCAGAAAACATAAGTCAGTGGACATTGAGCAAAGCAGGTTGCTTCATCGTTTAGGTGAGTCTCCTCTAGTCTATGGAAAGGCCAACTATGTGAAAAGATTTGTCTCCCAACCACCAAAAAAAGGAATTCTGAAGCAGGTAACACTCAGACTCGAAACTGCAACATCAGCTCTCCAGCTTGCCCACAAACCTTTTTTAAGATTATAATTACATTTCTCCATTCCCTTTCATCCCTCCAAACTCTTCCATATACCCCTCCCTGCTACCCTTCATATTAATGGCTTCTTTTCCATTAATTGTTATTGCATGTGTATATGTATCTGAATATACATATCTTTCCTAAGTAGAACCTACTCAGTCTCTATGATATTACTTGTATGTATGTTTTCTGGGCTGGTCATTTGGCTCTGAACAACCAATTGGAATGCTCTTCCCTGGGGCAGGACCACTTCTCCTGCTCCCAGCTCTCCTCAGTTGCTTATAGTTCTTTGTATGAGGTTGAACCCCCACCCCCCATCCACCTTGGCATGTTCATTGGTGTTATCCTTGTTTAGCTCACATTTGGGCAGTCATGTTGGGGAGACTTTATGAGTGTAGCTTCTGATGCTACTAAAGACATGGTCTCACAGCAAGCTCCCTAATCCTCTGGTTCTTACACTCTTTCTGCCCCCTCTTCTGGAGTGTTTCCTGAGCTTTAAGTACAGGAGTGTTTTTGTAGATGTATCCATTGGGAGTGGGATCCACAACTCTGCATTTTGATTGCTCAGCAACGTGTATGTGTGTGTGTGTGTGTGTATGTGTGTATGTGTGTGTGTGTACACACATACATACATACATGTGTGACACACATACACAGAGATCCTTCTCTGGGGAACTATCACTAGTAAGATATATAATTCATTGTGTTGAACTCTGCTTTCTGGACAACTCTGCTGAGGACAGGATGAAAGATGTTGAGCTTGAAAGGAAGTATAAAACACTGTGATGGTTATCCATGTCAACTACAACCATGTGGAAAATAGGTCTCTGGGCATGCCTGCAGAGGATCTTATTAATTGCATTAACTAAGTGGGAAAATCCACTTTTGTGGGGAATTTTTTGGTGTGTTTGTTTGTTTGCTTGTTTTAAGATTGGGTCTTGGGGAATTTTTTTGGTGTGTTTGTTTGTTTGCTTGCTTTGAGATTGGGTCTTACCAGGTAGCTCTGTCTGGCCTGAAACTCTCTGTGCAGATCAGACTGGCCTTGAACCCACAGAGATCCACCTGCCTCTACCTCCTGAGTGCTAGGATGATAGGAGTGTACAACCGCATCTGGCTAGGAAGATCCATCTTAGTTGAGGGTGGGACAGTTTCCTTGGCAGGGGATCAGAGATGACATAAGATGGAGAAGCACGCTGAACACTAGCATACCTTCAGTCCCCCTCTCTTTCCTGACTATGGACGCTGCTTCAAGATCCTGCTACCTTGTCTTCCCCTCCACATTGTGCTCTTCTCCTGAAATCTAAGCCTTTCTCCCTCAAGGGAGCAAGGGTTTATTTCTCCATTTCTCCCTCTCTCCCCTAGAACAGCAGATATGTAGCAGTCCCCACTAGGAGTGGACCTGGTGAGTGTGCTACAAGTCAACAATCAATTGGGCAGGGTGTTCTGTCATAACAACAGAAAAGAAACTAAGACACATGCTTCTTCTAGTGGCCCAAGAGGCCATTAGGTAGATTCCTTGTCCTTTGTGTTCAAAATGATTATTTCTTTATACAAACGTAAATGTCAGATAAGGAAGATGGGAAGAAAACAGAGAAACGTCAAAATAAAAATGTTTAAGTACCATCCCACCTATGAGTGGATCATATAAGGCTTTAGTGCCATTTTTCCATCAGATTTCTAGCTATCTGCAGCAAGCCACCTCCTCGCATTCATGTCCTTTCTAGAAGCATCTGGAAACTTTTATTGCTCTCAGAGACATACAGCTCAGCACACCTAACACCCATACTTCTGTGTCTCCTGACATGATCTGCCTCCCCTCAGAAGTTCCCCTAGCACAGTTTTGACTTCTTGGTCTTCACTTTCACATGCATAGAATATTCTAGACCTCAGAGGAACAAAAGACAAGCAGAATGTTATGCCAGTAAATATTTAATTAAAATTCCCCCAGCCAACCGTTTTGAAAAAACAACATGGGAAAGCTATGTGTCTTTGATATTTTACTTAGCTACCTCAATAGATATCAGGGAAAAACCCTTTTTCCATTTCATCCTGGAGGAATCTTAACTTACTTCCGTCTTCTAATTATCTGTGCTTGTGTTAACATCTGTGTACATTCTGCGGCCTCTGACAGTTTTATGTGGCTTATACAGTACAAAACAGAGAGGACTCACATTCCTAGGCCCTTGATCTCACTGGTAATGTTCAGAGGTGCGGAAACAATTCTTTATAGGATCATGGCTCATCCACATGGCCAGGCCCGCAATATGTCTAGGATCAGGCCAAGCATTCCACTGACCCCTGGCATGTCTGCCCAACAGGCTCAGCTCACCTTGCATGGCTTTTTCCTGGTTCCCCTCATCATACCTATTAGTGAATATACATAGGTCTACCTTTGCTCTTCGGTCATTACCTGGCTCTGCCAGTCTGCATGATCCTCCTAGGAAGAAGGTACCCACGGCATCACTGGACCTCTGCTTCCCAGTCCAATATGAAGCATGCAATAACTGCTCACTAAATGCTCTTGAATGTCAACTCAGGAAGCAGCTGGACCAAAAATGTGCATCATATTAAATCTTAGGACAGAATTAACAGCCCTCCCATTTCAGCTGTTCTCTCACTTGAAGACTGAGAAAAATGAAAATGGGCTGAAAAACATCTGAGTTATGAGAGCCATGAAGCCCCGGAACAAGCTGAAATAGGGGAGAAAGCACTAAAGCACCACCCTAAGAGGCAGGAAGCTTAGTTCAAAAAGCAGCCAGTTGGGAATCTGGGGGGCAGTGGTGGTGGTAGTGGTGGCTGAATCAAAGAATGACCTTGCAGAAGCACTCTCTTGTCTCTGAGCCAAAAATCCCCTAGGAAATAAGGAAACCGTATTTGTTTGTTTATTGTTTTAGGTATATTAACAGAAAAACATCGTAAATTTATAGAGAAGATTAAAGAAGTATTTTATAGAAAATAGGAAAGTAGAAAAAGAAGTGTTTGAGAAGAGGAATACAATCAGTTGGAGGGGGAGGGGGACAAGAGAAGGTGATGAGCCGTTGACTGTGATCAAGTTCACGACAGATATTGATGAAAACGCCACAGTGAAACTCATTATCTCCGTCACGAACATATGCTACTAGAAAGTAGTGCTTTATTAAGTTGAAATGTTTCTAAAGTTCAAGTATATCCTGGCTTGATATTTATCTAAATGATGAGACTCATGAGACTATGAACTTATCACATCAAGATCTGTAGATAAGCACTCAGGGGGCAGAGGCAGGTGGGTCTCTGTGAGTTTGAGGCCAGCCTGGTCCGCAGAGTGAGTTCCAGGACAGCCAGAGATACAACAGAGAAACCCTGTCTCAGAAAAAAAAGATCTGTAGATAAAAGCTGACACCTCTGCCAAACCATTACATAGTCTCCAAAGTCGGATCCATGCAGGTAAATGGTGAATGGCTATTTTTCAGATCAACAGGGCTGATTTCTAAGCAGGTACCTAAGGAAGACAACACGGAAGACAGAGAATGGCTAGCTTTTTACCACATCCATTTCTCGCTCTGTTTCTTTTTCCTAATGAGGGAGACTTCATCTCTCCTGGTCCCTCACAGTTGGATATGGCCATGGGATTTCTAACCAGCATCACTGGAAATGGATAGATGTGCCCCCAGAGGACCTCTGACATACAAAATGTTCCTTGTCCTTCTACTGTTAACAGTGGAGAAGAACACAGAGAATGTGGGATTCCCCAGAAAAAGATGGTGGAGCCACAGAATGGAAGAAACTTGGGTTCCCATTTCTCAGCATTCAGCAATACAAAGTTTAGGCTGTATTATGTTACTATGTTTGACCTAGTGTGTGATTTTTATAGTAGTTAATTTCATTCTAGTAACCTGGCAACACATCATAATTTTTTTAAAGTTTTCAAGCACATTAAATTTTGGGTATCTAATACATGTTGGTTTCACCACAGCTTTTGGGAGTAGTTTACATATTTTGGAGTGAAAAGTGAATGAAATTAATGACTTCTGGAAACTTGATGAGGCCCTAGGTTTTCATGAAACATAGTTAGACTTACATGACTAGGTGCCTTCACAGAGCCTCTCAAGCTCCTACATTTGACTGTTGGAAATATATTTTTCTAGTTTTCCCAAGGGAAGTTGTATTAGTCTTTATGAAAGAAAAACAAACACTTTCTACCTTGGAAATAAAACACATGAAAGAAACATCCATTGACATACCTGTTATTTCCAGCGTTGGAGTTGAATATTTAGGGAATCAGAGCTTCTTTAGAGAGCTTCAATTCTAAAGATCATACCTCTCTGTGATATAATAATAGTCATATTAAAAATATACCCAAATTGTATGTCAAGAGATTATCAGAGTTGTCTGGAAGGCTCTTTAAAATAAACTTGAAATTAAAGCAACCTTTGTGTTTCCCATTTATTACCAAATGATCAAGAAATGTCCTGGACAACTCTCAGGATTAATAAGAACAAAATCATAAAGACTGTTTCGTTTTCCTATGACTTTCTCTTAGAACCTTCCATGACCAAGAGCTAGGGATGGCCACCATGGTATCTACAGTGGGCAGTTACAGCACGAAATCGGAGTTTTCATGCAGGCATAGATTAGAAGCTCAGCTGAAACAAAAGAAAACCCAGACCCACCTGGACTGAATGGCCTAAGGGCTTTCTCTAGGAGAGAAGGAGTGGGTGCCCACCCTAAAGAGGACCTGGAGAGGAGAAAAATGAAAATAGCTTGTATGTCCAAGTTCATCAGACTCCCAGTTTATGTACTGTGTACAGTGTTCACTTCTGTGGACAGTGCCATCCCATCAGTCTTCAGAGAGTCTAAGGCCCCCATGGAGCATCCCATGGGTGCTACGTGCAAACCTGGGAGCCTTGAAGGGAGGCATTGCTCCACAGGGTGAGAAAGTCATTCAAACAGACTGGATTCAGGCATTCCTGAGCTTAAGTCTAACGTCTTTTGTGCTTCATCTTTGGCAAGTTATAGGATGACCTTGACCCAGTAGTGGCTTTGGTATGAAACTGGTCATTTGAAATGAACTTGAGGTCCATATAATCTCCCTCCCTGACACTTGACACCCAGACCCAGGCTGCTTATTCCCATTTAGTGTCTCTGACTCCATGGCTCTAAGTTTTCAGATTAAGCTCCCCATCCCTAGGAAGGAAGGGACACTCTGTCCCTGCAGATCAGGGACTTAGAACCTACTCCAAATCCTACCCACGTCTTGTGGTAGAAGAGCAGAAGTTGTTTTTTGGTTTGTTTTTTTTTTCCTCGTGATTGTCTTTTTCAAAACATTCAAGAAGCTTAAAGGAAACAGTGTTTGGGAGCCCCTGTGAAGTTGTAATTCTAGATGGTCTCCCAGCTGGGCCAGGCCTTCCAGTGTCAAAGCTAGAGACCACAAAGAGGAAGAGTGCTTCCACACAAAGGACGCCGGGGTTTCTGGGAGTAGATGAACCAAAATAAACTCACCATAGCCTAAATATTAGGACAGGAAAAACCCACTCCCAGAACATCAGGCCCTCGATCTCATGGCCAGACTGGAGATGGCTCCCAGATGGAGAAAAAAAGATGGAGAAAGATGGCTCCCAGATGGTCTATGGCCATTCTTCATGGCATGGGTGTGACTCCTGTCACAATGCCAGAAGACAATGTGAGGCTGTTGGCAGTTGGCCTTCTTACTGGCCAATCAGTCCCAAATTAGGAGGAAAGGCACCTTATTGCATTCTCCTTCATAGCAATTACATCTAATTATGTTTCCCAAGACAGTTTATCCTCTCCCTAGATTCATTCTTTTGATCTCAACCATTTGCTCAATGGAGAGACTTAGATGCCACCCCACCCCACGCCTGCCATCACCTCAGTTTCTAAAAGCTCCACTCATCTCAGCCTGCCAGAGTGGAAGCTAGGCTCTGTATGGTCTCTAGCAAGCGTGTCATGATGTGGTCCTCTCCGACTCTGGCATCAGTTCTAACTAGCTTGTTCATGTAGACTCTGAATTTCCCAGAAACTGCCTGGAAAGGTAAACTTTGGTGAATTTGGTTTTTTGTTGTTGTTGTTGTTGCTGCTGTTGTTGTTTTGAAATGGGAAGGAACCAGACA
Organism: Cricetomys ansorgei; assembly: GCA_026225945.1. NCBI lineage: Eukaryota > Metazoa > Chordata > Mammalia > Rodentia > Nesomyidae > Cricetomys > Cricetomys ansorgei. The sequence goes on from JAMJFZ010001796.1 coordinate 11,949,853, forward strand.
AAAATTTCTAACTTAGTCTTCCAATGCACTGTTCCAGATACTGTGCCGCTACGCTTTACCTTCTCTCCAAAGATTGACCATGGAACCAAACAACTCCTCGTGTCTTCTTAGAAACTGTGACCAATTCAGTAACATGCCACCTGCACTTTTTACCCTTTTTCTTCTGCCTTACCTTGCTACGCCTCACTCTTACCACCCTAGAACCATACGCCCATGTGTTTGCTTGAGTTCTAAAGCCTTTAGCCTGGGAGACATTGTTTCAGTTCCTCTCTCTGCCTCTGGAGGAACTCCCACCCCTACCTGGTTAGCTACTATATTTCCTGCCTTTTTAAATTGCATACCTACATTAGAAGTGAGTGTGTGCACCTCTCTAGCTGTTACAATAACTACTTTTCATTTCATGTATTTTGGGTTGACAGCTTGAGTTTGAAGTCTTAGAATGTCTTTAGTTGGTTTATCTAAACTAAAATATATAAGTCTATGTGCATGCCTTTATAGAAATCTAAAGAGAAAATTGAATTCTCACAGACCCTGAACAAGAACTGAACTGTTCAGCCAGGTAGCCCAAACAAGTGGCTTCCACTGGCAGAATTCGCCCAGGGATATCATTTCCCAGAGTCAGATTCACAGAATTCCAGGTGCATGAACTTAGTAGATATTCTAAAAACAAAATGGATTCTGTACTCAAATAAACTTGGGTAACTGAAGGTTAAACAAAATTAAATAGTTCCCGTCCGCTGTAGCATAGAGTACTGTTATTTTCTGGAAAAAGTACTCGCGGATTTTTTTTTTTCTTTTTGGTATTTTGAGACAAGGTCTTATTATTTATCCCTAGCTGGCCTGGAACTCACAATGTAGACCATGATGGCCTCGAACTCAGAGATCCACCTGTCTCTGCCTCCCAGGTACTGGATAAAGGCGTGCACCACTACACTGCACCCATATGTTAATGGCATTTTTATAAATCACCCTGCCTCCCGCATTCCATAGGACTCTACACCAAATACTTCCTGCAGTCACTGGAGTACATATCCACGAAAAGATCCCCCCTTCCCCTCTCTTTCAAAACGTCAAGTGACAAAGTTTTTTATGTCTTTGTTAAAAATACCATGGTTCATATAGAGTCTACCTGACACCTCTGTCCCTTTGAGAAAATATTAGAAGTCCATTTCAGGGCTACTGATGTCATGAAAACTGAGGTTAGCCATCAAGAATCTAAAACCTGGGGCTATGGAGATGGCTCACTGGGTGATGTGCTTGTCTAGCATGTGTGATCACCTGAGGTTGGATCCTCAGAATTCAGGCCAAGCCAGATGTGGCGGAGCCCATCCATAATCCCAGTGTTCCAACAGGAGACAGGAGACTCTCCAGAAGTTCACGGGCTGGCACAGTCAGTGTTAAATGACAATCCACAGAAGATTGCTCCTCAACAAGGTGAGCCGTGAGTGGACAGTGAGAGCTGACACCTGAGGCACATACATGTTCACCTATCACACATGAACACACACAGGAAAAGAAGAACTCTAGGCAGAGCCTATTGTCTTCCTGGTGATCTCCATCACACGTCGACCTGTACCCATAGTTCTCCCACTTCCTTCCCGTGTTCCATTGCAGCTCGTGGCCCACCACTGTCACCCTCACTGTCCCAGGAGAAGGGAGAACCAAAGCTCATCTTGCCAGCCTGTTTATCATCAGATATTAGGGCCCAACTCAGCTGAGCTCAGCCAGGTTGTAGGCTTCATGCATCTTGCTCCCCCTCCACCCACCACTGCTCCCTAGCTTCTTCTGTTCTGGGCTAAATATAGCTCAAGAAATACTGTTCACTGTTAGCCCTCGGGCTACATAATGCCTGGGGAGTGGAGGCCTCAGTAAGCAAAGCAGGCTGATGAGTCCCATCCCTCTAGTAATAAGTGGTAGAAATGAACTACTGTGTGGGGAGCCAGAGCCCCACATAAACCCGTGTATGAGAGAGCCTGCCTGGGACAAACTACAGGAAGAGCAGAGCAGCACTCTGGGAAAATGCTGTAAGGTGGGGGCCAGACATGACATGGATCTGGGTTTGTCATAATAGGAAGGGACTTGGGGGACTGCCTAAAACACCTCTCTCCCTCTATTTTGCATGAGAAAGTATACTGACTTGCCAGGATTGTGGTATAAGTTAGAGCCTCAGAACCTGGGCCAGTGTGGCCAGGCTGTTCCGGATGATGCTTCTGTGGATCTCTCCAAGATTCATATGTACCATGGAAGCTTAGGGGTCAGTGATGTTGACAATAGGGTACAAACTGCATGGCTGAGGTTTTTAGTTTTCTGCCTGTTCCCTGTTCCTCCCCCGAGGGTGTAGTGGGGTGAGGGGAAATAGCGTAAAAACGGAGGAAACTACCAACATACCTCAGAAGACCTTTGGAAGGTGATCGCGTTCTGATTTCTTCCATTGCAGCCAGATAACTAAACTAGATTTAATGGTTTAATTAAGGGAATGGCTGTTGGAATGTAGAAGAAAGAAGAGGGAGGAGAAATAGGAGGCACTCAGATCCTAGCTGGCCTTGAGAAGCAAATCATGCCTTCTTCCTACACCCTGAGACCTGAGGCTTCCGGAAAAAAGGGCAGGTACCTCCCCAGGGCACTGAGACCCTAAAGACCCCAAAGAGGAAGGGGTCCTTATGTTATTGTGCAAATTCTCACTTGGCTGCACAGGCCGTGGAGAAGCCATCAGCATCATGGGTGTAACCCAATCCCAGCTGATGGGAAACGTCTGCAGGGTCCCAAGGAGTCCTACAGATTGCAGCGACCTGGAAAGCCTGCGTCTCTTCCCAGGGCTTTCCAGCCCAGATACACAGACTCAGCACGCAGTGTTCTCCAGAACAATCCGAGCGTGAAGAGAACTCCCCAGCCAAAGAAAGCGATAGCTCAAAGCCAGGGAGTATTCCAAGCTAGCCATTCCTAGTGCCTGTCAGCTTGCTACCTCACATCTTTGTAAGACTGGCCATCGGAAGAGCTTCTCTCCTCAGGCTTTTGGGCACTGCTAAGCAAAAGTACTTTCTTCCAATGCATCAGCCCACCACACAGACTCCAGTCTGTGCACAAGTGCCACTTGAAAAAAAAGCACACTGCTCAGGGATCCACATAGTTCACATGATTGGCTGGCAAGGACAAAGCAAGGTGGAAGTGCCATTTCCCTCTGCCTTTCAGGGAGCTCTCTTATCCATAATGGCGAACAGGACAAGTCAGACCATCGTCTCCTACAGTTTTTTGATATCAAAGGCTGGTGCACGCTGTCTATCAACAACCCTTCTGCATGCGTAGATGTTGACTGATAGATCATGAATGGCCAGATAGGATAGATGGATGAGAGCAAGAGCGGGAGGAGACAGACATATATGGATGGGTAGATGGTAGATGTGTAACAATAGACAGACAGGTGCACAGATGGTGCACAGATCAAGAGAGAGATAAGGAGATGGAGGGAACAGGCAGAGTCACAGAGAGAGTGAGGGACTTGAAGGTAGAAGTGGGGCAAGTCGGGAAGAAGGGAGTCACAGGAGAGCAAGAAGGATGAGGGGATGTGGGGGGATAAAGTGTGCGAACTCTGCATTATATACAAGTATGATATCATCCAAAATCAAGAATAATAATTAAAAGGGCATGAAGCAGAAGGGGACTAGTTGGGAAGAGGAAGGAAATCAGCAGTTATGGAAGGGACAAGAGAGGGCAAAGAGCAATGAATGTAATCAAAATACATTGCAGGAAAGTATGAAAATATAACAAAATCTATTGTTGCATGTAATTGATATACACTCACAAAAACATTTTAAAAGTAAGAGGGGGCTGTGTTCCTTCCTGGAGGCTTTAGGAAAGAAGCCATTCCCTGGTCTTTTCTGGCTTCTGGATACTCTATGCACATTCCTTGGCTTGCAAACCTTTTCTTCATCATCAAGACTAGCCAAGTTGCATCTCTCTGATATTTCTACCACAGTTATCTATCATCTATCTATCTATCTATCCATCTCTATTTCTACCTCCTTCCCTCCTTTTTTCCTCTTCCTCCATCTTTGATCTTCTGTTTCTCCTGCTTTTCACTCTCTTCTTCTTTTAAGGTCCTTGTGACTACCCTGAGGCTACCTCACCAGCTTAATCTCCCTATTTTGAGGTCTTCTCATTGGAAATCTCAATCCCCCCTTTGTCTTGTAGCCTAACATTTGCATAGGCTCCGTGGTATGCTACTTTTCTCATCCTTATAATGAAATGCCCTTCAGAAACAACTACAGAAAGCAAGAATTTATTTGGTTCATGATTTCAGAGTTCTTAATCTGCCATGGGAAGATGTGGTGGAGCAGCTTATGTCATGTGGACAGGGAAGAGAAAAAGGAATACAGAAGTGGGTAGACAAGAAATAGCCCCCGAAGATTCCAATGACCATAGGCCACACCTCCTGAAGTTCCCATACCCTCCCTAAATAGCATTACCATTTTAGAACCAAGTCAACACATGAGCCTTGGGGCACACTCCATATTCAAACCATAACACAAAGAGTAGTGTGGTCATCTTTACAAGGCCACTGTTCTGCTTGCAATAGGGTCCAGTCCACCTCAGCCTATGGCTCTGTAATACACATATTACGGATTATGGACAACTAGGATTGGTACCATGATGAACAGTTCCCTTGCATGGAGCCTACAGAGGAATCTTATACGGTTCTTCTGCTTATCTACTTTACAAGACACAGCTACCAATCGCTTCCTCTCATCACACCTCCCATTGCATCTTTAAGGCAATTTAGTCAAAGATGCAAGACGTATGGGCTGAAGAATCTAGCTAGAACTGGAGTGAGAATCTAGCTGGAACTGGAGTTCATAGGGAACTGAGAACTTCAGGGAATACAGGTACAAAGGAGACACCACATTCCCAGAAGGACGCTCCATGATTTCCCTCTCCTCAAATTCAGACTAAAGGCTGAAGACGGAGTCTATCATGTATCCATTGTTGGTTTCCCTTCATTTCTACTGGAGGATGTTTCCTTCATGGAAGAACGAGCTATAACTGTCAGAGAATTAACGATTTTAGGGAACAGTCTTCAACCAGTAGCAGACAGAAGCCAGTGGATAAATTCTGTAATAACCCCCATCCCTTTGGGACAATCTTGAGTCGTTATCTCTACACAGTGAACTCAAGGGAACATGTGTGTAGCCAGGGTGCCTACAGCAATACTCTTAACCATTCAGGCAACCAGGGTAGGCAACTTGACTCAGTTTGCCTGGGACTTTCACAAGTCAATGCTATGTATCCTGGCACATAAGGAATCTCTCAGTCCTGGGGAAATGGGATGTTTAGTAGCTCTAGCATTATTTCTTGTTCACTATCCCGGCCCTCTTCTTTTTCCCTTTCATTCTCCAACACCCAGTGTTACTTCCTGATATTGATTCCAAGCAAAGTGCTTGTGCCCAAAGGCTTATCCCAAGGCCTGCTTTGGGAGCAACAAAACTGTTATAAACTCTGTGGTCCAATTTAAGCTTAATGTACAGGGCAAGGTCACCATGGCCACACATGCTGTGCCCCCTAAAACTCTGGGCGGTGGCCATTCCCAGAGACTGGGTTGCAAACACTCTCTCTGGCAGAATACATGGCAGGTCCTAATAACAGCTGGTATCTGGAGCTCTCTGTCAGTTTGTGCTAGGATTAAACTCTCCTTTCCCCACCTCCCACCACATGGAAAAAGAAGGCACACATTATCACAGAAAAAAAAAATCTTCCCATAAAGAAGAGCAGGTTTAATCCTCCCCAGCCCTTTGCCTCCTCCTCACCCTAGCCCTGCCCTGCCCTTTTCCAGATGTTCCCACTTAGTCATGGTGGGGGCTGAGCATGGGATGAACAGCATGACTTTGCTTGAACACCCTTCACAATCGATTGAGCTGTGGCAGCTGGGCCTGCCCCCAGATGGGGAGAGCTCAGTGCACACAGTGATTATACATGGGAAACCAGAGAGCCTTGGGACCAGACCACAATGGCTGGCGCCTCTGCAATTCTCTCTCAGCTTCAATTAGCAGCTCTGAAATTAGGGAGGGCTCTCTGAGCTTTGACACTCCTCCCACAGACACCAGTGAGCCTCACCTGGGAGACAGCTTGCTCCAGGGAGAAGAGGCAGCCCAAGCGGTGGACATCTGCACACCCTTAATGAGGCTGGCGCAGGATGGGAGCTCAGCTAATTGCTCCAATCGGCCGTGATGTCTGGCTTCCAGCTGCCATGTCTGGCAGCACCATTTGGATGTCTTGAGTTTACTGTAAGGTTGGGATTGAGAGACCCTTAGGAATGGAGGATGTCAGCTGGGATTCATGCTGAAGCAATTAAGGGACATTGTTTGCAGGTGAAGAATGGTAAGATAGTAAAATAAAAATATCACAGCTTGCTGTCATCTTACCAGGAAACCCATAGTTCCCAGCCAAGATGGACCATTCCAGGAACACTAAGCACGTGGTATATGATTGCTGAAGCACAGGAAGGCTAGACAATGTCCTGCATGCTGAGCTGGGAACTTGAGTTCTCAAAGGGTAAATTAACCAGTTCATTGCTGCTCCCCATTCCTGAAAAACAGAGGATTCAACATATCCACCCTACACCCTGACCCTATTTACCCTGAAGCAGACAAGTATAAGCTTCAGGGCTTCTCATTAACACCACCACTTTCAGAGCCCCACAAAAAGCCCTAGCAGTAGTCCATGGTAGGCTTTATCTTGCATAAATTGTAAAAGAAACAGTATTTCAACCTTAGTATCACAGTTTCCACTCCATCTTTCTCTGAGTTCCTATTGCAAGGTGTTATTAGCATTGGGCTGATTTATCCAAGGGAAAACTGACTCCAGGGTACAACCAGCTTTGCATTGGGAGTTCTATTTATGTGGCTGTAGGAATAACTTCCAGAAATAGACTTTCTACCTTCTGTACTGACTATTGCAATGTTGTGACATACATGTGCCAGAGGACTAACTGTAACACAAACACATCCCATGGTACCAAACTGTTTAACTCCACAAGATACAACAGAATCAAACTCTGAAATCTAAGGAGCCACACACCAGTGTGTGATGAGTTATCCAGCTGTAGGAACAGAACTGTGGGAAAAGGGTTCTGTTTTCATCAATACTTAAGCAAAATGGAAAGGTTCTCTCCTACCACATACTTGATGACTCAATACACATAATTAAATGTGCTGTACAATGAAATTAGTCTCCACAAAATCAAATACTCTGACAGTGACAAGTGAATTGTAACAAAAACGTTTATGATAGCTCAAGAAATGAGGATGCATTAAAAGAGGCACTGTTTAAATTCAAGTAATAAATGGGATCTTGCACAGCTTTGGGGGTTCAATTTTAAAAGAGAAGACAGCTAGATGAATACATGGAAGCACAAGTTTAATTTCTTGCTGATTCTGCTGGCATTGAATAATAACAAAACTCCTAAAACCATAAGGTCATGAGTAGCAAATCAGTTAATGAGTGTAATCAGTTGAAGAACCATTTAAAATCAGCCAAAACAGCTTTCTCAACAACAACAAAAGAAAACTTGATTAAAAGATAGCCAAGGACTTTAACAGATATCTCTCCAAAGAAAATGTCCAAATGACCGATCAGTCCATGAAAGGATGCTCCACATCACTAATCTTATTAGATAAATTTGATCAAAACCACAATGCCACTTCATATTGGAGGATTGAAATCAGGAGAGAGAGTGGGGGGGGGGTGGCAGGTATTGGAGAGGATATGGAGAAACTGGAATCGTCATGTAATTATTGGGAATGTAACATGACACAACCTCTATGAAAGCCAATACATTGACTTCTTCAAACACAGCTAGAACTATCCTCGTTACATCAACTTCACTTCTGCGATAGACTGAAGAGACTGAGATGCAGGGTTTCACGAAAATGCTGTTTATGTTCACGACAGTATGATTCTCCACAGTCAAAAGATAGAAGCAAACCAAACATCTGCCACCAGATAAACGCATACACAGAATGTGGTATATTGAGACAATGGATTATTAATCATTATATGAAAGGAAGGGGCTTCTGAGACACATGGCAACATGGATAACTCCTTAAGGACATTGTGCCAAGTGGAACAAGCCGATCTAGAAAAGACAAAGACTTTATGATTCCACTTATAGGAGATACCTAGGGGAGTCAAATTCACAGGGATCTAAAGTAGAACGGTAGTTACCCTGGACCTAGAGGAAGAGAAATGAGGAGTCCTTCCAAGGACATAAAATGTTTGACTTTATACAACAAAGAGTTTTAGAGATGAATTTAATGTCACCAAACCGTGTTAAAATGGTTTTAATCAGAACTTTTTTCTTTTATGCATTTTACTACAATTTAAAACTTTTCAGTTAAAAAAACTAGAAATTTCTTAAATGTCTTTAGTTTCTACATTTTATTTTATGTGTATGGGTGTTTTGCCTATGTGTATGTAGAACATACTACATGTGTGCAGTACATGTGTCCCTGGTGCTCACCAAGATCTGAAGAGGACATTGACTCCCCTGTACAGGAGTTATGAGTGGTTGTGAGCCACCTTGTGAGTGCTGGGAACTGAACCTGGGTTCTCTGCAAGAGCTAAAAGTTTTCTTAACTGCTACACCATCTCTCCGGCCCATAGAAAGGTCTTAAATCTTTTAGTTCAAAAATGAGAGAAAAACAATCAAGATAGTCCCAGATATAGTATTTGATAAACCTATTAAGTAATGACACTGCCATTAACAAGTTATAAAATCTACAGATATCCTCGTTACTGCAAAAAAAAAAAAAAAATCATGGAAAATATGCCAAGTGATTGATTATTTAAAAACAAAACAAAACACATTTTAATGATTAGAGAGATGGCTCTGGCATAAGAGTACTTACTGCTCTTGCAGAGGATCCAAGTTTGGTTCCCAGCACCCACAGCCACCTCTAATTACAGTCCCAGGGAATCCAGTGACCTCTGGTTCTGGAGGTACCTGCACACACACGATTCACATAAACTCACATAGGCACTAACAAATAAAAATAAATAAATAAGAAAACTTCAACTAACAAACAGGGAACATGGAAGACTGAACTAGTTTTTCATCTCAGCCCAGAAAATATTTCTAAATTATCAGTGAATTAAAAAAGCAACAGGAGTACGTGGCCAAAGGTGTAGGAAATAAAGCATTATTAAAGTTGATCTATTCGTGCATTAACAAAATGCCCACCTTATTATTTGGATTCTGTTATGTCTATGGGATTTTATAAGCATATTCCTTAGGCTGTTTTTTTTTTTCTTTTTAATTTGATTCTTTTCTCATTATAAAGTGAAGATTCACTTTTGTTCCACTCTTTTTCTGAAGAGGGTCCCTGGGTGTCTAATTGTACGACTATAAGAGTCTCTTCCAAACCTGGGTATGTGTTCCCTCAACACAGCAGCGATCCTGGGGACAGCTGAGCTACGGTGTATAGCATCCATTCCCTAACAGAAGCTGTGGCTGCAGCACTCCGCCTCTCTCTGGTCTAGAATTCCTCTGATTCCAAACTTGGTTACTCTATCTTCACATGAAGGTAAATTCCTTGAAACTCAATACTTCCTGCAGGTGAGCAGGGAAGCAACACACGGAATTAACACAACCAAGGGAACTCTGGAAACCCAAAATCATAAAGAGAAGAAACCAGTTCTCCCTGAGGCACTTATTTCAGTATCAATGTTTTCTCATCTCCCCCGTTCAGCCGCCTTTGCTCATTAGTAGAAATTGTCATGGGACAGCAAAGACCACAGAACGGGGACAGGGTATGAGGAACATGCGAAGAGAGCCAAGCTAGTTTGGATCCATCGGATAAACAAGTATTCGCTTGGGATCTGTTGAGCAGGAAGGGCACTTGGAGGTCCTTGGAGAATGGACAGAAGGAAATGTCATTAAGAGTAAGTAAGCTGCCACTCCTCTCTTAGACCTTTCTTCCTGCTGGGGAAAAGGCATCGGATTATGAGCCCGATAGACTATCAGAGTTTGGGTGTACCACGACAATGGTCCACGGGGTACAGAATGGAAAGTAAGGTTGATGTGTTCGAGACACTGGTAAAATCAACGAGAAAAAATGACCAGAAAAGCTGAGTGCAGAGCGATTCCTAGATTTTGGGTACAGGCACTGTACCCACTGATAGGAGAGATGGTATTTGCTGAGGTAAGTGAGGTAGAGAGAGAAGCGGGGTAGAAGGTAGAGGGAACACCGTGCGCTTTTTCGCTCAAGTGGAAGAGGAGCAATTTGTAAGGCATCTAGATGGAGATGCAAGGAGATTCTTGGTTATATAAGTCTGGAGCTCAGACAGGAGGCTTGGTCTCAAACCATAAATCTGTGGCTTATCAGAGTAACGATAGTATTTAAATCCGTGAGAACAGGTCGGGTCGTCTAGAGAGAAGGCTGAGAAAGGAAGTGGGGAGGAGAAACAGGTTCAATAACGAGCATTTTGATGAATGAAGGAGTCAGCAAAGCAGATACAGCTAAAAGTGTAGGAGAACCAGGGGGCAAGTAATCTCAAAATCCAGGAGAAGAAATGACTTTTTAAGAAAGTAAAACACTATGCCAAACGCAGCTGATACACAAATCTAAAGTTTTCCCCCTGTGTTGTCAGATCACCTACACAAATAAAGGCAGCCAGCATGCACTGCTTATAACCAAAAGGACTTTTCAAAACATCATAAAGGAAGTTGTTCAGTAAGGTTGTTTCTGGCCTATGGTGATATCACCCTGGACATGCCCAATCTCATCTGATCTTGGAAGCAAAGCAGGGTCAGGCCTGCTAGCACTTGGATGGAGGTAAAGTTGTTCTTTCCCTAATTGAATATGAAGTTACAGAGAGCAGAGAGACTCTGATACAGCAATCCTGGAATAGACACAGAACCAGTAAAGCTGTAGCCAAGTCAGGATGATTCGGCTCTAAAGTGGCTCTTGTGATCCCCTCAGAGTGCCAGGAAACAATGTCAGAAAATCGACAGCCCATCATAAGCTGGCTTCAGAAAGCTTGTTCATGTCATCATCAGAGAAGAAAAATATCCAAGGACCAGAAAGTTCCTGAGATGTCTAGTCTGCTTTATCATGAAATCCATCACCCACTGACTTCTATCAATCCCCCATTCTCCGTTGTAAGAAAGAGAGGCATTTCCCTCCCAGCTCCCACAAGCCTGCCCCTGGCAGTGGCCACTTCCATATACCAACACAGGTATCTGTTCCTGCAAATCTGCCCTGGTCCTCCGCAGTCAGCGAGTTGATGCTGGCAGGTTTTACAATTACCCTGGGGGGGAGTAGTTTTACACCATGGAAATTGGCCAACACTGAGTTCCAACACTGAGTAATGTCCTATAAAGATACAACATGCTAAGTCAGGAGGGGTTGAGGGTAGTGAGCAAATACTTTGTGGAAATATACTTCTCATAGATTCTTGATGCATAGTAGTATAGTAAACACTCAAAGGAGTCTTTCTATAAATAAACTGATTTAAGTTCGTTTAACAGCAGTCTTCCCTACTTCCTTGACCATAAACTTCTATTTGGTAAAGCACATATCACTACCATCTGGAGTCATGCTACTTGGACTTTCTTTATTTTTTTTTAATAAAAGTGTTAGCATTAAAATGGAGATAGAAATCCCTAATGGATCTACTGCTCATTCCCATGGCTATTTTGAGAGGTGTGCACATGATGGATGCTCTCAACCATTCTTGTGACGGCTCAAAGACACTTATTATTTATGACTTGAGTTCTGGGTGGTGATTGCTGTCATTAATAATGATGGTTTAGCCCCAAGGCTGGGAAGGTGGCAGGTCTGGAGTCTCTCTTGCTTAGCTTGACATTTCTGTGATACAGGAGTTGGGGCTGTAAAGCTCAAAGCACTTAGACCAGCACAGGGAGGGCTCAGTTTCAAATTCTTTCCTCATTCATGTGGGGGCCCAGGGCGGGGGTCTTGCTTGAACAGAGGAATGTTCTGCTGGCTAACAGATTGAATTGAAAAGCTCATGGGGACCCAGTAGAACAGAACAACCATGTTCATTAAGAGAGCCAGGAAGCGGCCATGGGGGTCTTGTCCATCCACAACTTGGCAGGACACAAAGTATTTTACCAAAAGGAATCTCACAGCTGGAAGGAGCAGGTGCCGACAGAGTGAGCCTGTGCAAAACTGGAGAGAGATTAAGGCAGGAAGGAAATTGGATTTTCCAAGTTCCAAAAGGGAGGGGTATGCTAGGAGAAGACAAGAGGAGAAGGGGAGAGAGGCTGAAATTGATTTAAGACTTGAAATAAATATCCTTAACCAGCAAATAGCTGTCGTTCTGCATTTTAACAATTTAATGGGCAAAAGAACCCAGTATTAACTGAACCCACACCTCCAACAGAGAGGAGATTATCAGTTCCTGAGCAGGGAGAACTAAGTCAAACACAGTGTTCACGTCCTGCATTCCCCCAGAAGCAAATCTTGTTGCCAGGAAAATCTTCTTGGTTTTCCCCACTGTGTTCTTTTCCTAGCGTTACTCCTCTCCGGACAGTGAGGGAGGCTCTCAGCCCCAGCATGAGGAGGCTTCAGCCTGCAGTTCTGAGTTAGTAAGCATCATGTAGCAAGTCCTCCATGGGACAAAGGAGAGTGGTTCCTACAAACCAGCCAGCACTGAGCCATCCTCCATATGAATGTAAATGTGCCAATCACACTTCCATAGAGCTGTGGAGTTTGCCCTTCATCTCATTAGGTTCAACTTGGGGCCACATTTCCTCCCTTACTTTCTTTAAACCTATTTGGAATCACTGTTTTAAATGTCCAAATGTGATATCTTAAAACAGTAGAGAAGTTCAACTTGATATGACAGATCAATATCAATCAATATTTTAAAAACCAATATAAGGTCATGGAATTGGGAAGTGAGTTGTGTACTTGCCTAGAAAGACAGGTGCTTCATCTAAATGCTCACAGATATGAAGGTTGGGTGGTTTCCTTTTCTTTCCTGAACATTAGCCCCTCTAGAAGAACACCCTGGAAGATTCTGGAAGAAGATTTGTGTTTATATTAGAAGATGAAGGAAATCACATTGGGAAAAAAAAACAACTTACCATTCTTTTCTATATCTAAGCCATAATTGGCATTCTGCAAACTAATTCTCACAAGCGTCATTATATTCAGTCCTCCAATAATCTCATGAGTCAGCTGGTAGTATTAGCCTTATTTTCCAGTTGAAGAAACTAAGTCTCGGACCTTAAGGAGGGCAAGGTCCAGGTCATACAGCTGGTAAGCAGATACATGTGACTCTCAATCTCCTGCTCTTTTCCCCACCACTTCCCCTAATCCACTGGAAAGAAGGATCCCAGAAGTGTTCTCTTCAGGGCTGAAGGCATAGACACTTACACAGGCAACTTCTAGAACTAGATAAAGATGGTGGAGCACCCTTTTGTCCCATGTTCCCTAATGCAAACTCACGGTGGTGCCACGCAACAGACCTCCACGTACTCAGTTCCTATGTTTCTCTGTATATTACTCTCCCTCCTCCATCCCAAAGCCAAGCTGCTGAATGTGTTAGGACAATTAGAAATGTATCAAAAGTACAGTCCTCTGCAGCCATCTTTCCTGCCCATCCCTTTCCTAATGGTCCTTTCCCAAAGTTTATGGCTCTCTAGAATTTGAAAGTTGTTATGAAAAAGTAAGGAAAGTACACCAAGAATGTATTTGTTATTCTCCAGACAAGCATATTAGACACATCACACAAGATACCAGTTCTCTCGGGCTACCAGCACCAACCCTTACATCCATATCGTTTTTGTCGACTCCTTCTCAGCAAGAACCAGAAACCAGTTCAGCACATCTTAAGAAAAACAGATATATTCAAACGTCTATGAAAGATCACCTATAAACTTTCTTCCTTGCATCTGTCTTTATGCTGCCATGTTCTCCCTGAATCACTTCCCGTATCTTATCACCTCCTCATCCAGAGACCTTCAAGAATTCCTGACTCTGGGATTAACTCCAAATTTCTTTGCAAATCATGTTATAACTTCTTTCATTCAGATAGTGCTCAGGCTGTGCTTACATGAACATTTAGATGGATTGATAAATGGGATAGATGGCTGGTTGGATGGATGGATGGATGGATGGATGGATGGATGGGTAGATGGATGGATGGATGGATGGACAAACAGATCTAATACTTTAAAATTAGAACACTTCTTCTATTATGTTCTGTGGAACAGCAGTAGTTAAGAAACATTGAGGATTTCCTCAATATTTTCTCCCTCTTCCCCACACTACACACAACTATGCCACTATTGCCATATAAGAATATAATATTTTATGGTTCATAATCCATCCCAACAACCCAGAGGGACCTCTGAAAGGGCCGTTTCCTGAAATGTGAATGATTAGAACCCCAGCTCTAATTTCTAGGTTTAATGAGCAATATTGCTCAAGTAAGGGAACTTCCTTCTGAGGCTTCCATTTCTTGATTTATGAAATTGTGCCTTTAAGATGGAGCAGAGACAAGAGTTCAAAAATATACCACTACCACTATCACCATCACCAGCAGCAGCAGCAGCACCACCACCACCACCACCACCACCACCGCCACCATTCACATTTGTTTCGTAATAAGGAACAGACTCCAATCTCCCTACATAGCCAAAGATGACCTTGAACTTCTGACCCTCTTGCTTCCAAGCACTGGGATTATAGGCGTGTGCCACCATATCCACCTGGTCTGTGTGGTGCTGGAGATCAAACCTGGGACTTGATACATGGTAGGCAAGCACGATACCAACTGAGCTTCATCCCAGCCCTCTGTTGTTACTTTTTATGAGCACACATCATTCCCTGATGGCAGTTGCTTAAGGACCAGTGAAAGAATGAGTGAGTTCAAAGAGTCGTCCTTGTTTATTTCCCCCCAAAGCCTTCATATCCACCTTCTACTCTAGGAGAATGTCTCTGTGAAATAGAAGGGATTCATTATGACAAAAACTGGATAGCCAAAGGCATTTTTATCCACCATCTTTAGGATACTAACTTGAGCATGTCCAGAGATGTTCCTGTCTGCTGGTTTAACCCTTTGAACATTATATACTGTGATCTTAAGCTAAGTATTTCCCAGTGTGTCTTCTATCTTTCTTTCTTCAACTATGACCTTAAATTGAGCATGCCACTTAAGTGAGCATGCTCAGGATTGAGCCCATTCAGAGAGTACTTTCCTGTGTGAATGCAGGTTCCCTGGATAGAGTACCGCCTTCATTCAGAAGAGCATTACTTTGAAAGTAACTCTAATACCCTTCTTGAGCAGCTGGAAGTCACCTCAGCTGATCCAGAACTTACCAATTGTGATTAGTGCTACAGTAAACATGGGCAGGCAGGTAAAAAGAAAAGGCTGGGTAAATGAAAGCAGCAGACAGAAATGGAATTTCACAAAGTCAAATAAAATAATAACAGCACCCTAGTAATGTTTAAATATAACAGAATCTTTAAAAAGAGTAAGAAGGAAAACCTACAAATGATATAAGATAAACTGAATGGCCTCCCCAAAATGATTCTTCTTGTCTTTACTCTTAGAATCTGATACTGCTAGGTTACATAGTAGATTAGAGCTACCATAACAAAGTGCAATAGACTGGGAGTCTTAAACATCAGAAATCCATTGTATTACAGTTCTAGAAGCTAGAAGCCCAAGATCAAAGTACTGTCCCTGAAGTTGACTGTCCCTGAAGCCTGTCTACTGGCTTGAACATGGTCCAGCTATTGTTGCTTACTACAGTCTTGGCCTCTGTAAACATGCATACCTAGTATCTCTCTGGGTATCCAAATACACTCTTGTTCTAAGGACAGTCGGATTAGATAAGAGCTCACCAATATGACTTCAAATAAATTCATTTAACCTTAAGTAGCTCTTTAAAGAATCTGTTCCCCAGTACAGCCACTTTCTCAGATACTGGAAGTTAGGTCTTCAATGTACGATATAAGGGCACACATGGCCAGGAAAAATTGATTGCAATCCAGAGTTAATCAGCTGACCTTGATTGAAATCGAGAGATTATCCAGGGACAACCAATGTAATTGCAGTTAATATAAGTTCAAAGGGGAATCCTGAGAGGTTTGTGGGAGAGTCAACATAAGAAAAACTTGACCCACCCTTCCTTGTCTACTAGTGGGGCAGAGCCAATGAAAGGATGCGGCTTAAAAATCAATGAAGAGTCCCCACTACAGTTCCAGAAGGACCGTTGCGCCTTGACTTCAACCAAGTGACACCTTTTCAAATTCTAACCTTGAAACTATAAGATAATAAACTCGTGTCGTTTTAAGCCACTGAATTTGCATAGCTTGCCATAATAACAGAAAACTGATACATCATGTATACGAAAGCATTAAGACATGACGCCAGGAGCATTTCAAGTAACTGAAAATGACACGTTACTCAGTAAAAGACAAGCAATTAGCTACTCATATCCAGTTAATAAAATCAACAAAATCATATATCCATGCCACATGACTCATAACAATAAGGCCCAGATAGTTTTAAGACCGTCACGATATACACATGAAACTCCTGAAGGCCATAGAGGAGACAGTGTTCGTGACTCTGGAACAGGAGAGGAGAAAACTTTCAAAAACCAACAAAGCTTACAATATTAAAACATAAAACATTTGCATTCAAGAGATAATCTAAGCAAAATCAAAAGGCAAGCAAGAAGAACTTGGAAGAGGTATTTATAACACACGTCTATCTACAATGTTTCTTTGCCTTATTTTTTGTCTTGACAGCGAGCATGAATCATTTCACTAACGATAAATAAGGGGAAAAGGTGGGAAGAACCTTCTCCAGCATCCTTTTTATTCTTCCCAGAAATGGGTTAGAATAAAGAGAAAAGCAAAGTCACTATGAGAACACAAGGCCGTGTTTTATAAAAGACAAATTAGGACGGCTCGGGGGCAGTTCCTCCATCCGCCTTTCTCACACCTGTGCAATGGGGTCAAGCCAGCCAGTGTCTTATGCACTAGACTCCTGACGCACAGACCTACTTAGGGACCGCTGGAGACGTGTGGCGTAACTGCCTGGTTGTCTCTCCTTTTGCCTCATTTTTCCTGGACACACAAATGCTACACTGCATTTCCTGTCCTCTCTTTGTAGCTGGATGTGTCTGAGTGCCTGAGTTCTAGCCAATGGGACCAATGACAGAAGACGAGTCAGAGGACACTGGTCCTCCTCCATCCCTGCTTTCCCTGCCTTTTGCTGCACCTGGTCAAGAAGTAAGCCTGAAAACATGCCCATGCCCGACCTCCCCACTATCATCCAACAGGCCTCACCTGGCGATGTGAGTCCCAGCAGGGTGTCATGGCTAGCTTCAGTGTTAGCTTCAGGTCAACTTGACGGACCTGGGAAAAAGGAAAAATCACCTGAGTTGTCTCTTTCAGATTGTGGGTATATCTGTGGGGCATTTTCTTAATTGCTAATTGCCACCCCTGGGCAAGTGTCCCTGTTTTGCATAAGGAAGTTCAAGCCAGAGGGAGCAAGACAAAAAGCAGCATTCCTCCAGGTTCCTGCTTGAGCTCTTACCCTGGCTTTCTTGCACAAGGAACTATAAGCTGTAAGCTGAAATAAATCTTTTGATCCCCAAGTTGTTTTGGGTCAGTATTATTGAAGCAGCAGAAAAGTAACCAGAATACAAGGTGTGTTTTGTCGCTGTTAACAATAGTGTCATTTTGGACAGTAACGTGACAAAGCTCTACCAGCTAGATCTCCAACATCACGAAGCATGGGCTGGCATTCTTCTCTGTTGTTCTACACTGTGTGAGTAAAATTGTGTTGGGTAGAAGGCTCTAGGTATCAGAACAATGAGTTCCAGAACAGTCAGAGCTCATGGAGTAAGATGAATGAAGCTGAGACACAGAACTTTAGGAAAGCTAATACAAGCATGAAGGAGAAGCCACCTAGCTGCACAGGATCTGGACCTCTCTCCTTGTGAGCCTAATTCATAAGGTATTTTTCAAGACCTAGAACCCTGGTTTTAGTTTTATCTTTTTTTTTTTTTTTTTTTTTTTTTTTTTATTCCAAGAGAAAAGTAAGTAACAAATGGACTATTGAAACCTCCTTGGGGAAGGTCTAGGCTACTTCACCATTTTGCAATTTGTTAGGAGACACTCCTATTTTATAGAGTATGAGAAGCTTGACCTCTGCCCACCGGCTTCCATGTCAGATTATACGACAGCAGGCTAACTCACAGTGGCCCTAAACACGCTTGAATATCGTCTTACGTGGAGGGGCGATCTGACATAAGATCTGACTGCACAGCTCAGGAAAATAGCCTGACAGCCACAAAAAGGTAAATACAGACCCTAAACTTGTGCCAGCTGGGCCAGCAGCAACAGAGTCCTTTGCCTGGCAGCTGTGGGACAGTTTTCAAACATAAACACTCCTCTTCTGCCTTCTGCTTCCCCCTCTCCTCTCTGTTTTCTTTCCTACGGATTAAGAGATTTCATTTTCATTGTTCCATAGATGGGAAGGGAGGGCTCCCTGAGCCAACGCTAAGCACTGTGTGTTCCTTATGGTTTGGAAACCACTTGAAACACCCTGTCCCCTCCTCCTGTGGCCAAACCACGCTGTACCCCCGGCTCCTTGGAGTTCTATTGGAGTCCTGGGATGGCTGTTGCAGAAACTCTGTGTCTTTTCTCAATCCACCCAGACCATCTGGAAGGCAGAGCAGGTCAGTAGAACTTTGCCTTCCTATGTAAGATGGGGCAAATAACAGAAACTGCAGGAGAAAGGAGTGCCAGCTACTTCTGATGGCCTTGCTGTCTTGATGTCTCAATGCACTCACGATGCAGTTAGGGACCTATGTCAAGGACATCACCAGGAGAAAACAATAGGGGCCTGGCCAGCATCTAACTATACTCCATTTTCCCTGCCTTCCATTCCTTCCCAGTGTCTGCTCTGTCCTGTACCCTGGGAAGCTAACCTCCAGAAACTTCTTCCTTGAGGGAGTCTACCAGCGAGGCACTGTGGGATGTGACTGGAGATTGATTCTTGTACTACTTTTCTGGAAGTGGAAGTAGCCATGTACATTCATAGCATGGGCCCCCACCTTGACCCCAAGCAGCCCACTCTCCACCAGCCCAGCTCCCAGGAAGCCCAGAGAACACTGTTTTCCCCACTCACTTGAGCAACCCAGAGAAGGCATTAGTTCCCTGATGCTGTTAATCTCCGACGCCCCAGCTCCCACTCTGTGTCATTTAACACCTTGCACGCACATCTTCGAGAAGCCTCTTCCTTTAAGGTTTAAGCCTCTTCCTTTAAGATTTTTTTCATTATTTTGGTTTATGTGTATGAGGCAAGGGCAGGGGAACAGGCACATGTATGGGGGTGCCTGAGGAGGCCAGAGGCACTGGATGCCCTGAAGCTGGAGTTATACGAAGTTGTCCACTAACTGATGTGGGTGCTAGGAATCAAACCCTGGTCTTCTGCAAGAGCATTAAGAAGTCTTAACCACAGAGCCATCTCTCCAGCCCCTGAACCAATTCTTTTTGTTTGGAGCATACAGGATGGATGCTATTTCCTTCCATATCCCGACCTATTGCACCTAGTACTATCAGCACAAGTTCATAGGTTTAAAAAATTAAGATAGTGTTTACCTCTCTGAAGTCACGCTGTGATCGGAATGAAAATGAAATAGAACTAGGCTTATCATTCAAACCCAGACGACTACTGGAGATGGTTCTAGAACATTGGTTCTCAGAGCATGATCAACCTCATCAGGGAATGTGACACAAATGCAGATCTTAAGTCCTGCCCCAGAGCCACCCAATCAGAAATTCCTGAATCAGAGTCCAGCATCCCCAGAATTTTGGGAGCTCTGGGGCCCTTAGGATGCATCTCTGTCACATCCCATGGGAAGGCAGATGAGGGAACATGGCAACCAGATTTTTCAAAAACATGGAAGTAGATTGCCTGTCCCTCCAAAATATGCATAGTTGATCCTCAAGATGGCTTTTATGACTTGAGTTGTGGCTTAGACTAATAAGGTCATAGTAAAAGGACAGCCCTTCACTTCAGTTGCAGCAAGAGTCCGGATGCTTCTTGATGCAGTCAGTGGCAGGTGTGTACTAGACCTGCTACCCTCTCAGATGCTTTGCACACAAACACTGAAGCTTATACCAGGATCATTGTCATCAAATGCACCAGTCAATGGCACTTAGCTGAAGATCCTGCCTAACTGCTGTCTCTCAGCTGTGGAGGGCCAAGACACATGGACCAAAATGCCATGAACTGCAATGGTTAGGAAGGCTTTCTCCACTCTTTGCTCACATAGGGTCCATTCTAACCCTCCTCAAAGCATCTTCTTGAGAACCAATTCACGCTTGTAACGGAAACCTGTGGCTCCAGTGGGGAAAGCAAATTGCAGTTTAAATCTCACAACCCTTTGTGTCTTAGCAGCTGCCAACCCACAACCAGGTCCATCATTCCGCACCTGTTCCCTTCATTTGTGAAATGAGGGCAATGAGATCTGTCCTGGGGGGAGAGGGTCAGGTAGGAGTTAACCGAAATGACATATAAGCAATGCTTAGCATAAGCGGTGACACACCCTTGGCGTCCACCAAGCGGGGTCCCTTCCCACTCATCTTCTTGCAGACTGCGTTGCTGTTTCCTGCGATGAACTACTAGAGCATAGAGCAGACGGCAGAACCCAGAGCTGGACCGTCTGTGCCAAGCCTGGTGTGGCCATTTGCTACTTTTGTATCTTTAGGTAATTTCCATAACTTTTGCACTCTTTTTCTTACTTACCTCATGCTTAAGTCTTAGCATCTAGAAAGCCAGCTTATCGTCTCCTTCGCACTCTGCAGATGTCAGAGTCTATTCATTTTTAAGATTATTCATTATTAACATGAGCATGAATTAACCATTCATTCTTAATTCATTATTAATAATATCATTACCATATATTCCCAGCAAAAAATTGAGACTTAATGCCTATAGAATATGAGTTAACAATAATGGCAATTGGACAGCATTTTTGAAATTGAAACCATATTACTATATTTCTTTGACTCTCATTTAAATCTTTGAAAAAAAAAACTAACATACTTTGGACAAGAGTTTAGAAGACAGTGGCAGAAAGGCTAGCAATGGTGGTGACAAACGTGTGGCTGGAACTGAAGGACTTATGCTCGTGGAGTAATCCTGGCACAGAAAGACAAACACCACATGATCATACTCATATCTGCAAGCTTTAAAACCTGACCTTATGGATCAGTGAAAGGCAGTTACCATGGACACGGGGTATGGGTAGGGGTGTTTGAGCACGGACCAGGCATAAGAGCAGGGAAATGTTGAACAAAGGGTGCAGAGTGTCAGCAAGACGAGAGGAATAAGTTTGACTGATCTATTTCACTGCATGGCAGTCACAGTTAATGTACTCATGCATTTTCTCTTGCTATCAGGAAATACCTAGAGGCTGGTACTTACAAAGAAAAAAGGTTCGTTTAGCTCAGATTTTGAAGGACACAGCATGTCATCAGTTCCAGTAAGAGCATCTCTGACCTCATCATCTTGCATCAGTTGGCAAAGTAACTACAAGAGCAGGGGAGAGATCACATGATAAGACTGGAAGCCAGAGGAGGTGTGACCAGACCAACCTTCCAGTAGGCTTCCGATCTCTCCCCTCCCCCCGCACTCTCCTTCTAAATATACATACATATTTTACTTAATTTTTTATACAATATATTTTGATCATGTTTTCTCTCTCCAAGCTCCTCCCATATCCCCCATCTCTTCTCTTAAAGGATCCATCATCACGCTGGGGGCCAAGTTCCCATGAACCCTTGAGGAACAAACCATATCTGGACAGAGCGATTAATAATAATGTGTTTCAAACTTTTTAAAAGAATAAATTTTAGTGCTTCTATCACACACACAAATATTAAATTGGTATATGATAGTTTGATTCGATCTATAGTGCACACAGAGATCAAAAATCATATTATATCCCATAAATATACATATTTATTGGTCAATTAAAATAGTTTAATTCAACAACAGCAACAACAATAATGACAATTATTATTATAATCTGGGAGAAAAGAGCCTTAATTCAGCTGCAGGTAAGAGAAATGGCAAAGCCAGGTCAGATCTAGGAACTGGGTCTTGGGGAGGTCCTTGCACTATTTCTCATCATGAGTTTTACCACTGCCAGAGAAGAGCTGGTCTGTGTCCCATTCCTGGAGCACTGCAGAGTCATTGTCACCAACACCCACTTTGTTCTCACCCTTCTCTGCCCTGAAAAGCCCTTCCTTCTTCCTTCAGAGCCCAGCTCCATTCCCACTTCCTCTGAGGCCCTCCCTGGAGGACCAGTCCCCTTCTTGCATCCTCCTCCACAGAACTCCTTGTAGTTCCTGGCCAACTGAAGGTCACTTAGCATAATGTGTCTTCATTTCTAGTCAGTATGATGCCTTCACACATACACCTCATCTTGCTCTAAACCAACCACGGGCTTCCCTCTGAAGGTGAGGGTCATATTTCCTAGAACTTCAAGGTCTGAAAAAAATTACATTGAGCCCCAAAAGGAATATAAAAGGTACCTACAAAAGGGTTGACCAGCGACTGTATCCTTCATAGTATATTTTTCCATCAAGATCCCCACGTCCCTAGCTATTAGCTGTGCCCTTGCTCTCAGATCCCTGACACAATTGAAAATGAAAAGGGGAAAGGCAGACACTCTAAATGTTCTGCTTAAGACAAACTGGGCTGGACTCCAACCCCACCCTTAAAAAAAAACCTAGAATCCTCTCCCACTCCCTGATAAAGCTCTAGCACTCCGCAATTATCCTTCCTCCCTACAGAGGTCTAAATTGAGAAAGATTGCTCTCCAAGGCTCCTCTTACTTTTTTGATTGGACATGAATCAGCAGCCATGTTAGATGGTAGAGTCAGAATGAAATATGAGACTCAATTAATAAAAAATCTATATTAACAGGAACAGATAAAACATTCTGAACTTTTAAAAGTGGAGTCAAAATATTGAAAGGTAATTTAAGTTGAATGCAATTGTTGTATAAATCAGTAATAACCATCTTAAGAAAGTTAAATCTCAACCATTACTAAAAATTGAAGTGATATCCTATATATCAGTTCATAATACCATAAAATTAAAAGTCAATACCAATAAAAACTATATAAACACATGTAGAAAAAGAACACTCTAAAACCAGGATCAAGACAAGAGTGTCTACTCTTAGTATTCCTACTCAATTCAGGGGAATAAGGCAAAAAAAAAAAAAAAGTACTGAATGAGCTAAAAATTATCCATCTTTGCAGATAATATGATCTTGTTCTTAAAATATTCTTAGACTGGGCTTAGTGGTACATCCCTATACTCCCGGGGGACTAAGGCAAGAAGGCCAAGACTTTAAAGCCAGCCTGGATGGCATAGAGAGCTCTAGAACAGCCTGGATTATAGGAAGACCTTATCTCAAAAATAAAAAGCAAAGCAAAACCCGTTGATCTAACAAGCACTTTCGTCAGTGTCGCAGAATACAAACGACATATTAAAATTAGCTTTTCCACATAGTCACTTTAAACATGCTAAATAGGAATTCAGAGAAATGCCCCCATTAACAATAATCTTTAAAAAAAAAAAAAAAAAACTGGGGATAAGCCTAAGGAAATGAAAGACCTTCCCAAAGAAAATTTTACAGCACTGAGGGCAGAAACTGAATACACCACTAGAAGGTGGGAAAGCTCCCATGTTCATGGATAAGCAGAATTGCTAACCCAAATTCCAGAACAAGGAAAGGTGATCCTAAAATTTATATAGAAGCATGAAAGACTTCAAGCATCCAAAGTAATCTTGACCAAAAGGAGAAATGCTGGAGATACCAGAGTATCTGCTCTCAAAGTCATAGTTACAAATGCAAGCTGGTACTGACACCAAACCAGATATGTGGCACAACGACTCACAATGAAGAACTCAGAAACAAACCATCTGATTCTCTACAAAGGTCCTTGTGTTAGCTTCCTTCTCTATGTTTGTGGTAAAACATTAACCATAAAGCAACTTAGGGAGAAATGGTTTATTTGGCTTAAATGCTATAGCTCTTCATCGAAGGAAATCAAGGAAGGAACCTGGTGGCAGAAACTAAAGCAGAGACCATGGAAGAGCTCTGCTTACTGGCTCGTTTGCTCCGTTGCCTTTCTTATAGGGTCCAGGCCTACCCATCTAGGGATGGCACCACCCATAGTGATCTGGGCCCCCTTATATCAATTAACAACCGAGAAAAATGCCTGCAGATATACCCACAGGCCAATCTGATGGAGGCAGTCCCTCAGTGAAGATTCAATCTTCCAAGTATTTTTAGGTTTGTGACAAGTTGACAAAAACTAACTATGATAGTGCCAAAAGCATATGTTGGGGAAAAAAAGAGCCTCTTCAACAATTGGAGCTGGAAAACTGTATACCCACATGTAGAATCTTAAAACTAGATCCTCATCTCTCCCTCTGTACAGAAGACAATTCAAAATGGATCAAAGACCTTAATATAAAATCTAGAAAAAGATGCGGAGAAAATGCTACAATATATGAACATATAGTGTTTTCTGGATGGGATTCTTTCTAATACCCCTACTCCCCCCCAAAAAAAACAAGAATTGACAGATGGGATTGTAAGCAATTTTAAAGATTAGAGAAACTACTGGAGCAGGGGAGATAGCTCAGTGGGCACAAACATGTAGACCTGAGTTCAGATCTCCAGCACCCAAGGACAAACCCATTTGATTCATTGACCCACCTATTAAATGGATTATTTAGTATTTAATTTCTTAGCTTCCAAAATACATATTCTGGACATTAATCTTTTATTTTTCTCACACTTTAAAAAGCTTTTAAAAGAAGTACAAATGGCCATCGATTATTTTAAAATAATTGTGTGAGGCTGGAGAGGTGGCTCAGAGGTTGAGCGCACTTGTTGCCTTTGCAGAGGACCCATGTTCAGTTCCCAGAACCCACATGGCAGCTCACAATCATATGTAACATCAGTTCCAGGAGACATCCCTCTCTGGTCTCCACAGGCATGGGGCACAGACATGGTGCACATACATACATGCAAGCAAAACAGTCATACACATAAAAAAAAAACATGTCTTTTTAAAATGGTCAACATGCCTAGCTATCAGGGAAACACTAATTAAAACTACATTGAGACTTCATCTCACTCACATAAAAACAAACAACAAATGTTAGCAGGAGATGGGGTAAAATAGACCCTTATATACTGTTGGCAGGAATGCAAATCCAGCCACTATATTAATGCAGAGGTTCCTCAGAAAACTTGAAACAGAACAACCAAATGATGCAGTTAAAACACTCTTGGATACATACACTATTGAATGACAGTCAACATAGAAATTAAAATCCCATAGCCACATTATAGATTCCCACCAGTGTTCCCACCAAGAGATAACTAGATTTAGATTAAGGGGAAACAAAGTAACACCACACACACACCCCCACACACCCCACACAAACATACCACACAGACCACACACACACACACACACACACACACACAACACATGCACTGGAGTCTTGTTCAGTCATAAAGAAGCATAAAATCATGTCATTTGCAGGCAAATGGATGGAATCGTGTGTGTATCGTTGTGTTAAGTGAAAAAAGTCAGATTCTTCAGAAAGATAAAATATCAGTGGAATTTACAAAATTTTAAGATAGCGAAATAGGATCTGAACTGTTATGGAAGGAAACAGGGAACAATAAGGGAAAGAGGAGGATAGAAGAGGGATACTGAGGGTTTAAAGTGATCAAACTATACACATCCATAGGTTTCAGTGTCCAAGACAAGAGAAGTGTTAATGATTAGGCCGGAACTGAACAGTTAGGCCTTTGAGAGGAAGGTGTAGGCTACAGCCAGAGAAAGATACAAGCCAATCCCAAAAAGAGTTCTGGGAGAAGCTGGGTATTTATCACAGAGAAGAAAAGTCTCATGAAGACATGATCCCCGTTTTCAAATATGTGAAAAGCTTTTATGTAAGAAAAAGAGACCATTTATCCTGTAATTCCCAAAAGAAGCAGACCTCTCTGGAAGAAGAAAACCCATTAGTGCTCTTAAAAATATAATGGCTTACTTTATGAGGCAGCCGGGTTCCCACCACTGGAAATATGAAGGAAGCATGGTCCTTTCAGGGACCTGTTTTTCCCTTGAGATTTTACTGTCTTCTTGAGTTATTTGGGACCGCCCCTCAATGGAGTAACAGGTGGCCAAGTTTTCTCTAGTTGAAATTACTTGCCAAGCTCTCCATTTCTCTGTGAGGAAGCAATGTGCCCAGACAAAGCTGGTTTAGGCTTGCTGATAGAAGTTGCACATAACTAATCAGTCCCCAGCCAGCAAAGACTCTTAGGCAAAGTACCTAAGTACCTCCATTTCATGGAGGAACTCCAGACATCTACCATCTCAGATGGTAGCTGAGACATTTGAAGCTTAAGACATTCACAGTGATCCGCTGAGTCACAATCGAGTTGTCTATTATCCCTTCCATAAGTGACAATAAAAAATCAGGACTTTGGAAGATCCTGCAGTGGCTACATAAATTGAAAGCCCAGCTCTGACACCTACCATCTGTGTGACTGTGGGTGCTTGACTTTGCTTACCTGAGCCTCCCTTTGTCTATAACTTAAAGACATGGATTTTCATCATACTTGTGATGGTTCATTTCATGTCAACAGGATCACATGGTTCCTAGATATTTGGCCAAAAATGTATTTCATCCTGCAACAGATTATTTAGATGATGTTGATATTTAAATTGGTAGGCTGAGAAAGCATATTGTCCTCCAAAATATGGGTGAGTCCTGTCCAAAGAGCCGAAGTCCTGAGTAGAAAACAGCCTGACTATTCCCTGAGAAAGAGGAAAAAAATTCTCCATGACAATCTTCAAGCTGGAACATTGTTTCTTTCTGATTCTAAAGCACCTTATGGGCCTTTGGATTCCAACTGAGACATCATTCTGCATACCTTGCCAGCCATCATAATGACATGAGGCAAGTCCTTATTGGTCCTCTTTCTTTGTAAAACCATGGCCGGTACAATACCTGTCTCGAGTGTGTAGAGGAATAGCCTTGTGTGAAAGCCAGGGGATACATTCAGAGGCCTGTGTGGTCTGCATGGAATGTAGACACACTTTTAATCCAGTATTCAGAAAGCAGTGGTGGACCATCCCTTTAATCCCTGGGGAGGGGTCTGGGGGAACAGTGGAAGCAGACACAGGAAGCAGAACTCAGAAGTCGTCCGTTTCACACAGGACAGTGACATCTGAAATGAGTCAGAAGGAATGGCAGACAAAGTGACTAATCAGAGGAAAAGTCAGCAGAGTAAGGACATGCCCAACTCTCATGAGAAAAGACAGGCTCAGCAGTAAAGAGAGAGTCAGTAAGAAGAATCAGTTAACAGAAGCAGACAGAGGAGTCGGTTGAGGAGCAGTTGCAGACTAAGTTGAAGAGTCAATTGCAGAGGATTTCCAGAAGCTGAGGCTGGAATGAGTTACAGAGCAGTTACTGAAATCAGATGAAGCAGTCAGTTACAGAGACAGGATGGAGCAGTGAGAGCTCAGGGAGAGACACAGAGACACAACAGAGCCTGGCAGATGAAGCCCAGAACAGAGAGTAAGTTGAACCAGAAGAGTCAGAGTTCAGAAGGAGCTAGTCAGAGTGGCTCAGTCAGCAGTAGGTCTCGGAGGCTAAGGCTGAAGCCTTCTAGGTCCAGGCTAGAAGCTTCAACATTCTAGATTGTAAGAAGGCTAAAGCCTTCCAGCTCAAGGATTAAGAATAGATTGTAAAGAGGACAAAATGTTCTAGGGCCCCAGGGCTCCAGGCTAGAACCAGTAATTTCATTAGGCAAAAGAATAAACTGTCCTCTGTCCTGAATCAATGTCTACGTCTGGTGAATCTATATTAACATCTACATCTACAACTACCCAAAAGTTTGCATTAAAGTTAGCTAAAATGAAGTCGGGCATGGTAGTATATACCTATAATCCCAGCACTGGAGAGGAGGAAATGGAACCTGGACATCTCCTCGCTCCATATCTCTGGAATGTCTCCATGACTTCCTGGACCAGAAGTCTTCATCTGAGCCTGCCCTCTCTGTAGAAACCATACTGTAGTGCCAGGTAGGGCACTTTACCTCGCTCCTCCCGCAAGATTCTCTGGCCTCAGCAGACCTTGTCTTGCCTGACACTTCCTTGTGCCCTTATGTTGCTTGCACAGTACTTCTCTTTCAATTAAAGCCTGACAATTTTCCTGAACAGTCCCCCTCCGCAGTCTCCTTAGGGACCGAGAACTTCCTGTCTTACACGTTTCCTACCACCCAAAGCAGTCCTAAGTTTGTTCAGTTGTTTGATGGAAAGTTCAGTTGCTCTCAGAGCCTCTGTCATCAGAGTTTTTCTATTGCCTCTGCTCTGGGCACTGGTCACCAAGCCTGGGTGAGTCACTGAGGGATGTTTATAAACTCAAGATACAGATTCTGGCATGGTCTACAGGATCAGGTATAGTTAAGGTAAATGGAGATCCAAGAGGTCGAATCACATCCAGCACTTTCTCTCTGTACATGAAGGTTGGTTCCAAGACCCCTGACAATACAAAAATCCACAAATGCCATAACAGCAGTTGTATCTAACCTAAATACATCCTCCTGTATACTCTAGATCATTTCTAGAGTGTCTACAGTACCCAATACAAGGTAAATAGCTGTGTATTATTTGGGAGATCATGACAAGAAAAAATCTCTACATTTTGTTCCTGGTTATTTTCAGCCTACAGTCACTGCCTCTGTTAATGGAGTCAAGTCCTTGGACTCAGGGACCTACTTGCCAAGTCTTAAAATTCCCATTCCTCAGGCCCCTAAACTGAAGACCCTTAGGCTCCTATTCTGTGAGTCAAAAGGCTGACCACAGAGAGGATCACAGGGAACATCAGTTTCATGAAAATCAACTCTCTTCAAGCACTTCTCTAAGACCATGAGCTCTCACGTGCAGGCTTTGGAAGTCTGACCCTTACTGGTGATGTACAGAAGCCGCCTCTGGACTTAGAGCAGCCTGGCTCTGTGGTTAAATGAGCCGGAATCTCCAGGTCTGTGTCATGAACTGCAGATGAAAAAAGCGCAAGTAGCTGCAAGGCCTCAGCTAAGCCATGTCGCCTCACCGATCCTCAGTTCCCACAGCATTTTATACGGTGAGACGAGGACTTTCTGAGTCAGTGCTCTTGGGGATGGTCCTTCACAAATCTCTGACTTCCCTTCTTGCTCTTGAAAACTGGGCACAGATGTGGTTTTGTTTTTCAATCTGAGACATTCTCAGAACTTCTAGAAGCTCCAGGTTAAACCTCCTGAGCTAGCTGACATCTGAGACTCCTGCTAAACTGGATATTGTAACCGCGCTTACTGGGACTCTGACCCAAAGACCCAGGTGTGCTTGGGTGGGGAGGCATAGTGAGAGAAGTCACTAGACAAAGGATGAGTCTTCCCTAAGAGAAGACGTTGACTGCCTTTTGAAGAAAAACAGTTCTCTCATTAGCCATCATACCTGGCCATCTAGAACATTCCAGTGCTCTCTGTCTCCTCGCCCCTGCTGTCCTTCACAACCCTGCAGGCTATAATATGTGTCCCCTCTGTTCATTGTCCATTTACTCCTGGTCCTGCACAAAGCAGAATGACAACGGCACAGCTGCCTCTCAGCACTCACATTCTCTCGAGGACTTGATGTCTCTTCTTTTGTGATTTATCCCTAACATCTCCCTCAGACTCTGCCCAAATCAGGGCTCTTGCCATTGAGCCCTTTTCCTTGACATAAGGTGACCTCTGGAAGAATCATCCAACCAACATCCCTCCTGCTTCCACATCACTCAGGAGACTGGAGGGAGGAAAATGTTTATTAAAATCAGCGAAGTCTAACAAAGGGGTGGGGACAAGGGAGCGTCTGAATTCCAGCATTCTCCCCACAGAGAGAGGGTGGAAAAACCCAGGCCTTCCTGCCTGGATGTCATCAGATCTTGGCCTCCCAAGAGCAAGAAATCAGTGGAAATGTATATATATTTTAATACGCCCTCATTACAAATAAAAGTGGCTTTACATCAATACAGGGGTTGGTTGAAATGTGTTCCAACTTTGCTAAGCAAGGAACGTATCAAACTGCCTATAATAATATCAGGCAAGGAGTCTTCATGCCAAACTCGGACAGAGGGGAATTTTCACTGCCAGAGGAGATCTGTTCTTCATCAATGTTTCAATATTCAAGGAAGCCGGGGACATATTTCTGTGATTGAAGCAAATTGCCAGTTGCCAATAGTATGATTTAATTCACTTCTTTTCTCTCGCTTGGATTAACTGCCACAGCATTTGGTGTGCCATGAAAGCCCAGCATAGAAGAAACATTATACTAAAGAGTAAAGAAAGGGGATGTGGGGAGGGATAAAGAGAGAGAGAAATGAAAGAGTAAGAGAAAGACAGGATGGGACAGCTGGAATGAGGGGAGCAATGAGAACACATGGAGAAACTGAGAAACAGAAGAGCAGACAGGATGGGAGACATTGAGAAGGGTGTAAAAATGAGGAAAGAGAAATAAAATAAAAACCATGAAGGGACTAAGAAAGTTCTCCATGGGTAAAGCACTTGCTGGGCAAGAATGAGGAGCTAATTCAGAGCTCCATCATCCATGTTAAAGCTAGGTGCAGCAGCGGACATCTAAAATGTCAGCACTGGGAGGTGGAGACAGATGGATCCCCGGGCATCACTAGCCAGGTAGTCTAAGCAAAACTGGCAAGCTCCAGGCTCAGTGGGAGCCCGTGTCTCAAAAAGTGAAGAAGAGAATGATGATGATGCAGATACGCAGAATCAACCATTGGCTTCCACATGTTCATGTACAGATTAGCACACTGCACACACAGGTTTGCAACAATGGCTGCAAATACATCACAAACGGAGGAGGAGGGTAATACAAAAGCCAAAGGTGAGAGTCAAAGGTGGGTCTCCTCTCAAGTTTTAGGCAAGAGGTAGGTTCAAGACTGAAGGTGCTTTGCCAAGGTCACTGAATTCATCCAGGCTCATTGAACTCACATCAGAGGACTGGGTCTTCCTGAGTCCAGCCAACTCTCTTCACTGTGCAGCATGTAGAGAGCAAGACAAAGAACCATGGAATGAAGACAGAAACACAGAGCTTGATGTATGTGCGTGTGCATAGACCACTGGGCTTCTTCAAATGTTGGTGCTGTCTACTAAAATCTAACAATTCAGTAGCCATAGCTTCCTCATTCTTAGACCCCGGGAACTTCTTGTGAATAGTAGCTAAGACCTAGAAGACTCTATTTGCTTCTTCATCAGATTTCACTGAGTAAAATCAGAATGCTAGAAGGGTCATCAGAATCTTACTAAATTGATGTCAGTTTTCTAAGTAGACCTCTGAATCCCAGCTTCTGAATATTGCATTTCCAGGATAGCAGCTATCTTGATAGGGGCTACCCCCATGGGTGATTGGAAATGCCAAATCTAGGACCTCATTTCTAGCTTTAAAAAGGTCAGTCGCCTCCTCTAAGGTGAGGGCCTTTCTAGCCTAGGTGTTAGGTACTAGCTTTCCCAGCAGTAGCTTGCTTTAACAACTGCACTGTGAGTATATATTATGTTGAAATTATTGAAACTGAGTAAAGGATAAGTTAGACCTCTGTACTATTCCTACAAGTTCTCCAAAATTCTTTAAAGAAAAAAAAATTCTTCACAATAATCTCATTGGCTGAGTTTGAATTTAAAAGTATCCATTTCTGTTCAGACCTCCATCCCTAGTCCCTAATAATAGCATCTCTCATCTCTTCCCTATCCCA
This sequence comes from Cricetomys ansorgei, assembly GCA_026225945.1. NCBI lineage: Eukaryota > Metazoa > Chordata > Mammalia > Rodentia > Nesomyidae > Cricetomys > Cricetomys ansorgei. The sequence continues at coordinate 11,981,731 of JAMJFZ010001796.1, forward strand.
GTTAACTTCCTGTACATTAAGGAGCTTATACATAGCATGACCACGCCAGACTGCCCTCCCAAGTTCTGTCCACAGCGCTGTCATGACAAGCCCTTCCTTAGCCACTATTGAGGCCCGGAATGTCCAATATATCAGAGTAGTCCATTCCTTGAGAACAGACCCTGGGAGGCTCAGGGCCATCTGGACAGGAAAATTTAGGAATCTGGGGACCAGAAATATTGTCTAGAAGTCGATGCAAATCACAAGCTCCAGTAGACATGTTAGTGTCACCCTCTGAGAGGAAAATAATCAGCATAGGGTCCTGTTAAGTCTAAGATCTGGAACAGGGATGCTACCTGCCAAGGTCTGAGAGAAGAATTGTCTCACCTCACCACCCAACTGCTAATTTAAACTCAATGACACTGTGATTGAGTCCATTCTGGTTATATAACTTCTCTTGAATAATCTGGATAAAATATCAGTGACAGTGCTTGTCGTATTTAGCAGGAGGAGGATTCACCATCCTCTGTTCCATATGCTGAAGGATTCTCGGGCTATAATTTATTGATCATGAATACTGCCTAGGCCTAACAAAGTACCTAGCATATACTTTATAACAAACAAATGAAGACAGAAAGCCTAAACATCAACCTTCAATATAATGAGATAAGCCTCATCAAAAAAAAATAAACAGTAGATATGATTCTATTAGTGAATTATTTTATTATATTAAAGTATATATTTATATACTATATAATTTATATATCATATACTGAATTATATTATATTATTATTCTATAATATTAGAGAATATTATGCATGTAGCCCAGCCTGGAGGAATTGGGAAGGGATTCTGGAACACTAATGGAATTAAGGCAGGCGGGCATCCCAGGCAGTGGAACTTGAATGGACATGGACATTGGAGTAACTGTAATCAAATTTAAGTGTCATGAAGAAAGCTAGCCCTTCTATGGGTCTCACATGTAAAGGCAACCGGTATACCTTGAACATATCACTCTCCTTTGAAAAAACAACATGAAAGTCAAAACCAAATGAAAGCTTAAAAATTCTGAAGTCTAGAGACTGGCACACTTCCCTGTAAGGGACTAAATAGTCCTGGCTGTAGTGGTTCTGTCAGTATTCAACTCTGCCATGTTTTATGAAAACCCCAACTAATATTAAATAAACAGCTTCTACTGCGCCTTAATAAAACTTTATTTACAAAAATTGACCGTGATTCAGATTTGGCCCAGGAACCGTAGTTTGCCACCCGCTACTTTAGACCCAGACCTTCATTTTATAGACAAGAACTAGAGAGGTAGCACAGCTTGCTGGTGCCAAGACCTCAGCTAAATATTAATATTCCAATGTGTTTGGAGAGACTGTGAGTAGCAGAGGTGTTTGGGGACAAGAGAAAATAACTGTAGACTTCAGATATCCTCAAGATTCTCTTAGAGGAAGAGGACTGATACAAGGCTCACTGCTGAGGAGGAACAGTGTGACAATGGAAGCTGAGCTGGCTGTCTTCCTACCAGTGCTGCTCCATCCTGGCTGTGCTCCCCCAGCCTGAGGGAAGGGAAGAAGGCAACAGGAGTGAAAATAAAGGCACATTCCAGGCCAAGGACATGAGTGGACACTGTCTCCTGAATGGGGAGCTGGGCAGATTGAAGACCCAAGTCTCCAGATGACCAACACTTGACACAAAAGCAGCCTGTGTGACACAAAAAAAGAAAAGTGGGGGGCTGGGGGGAAAGCTGGCTCAACCTACACTCAGAAGGAGAAGCTGCCTCAGGCTATAATCAACCCCAGGTTTCAGTGCAGAGAAAAAACACATCTGGGGCCCCAGATCTCAGAATCACTGCAAGATCATTCAGGCGTAACTTCACTTACATATGGAAAAGCTGAGTTCCAGGGAGAGAAAACAGCCTGCCCAAGGAGTCAACACAAGGTAGGGGCCAGGTGGTTCTGCATCTTCAGTCCAGTCACTTGAGTTCCCTACAGGCTCTTCTCTCGAATCATGCTGGCACTCCCACTCCCCTGAGAACCCAAGGGAGCCCCCACTCCTAATCCCAGTGCCGGTACTCCAATCATCTTTTCACACACAGTTAGACAGACATACAGGCTTTAGATAGAGAAGTGTCTAGAACATTTCATCAGTGCTGATTCAAACTCTCAGGAGATCGCCGTGGTACCTTAGAGTAAATGAGGCTTATTGGCCGACTCTGTATCCAGGTAAACAGAAACTCTGAACTCAGAATGAGAAGGTAGGTCCACGTCTCTGACCCTGTCAGACATCCCTGCCCCTTTCAGAGAGCTTTTGCACACTCCTTCTATCCTCAGAGGGGCCAGTGCCCCCAAATCCCACATCGACTCCCTCAACTCTGAGCGGTAACTCAAATAGAACCATTTGTGTGTAAGACTGTCTGCTTTGTCCTCTAGGCTGAAAGCTCCTCAAAGGCAGGAACTGTATCTCACTCATTCCTGGACTTCCAGCCCTAAGACTGGCACATAGACAGATATTATTCACTGAAGTTTAAGCTTTGATACCCTGCAGAGAGCCAGGAAAGCATAGCAAAGGGGTTAGGAGATTATATGGCCTGGAAACAGACAATCCTGAGTTCAAATTCTGACTCACACATTTTAATTGCTATGTGACCATGAAAAATGTTACTTAATCTCTCTGAGGCTTAGCTTCCTCATGTGAGACCTTGTCATAGTGGAATGAGACAATGCTGTTGAAGCATTTGGTAGAGCACGCAGAACTCAGTAAACACTCAATAAATGTCACGAAAGGACAACATCATACTGCCAATGTGACAGGGCTGATCCCTCGATAAGCTGGTTTGCTTACACTTAATATCAGTTCACAGTTATGTACCCATAGGAACAGGGAAGGCCTTAAGAGGAATTTGTGAGGTAAATCCATCAATGGTACCAGAAAAACTAGAAAATCAGCAGCATACCCTGCACTCACCTCCTGCAAGAAATAACCCAGGGCATGCCCCTGCAGCATCACCAGCAGCCCCTCCCTCTGAGTCAGCACAATGCCACGAGCCTTCTAATGATTGATGGATCCCCCAGCACTTTCCCGAAAGCCCATCATGCTGGCTGGTGGTGAGAGACACTAGGGAGCTTACAAAGGACAGACTGTTAGTAAGAAGTCAATACAGCAACACCTGTCACTCAAAGTTAGCTGATCCCCAGAAGCCAAGGGATGCTGGAAAAGAAGACGAGACATGAAAGATGGATCATGAGAGGCAACAACAAGCTGAGGCCTTTGTGTCCCCTCAGACTGAGTGGGGGTGAAAGCACAATTCACTTAGGAAGAGGGTCCAGTAACAAGGATAAAAGGGAAGGTTGTAATAGCTCAAAACTGGACTAGATTGGTCCCGATTGCTATGAAAGTAAAAAACAGAAGAAGAAATCGAAAGGTGGATGGTAAACCAAATCTAGTTCCAACTCCAAGACAATTAAGATGTTTTGAAGAGAATAAAATGTGAGCCAATTAAATTTACATTCAAAGAAAGAGTTCAACTAGATCAAACACACTTCTCGTACGTACCTTTAATTCCAGCACTCAGGAAACAGTAGGATCGTAATAAGTCAAGGCTATCCTGGGCTACATAATGAAACCCTAGCTCCAAAAGTCAAGGGCTGGGAATGTAGTTCAGTGGTTAAGTACTTGCCTAGTATGTGAAGGGACCTGGAACCAATCCCATACACTGCAAAAATAGTAATATGCGTTTCTGAAACACAAAGCCAATAGACTATACATATAATTATGTGTAAATGTTCAGGGTCTGCTTTGGGGAAAATTATAATGTGATATGTTAGAAAATTGGCCTCCCTATTGCACCCCACCCTCACTCCAAGAAAATGACTTGTAGCATTTGCTAATTGTGAACTTTCCTCCTGTTACCAATTTTAAGCTACCAATATGACTATTAGAGTTTGGAAAAAAACTTAGTAATTGGCTTTTTGAAAACCAGTTCAAAGCCCCATACTGACATTAACTGAAGAACGAATGAACTGTTCATCCCTGCCATGTGGTGTTAGTGGAAGAAGACAGTTTAGGGTCAGATAAACACGGGTTTGAAGCCTATTTCTTACTGATAATGGTAAGTTACTAAGTAAGATGAACTGTAAAATGGGTTCATAACTGCTGGGCTCATAGAGTTGTTTTGACAACAATAATGGAGCATTTGGGGCACTCTGCAGACTGTTTAAATTGCAGAGTCATTTACACAAGCACAAAATGTAAATATGTCCAACAATCATTTAGTATATGCTCAAGTGTCCACCACTGAAATCAAAACGCATTTACAAAAGCTGCAAAAAGTTCCTCCAGTGGCTTTTCATCATGACTGTGATTGATGTCTTGGGCGTCCTTCAACAGAGAAGTGGGGTCCATTTACTCTCTCCATGAATCTCAGCAGACTGACTGCCTTGACCAACAGGATACGAGCGGAGAGATGCCAAGGCTAGGCTAGTGAAGGCCATGCAGTTTCTGCCTGAGTCTCCGTAACACTCACTTCATGGAAGTCATCAGCCTTACCACTGAGATTACCATGAGGGCTACATGTAGGTACTCAAGTCCAGAACTCCGGCAGACCCAGACAAGAGGTCAGACCTGAGGAAAGCCGTCTCGGACCCTCAGGACCAGACACCCATCTGCACCACGTGGAAAATGAAGAATCAATTAAGTCCCCCCTGAACACTTGACCAACAAAAACTGAAGGGTAGAATAAGCTAGATTTTGTTTTACTCGCTGTGTTTTGAGCTAATTTATCACAAAAATTGCTAAGTGGGACAATCCATGTGTGTGCATCTCCAACAACAATGTCCCGTCTTCTTCCGGGATAACCACAGGTTTTCTGTTCATCACTGTGGATGATTTGTGTCTGCTTTCAAGCACCACGTGAACAGCATCGCCCAATGAGAATTCCTTTGGCATTGATCTGTCACTTATATACTGAGCTGTTTGTATCAGTGGATTTTATTGATAAGTGGTCTTCCCTTTCATCAGTATACTCTAACCTATTTCTCTGATCTCCTATTGATAGACGTCTGGGCTGTGTCCGGTCTGAGGTTGTTACTCATGCAGCACTTCCCTGTATCTTCCTATCTTCCTTCCTTATTCTCATCTCTCTTGGCAATATTAATAGAAGTAAAGTGGCTGCATCATAGGACAATACATGTACATTTATGAGAAAAGGTCATACAGTTTTCCAAACTGGCTGCAGTGTTTTATTCTCCCAGCAGCAGCAGTTTATTATCCCAAACAGCACGTTCTTGTAAAACTTCACACTCCCACTCATTTGCGTTATGCCCGTTCTGATACACGTGCAACAATGTCCCTGTCAGTTTAATTTTCATGACGATGTATAACGTCGAGCATCTTCTTGGCGGTTTGGATGTCATTGTAGATTTCTGGTCCAATCTTCTGCACTTCTTTTCTCAATTGGGCTGCTCATAGTGATTAACTCTAAGAGTTCTCCGTGTAGACCCGATTCCAGTCCTGTGCCCCTTCCACACCACAGCAGGCATTCTAACTGCATCTTATGAGGAACAGGAACCTAATTCTCTTCTGAAATCTAAGCAGATTCCCTTTCTGTTCAGATTCTGCAGTCCTCCAGCCTGAGGATTCTGTGTCTGTCCTAAGGTTGACATGGATTTCGCTAACATCCTAAGAAAAGCTTTACTGTCCTAACTTCCACATGTAACCTTACAAGCCATTTCTATTTGATTTGAACAACAGTGTGTGTGGTGAGGGTCCCTTTCTGTAACTCCCATACAAATGCCCTACTTCCCCAGACTTTTCCCTACAGAAACACCATTCCAAAACTGCTTAGGCTGTCCAAGGGGCTAGAATTTCATCATCAGAGAAAAGTACCATTTGTATAACATTGTTCTTCAAATTCTCAAATGTCAGATGTAGGAAACAACATATAAATGCACTTGCCACCAAGACTAACAATCAGAGGTGAATCCCTGTAACCCACATAGTGGAAGGAGAGAACTGACTCCTAAAAGTTGTCCCTTGACCTCCACACATACGCCTGGTCACACGTACACATGCATACACACATATGACCTCCACACATACGCCTGGTCACATGTACACACGCATACACACATACATACATAAATAATTAATAAATAAATAAATATGAAAAAAGTAAAGTTAAATATCACAAACCTCACCCTACCCACAATACAACAAAATAAATAAACCATGTTCTCAGTTTATTGCTTTCGGTCCTGGAGTACAATGAATCGCACATGAGAAAATAGTTTGGGCTAAAATTTGGAAGACCTGGGTTACATATAATTCTAACTCAGCATCATTGGGGGCTTTCTATGCCAGACACCATGCTTGGGGTATGTTAGGGAAGAAGGAAGAACAAGAGTAGAGGACACTCCCTGTGCTCTAGACCATCGCAGCTGTAACAGGGCTAATTGCCTGAGACCACCCTCTCTAACCCTGACTCTAGCCTCAGACCTCTGGAGTCCAGAGTGGAAATTTCCTCCCCTCTGAAAGTTACAGAAAGTCTCCGGCATTCTGGTCAGTTCTAAGTCAATGACTTGTTATGAAGAGTGTAAGTCTTCCTTAGGCTATGAGGAAGATAAAAATCACAGAATCACCAAGTCTCAGGTTGGAGGGAACCTTGCAGCTGATGTCAGTGGCTAGCACAATTGCCTGGAGCGTTTGTCTGAAAATGCCAATTTTCAGGCTGCCATCCAGAATTCTGTTCTTTTTGTTTTCCAAGATTGGGCCTGAAATCCTATATTTGAAAAGAAAAAAAAAAAGTCCACATATTCTATGTCCAGCCAAGTTTAGAGACCTAACTTCTTGTAAACTTTAGTGGGTGGGGTAGGAAGATGCCTAAAATTTTCTTAGAACTGCTGGGATTATACAAATGTAACTAGCTAATCAGATAAAATGATTCTATTTGTCGAATGCTTTCCAAGAGAAACAACTGGTGCAGGGAAACATGGGAAGAACGCCTGTGAGGAGGAGGGTTGGGGCAGGGAGGCAGCTGGGTGCCAGAGACACACTTCAGTCATTTCATAATTTTACCTGGAATACTGCTTAAGATCCTAAAACCAGTTTATATCAAGTTAGTGATAGATTAAACCAAAGGTTCTGTTAGTCAATTCAAATTCTAACGTGAAAATACTCAGAGCCAAAAATTAATTGAATGCAAGATAAGGCAAGCTGATACTGCAAACTCATGGAGGGAAAATGTTTTTCAGAACAGTAGCAAGTGTCAGGCTTTGACTGAGGCATAGCGACCCAGCAAACCAGCGGAGGGTCAGGGCAACTTCCAAATAGTGAAAAACCCTACTGATGACAGGCCAAAGAAAACTAGATGGAAGACCGTTCACAGAACAAAGCAGAGAAACATTGTAACTGGCTTTGGCTGCAGTGAAATTTTCCTTTTGCTGGGTTTGGGATGGGTGAACAGCTGGCTGCAGGACTTTTCTTGCTGAGAAAAGCTACATGGGATGAAAGTTCACTGGATCAAGACAGAGATCAGAAGCCAAAATGGCCCTTCCCTAAGTTTCCAAAGGCCACAGCGTCAGAGCATAGCACAGGTGGCAAGTCCACTAGAAGTCAGACTGGCCTTGGGTGAGGTACCTCTGCTCCTTGGGCTCAGCTTACAGTGATCACAAAATCCTATAGTCATGATTCCTGTGTTCCCTTGACCATTGGATAATATTTTAATTAGAAGCTAGAAAACCCATACGGTCACCAAAACCTACTCCCTTCAGCGAAGCTCAGAACTTATCCTCAATGTTCGTTCACATCTTTCAGAATGGAAATGGTGACAGAATTCTTAAGTGGGCTCAATACGTAGAGCCAGGCTGGGGAGAGGGAAGAAAACAGAGCCTCCACATTTCTCCTCAGCAGCAAGCCCCACTCTGTGCCCAAGTTGTGGGCCATTAGAAGCATTGTTGGGGTCCCTGCCAAAACTCCCTCTACCCTACTTCCCGTTACCATCCCCTCACCGTGCTGGGGAAATAGACTTACTGAAACCCTTTCTATGAGAAGCTGAGAAAGGCTAAGGAAGCACTATCTACCTTGTCTAGGAAGGAAACAGGAAAAAAGGTGCATGTTATCCGTCATCTGAAAATCCTTAGGCAGAGTCTAGAATAGCAGACCCACAGCTTTAAGGAAAACCAGAATATCTGAAGATAACCTCTGACCCTGTTCTTTCGGGATTTACAATGAGGGTAGTTGCCTTTGAAGGACAAAACACGGCACTAATATTCTCTCTCTTTCTCTCACACATATGCATGAACAGTTGATACTATGGCCTGTCCCAACGAAGTCCAAGGAGCTCTCCTACTAGAGACTGAGAAGGAGCTGAACTGTTCTGTCCCTTTCAATGTTTTTCCTGACTCACTGTGGGAGAACATACATCTCAGAGACTCACACTAGAGGCTAGGCTACCCAAGTGACCGCGTAGCCTTAGCTGACATGCACAACTGGAATCCCTGTCAATGAGAAGGCCTCCTGAATTTCCCTTTCCATAGAAAACAGAACATACTTTAAAGGCTGGGACCAAATCAGACAAAGCATGACAGTCATATATGGATGGGCAGCCTAATCCAGCTTATCAGATGAAACACTCTCTAGACACGCTGTCATCCTTGAAAATATTCCTGTCATTTGTGTGGGTCAAGCCCACTACCATATGTGGGCAAGATACATCGAAGAGCAACTCCCTGTTCTCACCTCCATTGACAGGTACTCAATTTGACTCCACTAAAGAGATTTGAAGTCCTATCTATCCCTCCTCCCACACCTGGCACAATGTAGGCATACAAATGCTTGTGGGATGGATGTTCAAGTTCAGGAGGATAAACTAATTCATTACACGTATCAGTGAAACAGAATTTCAGGAGATATTTCGGCCTAGTAGAATTTACCCTGCCCAAAACAGATATGAGAGCAGCCAAACCAAGCAGAGATTTCTAGCCGAGTTTTCCTACTCTCAAGGATAGAGTCCGAATGGTTTTTTTTTCCCATGCTTCTAATTTGAACTTTCTGACTAATGTAAGCCCACTTCCTCCTTTTGAAAGAGGGTAGAAGGGTCCCTCTTAAACAGAACAGCCCACCAAAATCCCTTACATAAAAATAATTCATAGCCTGGGAAGATATGCAGAATTCATCTGGCTATATTGCCTATAACCTGCAAAATGTCTATTGACCTGATCTTAAACTTCCTTCTTTTTCCATATTTTGAGAGATAAGTCCCCTAAATCTCTTTTAATACTCACAGCTGTGTCTAATGTGCTCCAGAGGTCTCAAAGCCTCAAACCCTGTGGGTAATGTGGGTAATGAACCCTTCAGTCCTCTTCTTCCATCATGAGAGGAATCTGGCTCCAAAAGCAACTCCATAAAATGCATATTCTTACAGGGGGAGGGGAGGCTCCCTGTACAACAGGCTGAGCACTGTGCATTTGAAACCTTGGCCATTGTTATAGACAAAAGCCAGAGCCACACCAACCGTGTCAGTCCGCAGACAACCTTACCGTGGAATAAGAGCCAAATGGAAAGCTAAAATTCTGGAATCTGGTACAAGATGTTCCAACCATGTGAACACATGCATTCAAGAAAAAGGTGGGGGGGGCGGGGCGGAATGTGGATATACGAGGAGAAATTTTGTCATTCTTAACTTCTTGGAAATGCCAAGACCCAGTTTGCCCTCATCTTAAGTAATGAACTACAAGCTGTAAATACATCAATTCCTTGAAAAGGAAGGTATAAAAGGTACATTCCATTCCCAGATCAAATTAAACAATTTACTCCAAGTGACCTACTCATTCTAACAGCAGGGTTCATCGTGCATTAAGTGAGGAATTTAGTCCATGGGAAAGCTGTCTCTTCCAAATGCCCAGCCTCTACTCTTAATCACATTTATTTCTCTTGTTGACTTTACCTATTCTTTGTACTGAGGGGCTTTTTTATTTAACTGACTCACTCTCTCTCTCTCTCTCTCTCTCTCTCTCTCTCTCTCTCTCTGGGTGTGTGTGTGCATGCACATGTATGTGGTTTGAGTGTACATACATACATTTGTGACATGTATGTGGCATGCGTGAAGAGGTCAGAAGACAACCTCACGCACTGGTCTCCAAGGGTCTTGCACAATTTGTGTGAGACGGGTCTCTAATTGGCCTGGAACTCTGCTACATTGGCCAGGTTAGCTGACCAGCCAGCTTCTAGGGACCCTCTCATCTCTACCTCACTGGGATTACCCGCATGCACCACCACATCCAGCCCTTTATGTGGATTTGGGGGATTTGAACTCCAGTTCTCACAATCGTGAGGCATCTTATCAACTGAGCCATCTCCCCAGCCCTTAAACTAATCTTTTCTTTCTCCTGCTTCTTTTTATATTTTCACATCAATTTATCTATTTTCTAGCCCTTGTAGGAAATCAGAGACACTAGGCAGTGTGAGGATAGTTCTCTTGGTTGAGAAGAATGTCAAGCCCAGAGAACATTACAGACAAGTTTCACAGGATAGAATTCCCATGTGGCAAGAACTGAATGGTCACATTGTCATCAGGCACTACCAAGAGTGCAGAGCCTCTCCCAGCCTCTTTGGAAGACAGTCCTGAGAGCAGGGTGCTTTGTAGGATGCTTTAGAGAGTTGAACAATGTGAACTCCCTTGTTTATGCTCAATTGGCTCCACCATTTTGACCTCCAAGTACTTTTACAACGTGCTTTCCACCCTCTGTACAGCTTAGTGTCTCTTAGTGTGCTTTGGCACACAGCGAACTGTGTGTACAGAATTGATTATCTAGAACCTGAGCTCTTTCTGTTGCTAATAAGCAACCTGAAATCAGAGAGTTTGGCTTTTATCTCTGTGTCTCCAGAGCTGGCCCTAGTGACTGGCACATAGCAAGTGCTTGATATAGTTTAGCAAATAAATGAAATAAGAAATGAAGGTGCAATATAGACCCAGCACTAGCTAGGCAGGCTGAGGGAAGGTGGGGAAAGTACACATTTACAAGGAAGAAATGATGAGTATGTGTTAAAAGTATGTTTGTGAGGGTATGTGAGTGTGTGTGTGTGTGTGTATGCTATAAGTATGAGAGAATTAGGGGGAGAGTGTCATAAGTGTGTGTATAGATGTATGTGTTGTGAGTGTGAAAGAGCTGGGGTGTGACGTGTGGTTGGCGGGCAGGTGAGCTCAGGAGGGGAGGTAAATTCAAGCAAAGAGGGACTGCAGACAGACGTTGCCAGGTCAGCTGTCTCTATTCATCAGACTGAGTTGATGCTATAGCCTCCACTCCCTTTCGCCTGTGTAAACAAACCCTAAAAGAGCTTTCAAGCTTAGCCCTTGTTTTCTTAGCTCTTCTGAGTGTGCTGTCAGCCAAAGGCATTGGGCACACCCCTCTCTTTCAACACCCTCCAGGAGCTTGCTCTGTTTATCAAGCAAACAACTGATGCGCAACAGATGAAAGTCTCCAGCGTGGGGCAGCTGCCTGCGGACTTGCTAACCTGTGCAAGGAACTGACAAAATCACACTGCTCTACAGGAGCTAATGCTAAATCACTATGTCTCCAGCTTCATCTTTCACAAGGACCCGTTCATCCTCTCCCCAGATGCAAGGCACACCCTCTTTTCCATCTTCTATTGATGCCCTGGAGCTGGAGATACAAGGCATTGTGAGCCACCAGACAGATTCTGGGAACTGAATGCCAGTCCACTGAAGGAGCAGCAAGCACAGCCATCAATCCAGACCTTCCTCACAGTCTTTGTCCCTGTTTTCCACTTAATGCCATAGTTACATCCTGCACGTTTGCCTACAGGCAGCCAGACACATTTAACTTCCATTTGTGATACTACATGCTGGGAGTAAGGACACTTCATTAAACTTCCAGAACCCCATCTCTTACATAGCATAGAGGTGCATGCACATACACATGCACATGCTTACAAGTACACACACATGCACATGCATATATAGACGTGCCCTGCAAGTCCCCTTTCACATGGGATATGAAATTCTACACCCCTAGGAGGCTCCTGCACATTCTCTGTATGTTACAGGAGCTGGTTTGAAAGAAACTGCATTAGAACTTGAATAAACCATGCAGACTCATGAAGGGGGTGTGTTGGGGGAGGGTTGTACGAACTAACAGAGTAGGCTTGTTTCAATTAAAGACCTACAGATTTTGTCATTGTCTAGAATGGCTGGAACATTCTAATAAAATAAGCATACTTTCTTTGAAATTGACCCCATGTATGTATAAATCTTATATATTTGTTTAGCATTTACTGCCATCATTTATAATGGCCTGAGAATGCTGCAGATGTTAGGTCAGTGCTATTTAACATCAAAACTTCTAGAAGGTAGGGAGCCAGACCCAAGCCATAGAAGTCTCCAGCTCCAACTGTGTCTCAAACGCATCAGGAAAACTTTTGTTGCTGTCCACTTCTGATCTCACTGGATAGATGGAACGCCCTCACTCTAGCACCGAAACAAGTCTGGACTTGTCTATTGACAGGGCTTGCGGGAAGGCAGGTATGCGTGAAAGCCAAGAGCCCACAGATTCTTCTCAACCCCGGGATCCGGATTCTGAGATTCATACACGGGAACCAGTAGGAACAGGATCTCCAGGTTGGAGCATCTACCAGCCTGCAGGTCTCTCAAAGCTAATAGTTCCCACAGCAACTAGGAGAGGAGGGAACAAGTGGGGAAGTTCTCTTCAAAAAGCTTCAAGATCTCAAAAGATACTCATGGTGTACGGCTCTCTCGGCTCTCTTTGACGGTGCAGACCTCTTCTCCCACATGCTTCTTCAGCTGTCCATCCTCTGAAGGTTTCCCATGGATACCAAGGGGAAGATCACCCCAGATTTCTTCAGTGACCTGCTCAAGCATGTACAAAGTCAGACCTCGTGCTGTTCCCTCCAATATTACCCAGATTTAGTGCCTTTTCTCCACCCACCCCACCCCACCCCAGAGAGATGCTGCTTAAACTCTGAAGGCGGCTTCAACCACGCTGAACCCTCAGCCCTCACCAGGGCATCCATTGTGTTCCGATTTCATTTTCACTCAGATGATTTCAAAATATCTTGAACTAAGAAAATAAGAAGACACAGAGCGGGGTGATTTTGAATCTACCAGGAAATTCCTTCCTTCTTTCATTTTTGGGATTAAAACAGAAGACACAGCAGAAGCCAAATCACCCTTCTTCACCCCCAGTTCACCCTACTTGTGGACATGAAATGCATAGACAGGAAGATCCTGTGAGTCCTAACTCTCACTTCTTTATCTTCAACTCTAACAACTTCTTTTCCTGCCTTGCTTTACCCTACAGATTTCCCACCTCGTGCTGAGCAGGCTCCAAGGGCTGGCCCTTAGCCAAACAGAGAGAGCCCCACGGTGATGCCAAGCTGACCACACACTGCGCTTTCTGACCCTCTTCCTTTGAACTTTCTCCAATAGTTTATCATGCCAGGGACACAAGCTCTTAAGTCTGAGTTCTTTGTAGCTGTGGTCTCACCAGTCTCTACAAGAAAGTCACTGACTTTGCTCCCTCTCATGGTCAGCAGCCCTGAATAGCACTAGATTGCAATGGCTTCTCCTCTCCAACAACCTCCCTTCTGCACCCACTTCCTTCCAACACCCCTCACCTCCACCCCTCCAGCCAATGATGAGTCACTGGGAGCAAGAACAAACCAGCAGCCCCAGGTCTAATTGTTGATTTTTTCCAGCTTGCTCCTAACTCTTAACATGATATTTGTGCTTCACATTCCTTTCTCACAGCTGTTTTTGTGACTTGGTTGAGTTCCTGCCTCTTCCCACCAAGAAAGGATCTCTAAATCTGGAAAGTTCTGCCCTGAATTCTTTGTTGCTGTCCACCAGCACCTCCAATTCCGGAATCCACGCATGGCTTAAAGAGAAGGTCAGGCAGGGCAGACAGCCAGACATACCACCCTCCAGTGTTCACCGATTCTAGCTACCAACAACAGGGACTACTGCAAGCCCTCCCTGTGAACTCCCTGCAGGAGAAGCCGTGGTGCCTCTCAGAATAATCTGCACACATCTCCTGTTAAAATTTACAAGGAGTCCTATCATATTTTTTTTCTCTAAAATTCCAAATCTGTAACATCTATGGAATCCCTTTCGTCCAGTTATTGAGTAACTCTGTGAATGGAAAAGAAGAGTGAAACAGAAGACCAGCCCACTCTCCCCTCACCAGCCAAGGCTTCAGTGGTCCCTTGCTGTTTGTCTGTGGCATTCGGGTGCTGGCTAGACTTACCTCGCTCCCTGCCCAGGCTTTTGTCCTTTCCCAGGGTGACTCCAGCTGTGTTTCCTATGGATTCCTTTGCACATGTGAGGAAGGATCCCATATAGATTCAAATACCAAATACGTACCACACTTAAAATTAATGACACCCATACATCTGCACGTATGGCACCACATAGGGTCCCAAGACCAAATGTCTCCATCTTTCTGGTACTCTGAAATGTGGCATTTAAGGTACAGTGTGTGAGATGGGTTCCGTTTTAAAGTGACTATAACTCACTGACTCCCCATCCCTCAGCTGCGTGCTCACTGTCTTCCAATTTCTTTTCTATTGAGATCATTTCAAAGTATCTTAAACTTAAAAATAATAATAATAACTGGGGTGAAGACATACAGCAGTGTTAGAGGAAACAAAACCCTTGGAATCCAGTCACTATCATGTCATAGGTTCTGAAGCACGAGAGCTTCCACTGCTCCAATGTCAGTGGACCCAAAAGACAAATGAATTGTCTTCCATTTGGGTGGTGAGCATTCCACGGATCTAACTGGTCTGATTACACTGCATACTAAAATTATGCACAGCAAATCCCATTATAGTGTCCTTCGAGGCACGCCTAAAGAATCACACTGAGTTCTGCGGCATTAAATGTTCTGTGGAAGAGAAGACCAACTGCTTAGAATCCTAGTGGCTGCCCAGTGAGTTTCTGCAAAAATAGCAAGTATCTGTTGATGAGCCAAATCCAGCTGCTGTTTACCCTCCTGTACAAAATTCTGAAGGAGAGAAGGAGGGATGGAGAGAGGGAAGGAGAAGGAGGGGAAGAAAAGATGGAGGGAAAGAAGGAGGAAATCAGACAAAGATGGAGAGATATAGATGGAGAAATAAAGAGATTGACCCAAAGCACTCAGACCTTGAGGAGTCTCCACGCCATGGTTACCCTGGAGCAAAGTTTAATGTACCATTCTTGGTTCCAGAATGTGTCCCAGGTGTCTTGATCCAAACTCCATGCGCTTTGTAATCCCTGATGCTTAAGGAATCCTAATCCATACTCTGCCTGTGTGCGAGGCCTGGTGACTGCTGTGGACTTCTGATCTTGACTGACCTCTCTGTGGAGGTCATTGAGAACTGCACCTGATTCTACAACTGAACAAGTTTTCATCTGCCCTTAGGATTCACACCGACTACACAAGTCCAGGCTCCTACCCCAAACCTGCCTTAGTTTGTAGACCCAGAAACTGCTACAGTTGCTGAAGGGCCTAACCTCCATCATCCCTTACCTGTGTTCTAACCCACACCATTGCTTCTGACGCCCAATGAGAAACACAGCTGGAGAAAAAGACCACTCTTGTTTGTGTTTACTCTCCAGATTAAAAACCAGATGTCACGGCTCCAAGATAATATCTTGATCTCTTAACCAAGAAATATGCATGCATGTGCACTTGAGCATATGCACACACACATGTATACACACACATACATACTCAAACACACATACATACATATATATCCACCCATAAATACACACACATACATACTCAAACACACATATACACATATACATTCACACATAAATACACACTTATACACACATGGACACACACACATATACACTCATAAACACACCTACAAACACACACATGCATATATACTCAAATACACATATACACATTCACACATAAATACACACATAGACATACATACACAGATGGACACACACACACATACACACATACAAGCATACACACACGGACACGGACACACACACACACACACACACACATACATACATGTGTTAACAATTGTGATATAAAGGAAGAAAAATACAAACATGAAAATTCACAAACCTGAGTTCCACTCTGAGCTCCAACATACTCTGTCCCTGGGGGAAATCTCTTCCCTTCAGAGAGTATTTGTCAGTGGAATGCTTCACCATTAATAAGACATCTATCTCATAGCCCTTCCCCCAGGGCTCGGGGATCTTCATGGGGGAGGAGATATAGAGATTGTTAGGGCCAAAGGGTCAAAGGGCCAGAGGGTCAAAGGGCCAGAGGGCTAGGAGCACCAGACTGAAATGGTGTCTTCAAGGCATGACAGGACCACTACACTCATGAACTCTCAGCAGCTTTGGTTGCCTACATAAGACCTGCACAAGATCAAGCCAGTCAACGTTGCAACACATAGGGGTCAGGGGCTCAAAAGTTCCCAAAAGTCCCCTAGATAGGAGCTATTAACTATTGATGGCTTTTGGAAGAGGGGGAATTAGCTTTTTTAAGGGTGTGGCCCTAATTGGTTGACCATGCTCCAGTAGATCATCCAAGACCCAGGAGTATAAGGGCAGTGCAAATTGGACTCAGTGGGTTATTTTTTTTTTTTAAAGGAAAAAAGTTGGAAAGAGTTGGGAAGATGGAAGTGGATCTGGGAAGAGTAAGGGAGGGAGTGGAGGTGTACATTGGAAGGAACTCTCAAAGAATAAAAACATTATATTTTAAAAATTAACTGTAATAAAATAATTTAAAAGAATTAAATTCTTCCAGAAACTGATGAAGTTGTATAAGGACTGAATCTCAGATGGAAGCTGAGGCCTGCTGACACCTTGAGTTTAGTCTAGTGAGACCCTAAATAAAACATCCAGTAATGTCACAATGAACATTGGACTCTGTGAGGTAAAAAGTGGGTGCTGCTTTATACTGAAAAACAAATTATATCAAAGACTTTGAGTACAAAGATTTCCCTCCATAGTGTGTGTGGGCCTCACCCAACAGTTGAAGGCCAGGATAGAATAGGAAGTCTGGTCTCCCCTAGCAAGAGAGGGTTTTCCCGAAGCCAACATTCCCACTGCACCTGCATCATCAGTCCTCCTGGGTCTCCAGACTTCTGGCTCACGTCATACTCCCTGGGTTCATCATAATCTCATGAACTAATTCCTCCTATGTGGCTTTCTATTCCACACGTGCTTTGACTCTGTTTCTCTGGAGAATCCTGATGGGGTCTGATCACCTGTCACGTGTTCAGCCCCACCGTGGTCAGTGGAACAAGCGATCCCACCATCAAGCAGCATGCAACCCTTCTGGGAAAGACAAGACTAACTCTAGAGCAATGCAAATGTGCTACAGCGCGTGGACCAGCAGCTGGTGCTATAGACACTCAGAGGAGAGGTTACAGGGAATTTCAAGGGGAAGGCAGCACTTGTCCTGGTTCTCTCTGAGAAAGAGGACAGAGGGACAGCTTGAAGGCAGTGATGAGCTTGATGCCTTTCCTCCCCCAGCTCCCCCACCTCCAAGAATGTTATCACTACCCATGCAGGTGACCAAGGCAACTGAGACTCTTCCTCTGCTCCACCCACCCATCACCAAGCACTCCCTGACCTCACTCTATTCTCTTATTTACTCTATACATCTATTCTCTTATTTCTTTAAGTGTGTTATTTTTGTCATGCTAGTTATGGAAGACTGGGCCTTGGACACGGTAGGCTAGCATTCTACCAGTGACCTCCATCCTCAGTCTTGTCATAAGCCTTTAAAACCCTAACTATTTCCCAGCTCTCTATCCTTACCCATCTCTCCCCAGTCCAGGACATCATGGTCTTCTAAATCAGTCAATGACCCCCTCCTGTGGTTACCCTGCTTGGTTACCCTCCAAGAATACTATCTCAAAAGCAAGCAGCTACCTACCATAACTCTCTCTACTTAAAAGTCTTCAGCCTCTGCATTGTACAGCACACACAAAAAAAATCCCAAGTTCAGTATGTGACTTTTCATGCCGAGCTTGGCCCTGCTGTCTCCTCCTCTATACCTAGAGCCTGTCTTCTAGGAGCCCACTTGCAGCTTTCAGATATTCAATAAGACCCTCCTCTTCCCTACCTCAGGCCTTTGGCATGTGTTGCCTCTCTGCCTGGAAGTATTTCCAGTTTTCTCTGGCCAATTTCTACCCTCTCCAGATCCCAGAATTTGAAATGTCAAAAACAGCCACCTGGCCTTGCACAGGCCTGTCTCTGCCTCCTCCAGCATTCCTCCATCCTCCTCCTCTCCGAACCCTCGTCCCCATGCAAGTGACAAAAATGTTTGGCTTCCTAACAGGACTTTAAAAGACTCCTTCTAGTACACCTCTCCAAAAAGCACCAAGTAGTTCACATATGCTAGCTCTGAAACCAGAGTTCTGAACAAGGTGGGCTGACCCTCACAGAACCAAACTAAAGATCCTTAGTGAGGGACACACAGCACAATCAGAGCTATGAGAAGTTCAGAAAGAAAGGAACTGGGGGAGTTGACCATGAACTTGTGGGGGAAGTGGAGATGGGACGACACTAGTAGCATTGTGAAGAATGAAAAAGAGCTCATGGCAAAGACCCAGGAGGAAGACCGGAGGTAAGCCTGACTGAGGGAAGGGGGGAAACATTATACTCTTCACCCTAAGAAGATTCTGCCCCAGGGGCTCCTATACAGTCATTTTGTCACCCGCCCATGGGGTGAGTCACTCTGATGAGATGGTTTTGTTTCCCCAGTGGAAAGGATGCTGGGTAACAGAAGAGCCACACACAGCATTGCCTTCCCAAGACATGTGGAAAGCAGTAAGGCCCTGCCCTCCAAGACCAAATTCCATCTCAGTGAAGTGAACCTGCTCAAATTAAAAAATGTTCCATGTGCTAAAGTTAATTACCAGGAGTGATCTGTGGTGGTCTACCTCCACCCCCACCCCTGGGCACATGAATGGGGAAGAGTCAGATGGTAGGTGGTAGAAAGTGAGATTTCTGCTTTCTTTGCAACTATGAATATCGGAATGTATCTCTTCAAGAAGATAGGCTGTGAAGTTATCCCTGAGATGAATGGGCCTCTTTCCAATAATTAAGGGCAGAGGCCTCCCTTAAGGTCAAAGCAACCCCAGACACTCCCACCTTGACCTAAAGGTCAAGTTTGCACCTATCACACCAGATCTAGACAGGATCCTGCCATCTGCTCCTAGTTGGGCTCCACCCTTCCTTGCCCTAGAACAATGCCCAAGATACCCTGACTGTGCAGAGCTGGGGCTAACAGCAGCAATGTGGGAGCCAAGGACTGTTGACGTGTCCTTCAGAACAGTCTGTTCTCTTTTCCACCATCAGAACCAGCTCCCGCCCTCCATCCCCCTCCTCGGCTAGCCCTCAGAGACGCCACATTCCTAGCTTAAGCAATGCATTCCTGCTATCCTGACACATATCACCAGAGTGGGCTAGGCAGCCTTTTGAGACAGCCAAGATACCCACCCAACACTTAGCTTTGGCCAACAGCTTCAAGCCAAGCCATGGTGTCATAGCAGCTAAGGTCCCTTGATAAGCCTTGTCAGCTCAACTCTGAAAACCGGCCATGGTGCTGCTGATGGAGCTGATGAGAGTTATATCACACATTGCTACAGTGCTGAGATGCATCAACTGTTAATGAGGACAGATCTGATGTCTGACATGCCTCTCACTGTGGAGGTGGCTGCCAGATCGGAATCAAAAGGGGAAAGACTGATGAGTACATGATCCATAGTTTAATGCGGACTTCTGGGGAAGGAAAGTCTCTAAGGCTGCACTGAGGTCCAGGTTCATTACTATAAAGTTAATAGGTTCTGTTTTGAATCAGTGTCAGTGTCTTCTTTATACGGTATTGATTCATACGTTCATTTAAAGCACGTCTGTACTGCACTAGCTGGGCAGGATAAGGAGTTGAGCATGCCTTGATCCCTGCCCCTGAGGATGCTGCAAAGGTGTATTTGTCCTGAGAAGAACCTCCCAACATTAAAAAAAAAAAAACTATCAAAAATGTCAATAGGTATAATGAGAACTCCATCTACAGCACAGTGCAGGGGATGTCATGAAACTCAATGCTTTCTCTCTAGGTTTCTTACTATAGCATTAATATCAAGGAAATTCAAGTGCTTGCTAAGTACCAGAAATAGCTACAAGTTCTCCATGAATTATCTCCTAACAACTCCAAGAGGTAAATATTTCCACCCTAACTATTTGCATCCTGACTTTACAGGTACAGAAACTGAGTGTCCAATTGGCTTGTGTGCCATTGTTCCCTGCAGGGATTTTCAGGGACCCCAGCTGAGACCTGTTGACCTGGTTCAATCTTCCTGCTTTATGAAGTCCATCCACTTAGACTTCATCTCTTCCCATCAGCAGCTACATTTAGCTGTCAAGATTCAGATAAAAACCCACAGGTCCTAAATTATTTAGTCATTCAGCAATATATAGAACACAACAAATAAAAGAACTCCCGTGTAATGGAAATACAGTAATGAAACACACAGAAGTTTTGCCTCCCGGGAGCCTTTCAGTCTGGTATGATAGAAGAGAAATGAACAAAAGAGTAAAGCAGGGAGCAGGTGCTTGACCCAGCGAAGTGTCTAGACCCCCAAATGTCCTCCAGTGTCCCTTTGAACTCCTGCAGCTGAACCTCTAGGTTCCAGACCCTCAGTATGATGTATGTTAAGTGATACCCTCCTGTGACCCAGGGCCCTACACTACCCATCAGCATCCGTGCCATTCACATCATGTCTTTGCTCAGTGGAACTGCAGATGTAAAAGCGAGGAGGCAACAGGAAGAGGGATGGGAGCTATGGAACAACTGCTTAGAATCGGAAAAGAACAACCAGAAAACAGAACATGAGAGCTGGGCTTAGGTGAGCACAAACTCAGCAACGGGGAATAAGAAGAGAAATGCAGTCCAGTGTTTCCACGGAGCACAAGAGCTACAGAGTTCCTCCCTTGGGAGAGGATCCCAGTACCCTTGGATTCTCAAACATCAAAGATAACCAAGTCCCTTGGCAGAGGGGGAAGAGCCTCATCTTTCTGTGGTGCTCAAGCGCTGGGTCACATTTGGGGTTTGGTACTCCAATGGCAAGACTGCACCCCTAAAAGATGTGTCCTAGGGAATCTGTGCTTGCTCTAGTTGAAGCTTACCAAGAGGCCTATTCCTTGGCAAGCTCTTTCTATCTGAATTATAGAGAAAAAGGCAGCACCTGCAGATAGCCGGAGGTTGACATGGTAGAGATTAATGAAAAAGACTTAATTCCGATCAGGTTGCTAGCTACTTGAGGAGGTGGAGGACATTCATCTCTCTGGGAGGTCCAAGCTCAAGCCCTGTTCCTTTGACTTTGTGCACAGAATCCCCTGGAAACAAAGAATGCTGGCTTCATTCCCGTGCGCTATTTGGAAGGCACAACTGGCATGATCGTATGCACAGGCTTTGGCACAAGCGGTGGACAGATTACCACAGTGGCTTGAGTGGTGAGAAAGGAGACACCCACTGGTGCTGGTTCCCACTGGATTGCAGGAGTGGCCATCTTCATCCTCCTCCTTTGTCTTATCCTCATGGTGCCCATCAGGTCTCATGGCCTGGACTCCCCCATCTTCCTTTTTGGGATCATGTAACCAGTGTACCTAAGGGCCTCCTCGTCATTGTCACTCTACAGCTGACAGAAAGCAGACAGCCAGATAGAACTGTGGGGCAGTGAGCCTCGAAGTGGTTGAGACCCTCAGATTCACCCCATCCTTTCCAAAGACAAGACTGGACCTCTGTTGTCCCCAGGAAGTCTTCTGTTGGACAATCAGATCTCTGTGGCTGACAAAATGAAGAGGTCAGGCCAGGCCTTTGCCCACAGCCCTGGGATTTGGCCCTCCTTGCTCAAGACACCAACACTGTGTAAGGATGTTGAGTTTAAACCAGGACGCAAATGTCTTCCTGTCCCTGAGAAACCTGGGCTCGCTGATGGGCACAGAAACTGCTCTCGGCCATCCTCTGGAATCATTTTGGTTGGTGTGAAGAAGAGTAGAAAGTGAATTTCAAGGAGGCCAGCCTGAAATCCCTTTTGCTTCTACCAACAAAGTTCGACTCCCCACTTGTAAACTGATCCCAGTAACAAATGTTTTACCACGGTGATGAGCTGAAGGAAGTCAGCACCATTTCAGCAAAGGCCCATAGCAGCGTCTGGACCAGAGCATAGCTTAAGCTTCCCACACAGTGTGTCTAGGCTTCCACACAGTGTGCCTAAGTTTTCCACACAATGTACATAGGGCTCAGCAGTCTAGAGAACCATGTTCTGGGTTCCCCACCTGACAACTTCCCAGAAACTTCTTCTCTTTCACAGATACCAAGATACCACAGATACGGCTGCCAAGAGCGTGGAAGTATCTCAGGCCACAGTGGGATGGCGGAAGTCGAGATACAATGCCTGCATGCGGTTGGACAATGGTGTGTGGAGGCTGCTGGGGTGAACAGCATGGAGCTAAAGGAACAGCTAGGAGAGCTCATTCAGGAATCAGCTCAGCTCAGACATGACCTCAGCAGGAGCTGACCTTGTGGTGGGCTCTCGGAGGCAGGATGCTGCTGTGGCTGAAGTCAGTGACCACAGAAGGCAGACATTTGCAACTGCCATGGGGACAGCAGGCTCTTGTGTAGCTGAAAACACAAGCCACACAGTCTTACTGAATGACAGTGTGACAACTCTGTATCATAGAGGAAGGCTCCCTGATCTTAGACTCTGGCAGAGCACTTTCCTGAGATGTCTTTTTATACTCTGTATTATTGTCAGACCTGCTTCACCCAGGGACACCATTAATACCTTCTTCATGAATCTTCATAAATCCTCATAAATCTCTCTTTGCCTTGGCATATGAAAAGCCTGAAAGAGACACTATAACCCAGAAGCCTCACAGAAGAAGGACATGCTTGGGTTGGGGCGGGCAACAGCTCAGTTTGTAAAGCACTTGCCTCCCAAGCATGAGGACCTGAATTTGATTCCTAGAACCCATGTTTTAAAAAGACAAGTGTGGTGACACACACTGTAATCCCATCACTAGAGAGTCAGAGATAGGTAGATCACTGGAATTCATTGGCTAGCCAGCCTAGCCTACTTGGTGAATTCCAGGTCAGTAAGTGACCTCATCTCAACAAAGAACAACAAAGGTGAATGGCACCTGAGAAATGACATTTGAGGTTGTCCTCTGGCCCCTATACCCTCCTGATGCATATACATAAACCACATATGTGCAATGGCAGGGGCACACATACATCATACACACAAAGAAAGGACAGGCTGGTAAGCTAGCAACTTGCCATGTACTTCTGCTTGTGCACTGATTTCATATAAACAAGCTCTGAAGCTTCTGTAAGTTACACCGTTGGTTGTGCACAGGAAGGGGTTATATCCTGTACTTCCAACAACCTCCAGGTAGAATAGAAAAGGACACCATGAATGACTGGTGACACAGCTGTGAAGATGATAGACAGGTACCAAAGGAAAACATAGCACAAGTACACAGGACTCTCCTAATCCAGCAAACTGCATATCTGGCCACAAGAAAAATCCAAGAAATGATATCTTCCAATGAGGTCTTTTCTGAAATGAAGCCACTGGGTAAAGGTGGTCACATAGCCCATCATAGCATTAATTCTTTCCTGTAGCCTTAGGAGTGTCACAGTTCTGAATGTCACTGTGCTCTTGGCTTTGATTGATTTGTAGACATGGCACATGCTGTTCTTATTGGAGTGTCCGGTGGTGGAAATGCAACTTTTCACCAGACTTCACTGAAGAAGCTGTGGCGAATGTTATCACTCTCGCCATCTTTTCCCACCAAGTTCCCAAATTACATGAAAAGAGGTTACATTCCCCAGCTGCTGGCAACAAGATGTCTCATGAAATAATGTCATCAAAACTTATACCAGAGAAAAACAAAAACTGTGCAAAAAGCTCCCAACTGATGTTTGGTACTTGATAGCTAAAATTTAGGAGTTTATGCTTGATTTTTCTCTCTCTCTCTGTCCTATTTTAAAACATTGAGCTGGGACGAGTGTGTGTGTGTGTGTGTGTGTGTGTGTGTGTGTGAGAGAGAGAGAGAGAGAGAGAGGGTTTCTGTGATATTTAAGTCTTGTTACTCTTCTGGGTTCTACTTTCTTTTCAAGGATACTTGAAAGGATACTTTCAGAAGGATACTTCAAATCTCCATTACATGCCATAACCTGTGCTACTGTCCCAGACCGCTGACTAGGGGCAGCAGGGCAATGGAGAAAGGACAGACACACAGACATATGTACACACAAGGAAGCTGGAATAGATGGGGTTCTGCTACTGCTGCTGCTGCAACTCAAAACCTTGGCATGTTTATTATGTACAGCACAGGGGGCAGAGTTATTTAGTCTCATGGAGGATGTCTATAGGTGAGCAGCCTCCAACTGTAAAAAAACAGTTGTAAAAAAACAGGAGAAAGCCACAGTTGCTAGTCTTTGCAGGTTTGTGAGTTTATAGTCACATAAACTCAGAAGTGTTGCCATACCTCTTGAGCCTGTCCCATCTGGATTAATGGCCTTGCCAATTTCCCATAGGTAAACTGGCCTTGGAGTCTTTAACATGGCCATGCCCATATCAAAACACACACTCATTCCAGACTTCAGGACTTCACTCACTGGGGCTCCCTCTGTTCCCTACAATTTTATATTCTATTGAAGGTCCAACTCTATTTCTACAAGGTCTTAAAAAATTGACCACTTTAGTCAAAAAAAAAAAAAATTTGCTCAAGGTTTGTAGGAGATGGGAAGGCAATCATAAAGACCTGGACAGTGTCCATTTTGCCTCTCAGGCATTGCCATAGGCCACTTCCCTGGCTCTGTGACCCCTCAACTCAACCTGTTACTCCTCCCATCTGACTTCTCCTCCCTTCTATGTCACCTCCCACCCCACCGCAAGGGCTCCGACCTGACTTTACCTCCTGCTCCACTTTGTATGTCCTAATTCCAAATACCCTTTGATTCAGCAGAAAGCCATTGCGGTTTGAAAGAGTAAGGTTTGTTTATTGTAAAACATTTGCAGAGCACTTCCCTGCACTGATGTTATACCAATAATGTTTCATGCTTTTAAGTTTATTCCTGTGTAGAACACATATCTACGATGACAGGCTAAGAGACTTCATTTTAAAATCAGAGATATTTTAATTTAAAAAAAGAAAAGAAACAAACAAAATAGAAAGTGCCAGGTGACATGAGAAAGGTTCAGAGCTCAGATTCTGTGTCAGTGATGTCCAATGTTCCCTTGCAATTCTGATTTTCCATGATTCCAAATCTTGGACCACGATGCCCAATTAGGACCACAGATCAGATTCCATGGAGCAGGTATATCTGGGCTAGACTGCTCTGTCTGGGTTATATTTGTCCCAATAGGAAAAGCAAACATGTAAGAAAAAAAAATTCTCCATTTTCTTTTGGATGAATCATAAAACTTGACAAAAAAAAATCAATCTCAGGAACTGGTCTGCAGTTCTATGTATTCTCAGTGTGTTACTGATAAAATTACAGAATGTGTGTGTGAAGGTCTATCCTTCATTGAACAGTATTGGGGGCCTTCCATGTTTGTGGAAGTATACTTGAGACTAGAAATACACAGATAAATGAACCAGGCCCCCAAAAGAAGGGGTTCAAGTCTAACGGGAGGAATAAACAAGAAAACAAATACAACTTGGGCTCAAATCTACCCCAGTTCCTGCAGCTAGGTCTTTCATTTTCCAATGCAAATAGAGCATATTGCCTTCTCTGATGCCATCGCCCTACGGCTCTTCCCACCAATCATTTGGTGATTTTAGTAACATCTGAAGCTGCTCTGCATGCTGATGTCCCTCATCTCTTTCTGGTTTTGTTCTTCCATCTTTGTTGTTGTTGCTGCTGTTTATATAATCTTTGCTTTATTCTCTCCCAACACGGCCCCTTCCTTGTCCCAGACATCGCAGGCATCTTTTGCTTCTTGAGCATTTCTTTGGGTGTTACCTCCCACCCATAGTGATTCAAAACATTTCTTCCAAAGAAATCTAGTGCTCACCTCAAAGAAAGTTCTAGAGTGGAAATCAATGGCGATCTCTATCTATCCACAGAAGACAAGCTGTGCTAAGAATGAGTGGGACTTGTCAAGCACAAGATAGAAGAACCACCTGGGTGGTGACAGAGGAAATTCCAGTGGCTGAGATGTATTTCTAAGGCTCAGGGAGGCCATTCCAGAAGTGTAGGGAGTTGGGAGTTGCCCCACAGGCTTGCCAGTGTTTGGGTTATGTTTCAACCTTGATTGAGTACCAGAACCGCACACAGTGCCAGTTTTCATGTGCTTTGAGCAGAGCTGGGTACATCGTGCTCCCCTGTTCTTGTGTTTGGGTCTTTCACCCCATGTGCCTGGGATGTTTCTTCCATTAAAACCAGGACTTTTCCTCCCTCTATAATTAAGTATCAGCTCCTTAGAGATGCTAACTCCACATTAGGGGCAAAAACAGAAACAACCTACTCTTTTATAAAGTGCCAATAACTCCATGAAGAACTTCCATGGAAGTAGCATGTCACTCCAGAGTCCCTGGTGACAAAAGGAAGTTTAGTCAACAGGGACATGGTAATGCTGGGGTTTGTGGGGATAAGACAATTCCAGAGCAGATGGCAATGTCTTCCTCCAGCATAGCACAGGCGTCTGCTTGCTCCCTTCTAACAGCTCCTCTCTTTCTCCTGCATCTTAATTCAGGACTCCAGGTGTGGTCTCCCCAACAGACACAAAATTCTTGCTTAAGGCAGCTTGGATAGAAAATTCCAGAAAGACATACCCATTGTCCTCAAATAGCTACAGGTCTGTCACATAGCGGTGGCACTAGGCTTTGCTCAGCATGTTGTGAAAAGAGAATGGCAACAACAGACCAAAGCTGCTGGGAGACAGAAACTTCTTGGTGGTGTGAAGGAAGGTTTGAGATAAGCTATTCTGAGTATCTGGAACTCAGTGTTATTACAGCTTCCCCATCCCTTACATCAGTTTACAGATTTGGTGTTCCTGGGGTCTAGACACCAGGTGAATTTGAGGAGTATAAGGAGATGTCTTGAATGGGAGCAGAACAATACAGAGCACTGGATACGGTCACAGGGCCTGGAAGTCAACAGGGAGTGGACGGTCTGGAAAATCTGTACTCTTCTCTAGTCCCAGGCAACCCAGTGATGTTCACATCTCCTCCTAAGGAAAGGCCCTGAGGAAACATTAAAAGAACCATGATATCTAACAAGTTATGAGATTCAGAAAGAACTGTAGAACACTAATAAAAGCCTTCATGTCCTGGGTAGGAAAATAATTAACATTGAGTGGCTCAGAGCATCAGAAGCACACTTGTAGGATAGATAGAAAGGCCCTGGCACATGATAGAGACCAAGTGAACTCTGAGAAACAGAGCCCTAGGGCAGTGGAACTTCAGGAATACTTCAGAAGAGAGCAGTTAGTGCTGAGCCTCTAGCACAGCTGCATGAACCCAGCTAGACCACAGATTTCCAGAGGTGGGTAGAGAGTCCTCTCACAATGAGGACCACAATTTGCAAGTGCACAGATGCAGGACATGAAATGGTCAGCTTTTGCATTCGCTTGCTTTTTAAATATTTCTCAAAGATCAGACTTACTGAAGTGTAATTGCATAGAGTACAGTTCACCACTGACAGTTACATAGATTAATAAATTCTTTCAAGTGCAGGAAGTTGTGAATCAAAGATGTACAATACTTCCCTCACCACCAAAATATCTTTGCACACCTCTTCGTAGGTCATAAACACCTCCTTTTGTCCTTTGCCCCTGGCAGCAACCAACCAGGGATCTGTCTGTCTGTCTTTTCTATTTGCTGTCTCTTCCAGAATGTTATATAAATGACATCATAGCATATGCAGTCTTTTGACCTCCTGAATCTTTTTGTTTTATCACTTAGACAATGCTTTTGAGATTCGCTCATGATACCTGTATCAGTGGTATGCTCTTTTTCTTGCTTTACAAATATCCCCAGGTACAAGGACACCATAGTTTACCCGTTCACAATCTGATGAGCATTTGGGTACCTCCAGGTTTTGATGTCTATGGATGAAACATACAGATGTTAGCATGGATATATTTACCAGCCACTAGAAAAGGAATTGACAGTGTGTGATCAAATTATGTTTGACTTTCTATGCTAAGCTGTTTTCTAAAGTCGCTGGAACATTTGGCACCCCGGTAAAAACATTCCGTTTTTACTCAGAGCCACTCAGTCTGAAGATGCTAACGTTCTATTATGGACCTATAATGTCCAGGAAGTTAGAAATGCACAGAAGTAATAGTCACCTCCTCAGGAAACGGTGAGTTTCCTGATTCCATGGATGTCTAAGGTGGGGCTGCACAGCTGCCTCTCAGATGTATGGAAGAGGGCTAGATATTTGTCCTTATAGATTCCCTTTAAGCTCTTGTTTCTGTGATGCTGTGAACATGTACGTCACTCTGCCTAGCATTCCTGACCCCACCCTCACACATTTCTATTCACTTAGCTCAGGACGGAGATGGGTAGGTCTCAGTGTTTGACATCTTTATCAGTTTGACTGATGTGTTTGCCCAAGTCTCTATTTTTTTCATGCAATCAATCGGATCTCTTAGCAGTTCTTTCAAAGCTGTAGCAAATTGACGGACCACCCACATCCTGCTGCAGATTCACCTGTTGACCTCTTTAGGGCAGTAACTGTTTCATTCAACTGTTCTCTTGTTCAACTTTGCCTTATGAGGATAGAAATACTCAGTCCTTTGCATTCTGCAGAGTGGCCTAGGAAAAAGAATAATTGAGCAAGCAATGCTGGTCATCACAACTAGAAAGCCCACTCACCCTGTCCTCTTTTCCATGGGTTCTGGAGTCTGAGAAGTCTGAATTTGGATTCTGACTCTGCTACTAGTTGTGTGGCCCTGAACAAGTCACTCAGCCTCTTTGAACCCTGGTAACAATGGCATTCTCTACAAAGACTTCACTGTAGGCAACATACCATGCATCACAACGAGTGCAGAATACAGCCTTAGGAGAGCACTCTATGTCTCCACAGCCCAACACAACAAATATGGAGTCACAGATCACCTCAAACTAGTACTAAGAAACAATACTCCATGTACAGCAGAAACTAGGCTCTAAGTAGGGGAGGTGTGCCAGGGTGACACAGAGGGAGCGACCAGCAGCCAGCACTGGGGAGAATATCTTCTCGTGGTAATGCTGACTCTAGATTTCAGATTTGGAACTGAGATCTGGTTTTACATGTTTACATCTCTCAGGACTCCTTAACTTCTCCCATTCATATTGAGCCCTGGGAGAAGATTGTCCCCTAAAATTCTCTGGGCACATCAGTATCAGCAGTATTAAAGTGGCTGAGACATTCTGAAATGGTTTTCTCATAATACAGAAATGGTAAGAGGCTATGACCAGTCTCTGTCATTGTGTCTGTGCTATAACATAGTAACTCTTGGCCTTTGGCAGCTTTTCACACCTATGGTCTTAAGCTCTACAGAGATTTTCTCAGATCAGGATTTCCCCATCTGTGAGTTCTTGAAAAAGGACAACGCCAATATGCTCTCACTTTGAGAAATGGCTAGAAACAAGGTTCTCAACCAGCTCAACCAGCTTGCCAACTCCCACATCAGTCCTCTTGCCAATCTCTCTCCCCTTCCCCAAATTTGGGGGAAAATTCCGTTCCCTCAGTCAGGAAGTATAAGACCAGGACAGTGGGTTCCAACTAAGATCAGTGCTATGAAGCCACGTTGTAAGTGAGAAGTGGATTACTGTTTACTATCCCCCAGGCCTCAATGTATCCAGGAACTGGGGGTGAACCTCAGTAGAGTAAAGGTAAGTAGAGGAAGAGCAAGAGCCTGTCCAAGTGCAGAGGATTTAGATCCTAGCCCTGTCATGCTCAAGGTAAATAAATTTAGAAAAATGATGACATCCTGACTCAACATCCTGACTCTTCATTTATAAAATAAGTACTCCTTCCCGTGGCTATTTAAATATTAACAAATCTGCGTTTTAGAACTTCTGACACTTCCAGACACTGGATAAACTGTAGTTACCTTTACTGTTTTTGTTCTTACTTTAAGGATTAAATAGAACAATACACTTGAAATTGAACCCAAATTTCACCAGATTCCTTGCTGTATGACTGGAAAGAACAATGGCTGGGCTCATCAGCAGGGCTCCCCTGCGTTGTTCCTTAAGATCTGAATGGGATAACAAACAGGTTCTCCATTTTCATCAACTCCACCCTTGGAGGACAGCCTCCGAGTAAGGGACAAGTTAGAACTGAAACCATTCCAACGTTACCCTAGATCTACTCAACTTTAGAACAACTTCCTTGAGGGAACATCGATGTGGGTGGTTGATTTGCCGTGACCATTATTCACTTTCAGTGAATATTCACTTTCTTTGGTTTGTCCGAATGTTCCTTCACCTTCCATTCCCCACCCCAAATCATGGAAAATAAAGAGTTGTCCTTGAACATCATGTTCTGCCTCTGCTTGCAACTCACAGGTGATACTTGCCTGTGGAACAAACAGAGGAGTTCAGTTTCCAAGGCTGTCAATCTAGGAGCCCATCCACTTGCCTGGAAGATTGGAAACAGCATCGCAATAACTCACAGCTAAACGTGAAGGCATTGGCCTCTACAGAGGCTCTCACATTTCAAATTTGATGGAAATCACTCGCAGGAAGGGCCTGAGGGACACGATTCAGGTCATTTTGTTCCTGCTGTAGGAATCTGGAGGGAGACAGAGCTGTGCAGATCCCAGCCTTAGATACAGCCCTAGCCAGCAAGCAGCCTAGCAACACGTGTTCCTGCTTTTTCCCAGGTAGACATCTCCTGTTCCCTGATTCTCCATCCCAGCTCTGCTTCCACGCACCACCTCAGAAATCAAGCTGAATTCTTTCTTCAGGTTATCATGAGCTGACCCAGGTGGAATTTGAGTGAAAGAAAGGGAAAGGGGAAAAATAGATGATGGGGGTGTTGTTGCTTGAGAAATGACCCAGCAGTTAAGAGCACTTGCTGTTCTTGCAGAAGACGCAGGTGCAGTTCCCTGCATCCAGATGGAAGGCCGGTCACAACTGTCTATAACTCCAGTTCCAATGGATCTACCCCCTCTTCTGGCCTTCTCAGGCACGGCAGGTGTTGAGTCCACAGTGTGAAAAAGATCACAAAGGGCGCAGCTGAGTGGGAAGTGGGTTTTATGAACATAGCAGAACCAGGTTGAAGAAAGGCAGAAAGAAGGCGAAGTGAGAAGGAGCCACATTGTGCTCAGTAGCACCAGTGAGGGTTGACCTCCTCTCCCCGGAGCCAGGGCACTTGAGCGGGCTGAGAAGCTGTACTCATTTAATTGTTTTGGAGTGTGATTTTCTACAGACCTCTAACTTATCATGTGCCATGTCCAGTCTTGCTGGACAGAGGGCAGAACTTAAATACACACCCTCCTATATGGTGAGGTTAGTGAGACTCAGAAAACTTACAGGCAACT
The DNA here is from genome assembly GCA_026225945.1 of Cricetomys ansorgei. Taxonomy (NCBI): domain Eukaryota; kingdom Metazoa; phylum Chordata; class Mammalia; order Rodentia; family Nesomyidae; genus Cricetomys; species Cricetomys ansorgei. The sequence continues at coordinate 12,013,277 of JAMJFZ010001796.1, forward strand.
GCTCCTCCATGTCTCCTCCTCCTCCTCCTCCCATATCTGATGACAGAGCAGACTAAACAGAGGTTTGAGAAGCTAAAGGCACCATACAAATGTCATGTGTTCTATCTGAGGAGGGAAAACTGTGAGATGTCCTTGCCTGAATCTACCTCTCCCGAGTACAGTCTGGGACCCTGACCCAGAAAGGGTCAACTTCTCTTTCTATTCCTATCTGGAGAGAAGTCAGTAATGGTGACACATTAAGATGAGCCCATTCCCATCACATGAAGACACCATTCACCACAAGAAGACTCCCAGAGTCAATTTGTAATAACCTGCTTCTGTGAGAGAATACCTGGGAGAAGCAATTAAAGAGAAAGAAGAATTTAATTCAGCTCATGGTTTCAGAGTTTCGATCCAAAGTCGTCCTCTGGCTTCATTATGTGGTGAAGCCAAACATCATGGCTAGGGGGAAGGAACAAATTGCTCACTTGATGGTGGCTCAGAAGGGAGGTGGGGAAGAGAGACAAGAGATGAGTTAGATCCTTCAAAGGCACAACCCACTATTATCTACTTCCTCCAACCAACACCGGCACCTGACATTGCCAGAACATCCCAACAATGCCAGCAAATCCTAAATCCACCACAGAATAAGTCTATTCAAGAAGTCACAGCCTTCAGTATCCCTTCCCAAAGCCCCTTCTGAACACTGTTTGCTTCAGGGACCAAGCCTCTGACACATAAGCTTTTGTGGGAACACACTTCAATTTTTAAACTGTAAGAGAAGGAAACTGATCATAATGGAGAGCTTTTATGGATCCTATTTATAATTGGGAGAACAAAAGAGAATCAGAGCCTCCAGTGACAAGTCCTCTAGGAGGAAGAGAAAGGGGGGATTAGATATATTTTTGGTTGCAAATTCAATTCTGTGTAGTGAAAATATTAAGATCTTTAGAGGTGTATCAATCAGGATTCTCGGGTACAGCAATAGAAATGAACAAAATATCATTCTATTCATTTCTTGCTCATAATAAAATAGAACAATGGGTACAGAATCGGCAGAAAGGGTGGATAATCTCACCCTCAATGGGAAAAAAATCCCAGCGTTAGTCCAAGAAGCCATCCACTCAGGATGCTGGTTCCACTCGGGATGCTGGTTCCACTACCATGAGACCTGGGACATCAGTGCCAGCACCTGCATCTCCCTAGACCTGGATTCTGAGAGACCTCACCCGCAGGGTGAGTCTTAGACCATTCTCAATCCTTTCTGTCAACCTGGTGAGACTCCGAGCCCTCCAGGAGCGCCTGACAGGCCCACATAAGTCAGTGGCCACAATCCAGGCTCTCTGGTTGACTCACACGATGGGGAATCTAGCATAATGGAGATGAGGGTGACAGGCCGCCATCCAGACTAGTGTCTCCAGCCCTTTTCCTTAATCTTTCCACCTTGCTATGGGGACTACGACCAAACCATCTTTCCAGGAGGTTACCTCTGCTTAGTCAAAATTACGAGACTGAAAATTCTACCAGATACTGATCACAAGTCTCATGACTTCCAGAGACAGGTGTTTTTGTTTTTGTTTTGTTTGTTTGTTTGTTTTTTCTTCAATATGGGGATTCTGAAGTACATGCGTCCCCCGCCCAGAAGCAGGAGCCTTTCTCCAGAGCCTAATCAATCTCCTTTGGCAATCTGGAGGACTGAGACTCGGTCTGGTCCTTCTCACCTCACCTTCTGCTTCTCTACTTTA